>OY751541.1:10399560-10780381 GCA_963572205.1 Caenorhabditis imperialis | reverse complement strand
CCTACACGTTGCCTAAGCCTAAGCCTAAGCCTAAGCCTAAGCCTAAGCCTAAGCCTAAGCCTAAGCCTAAGCCTAAGCCTAAGCCTAAGCCTAAGCCTAAGCCTAAGCCTAAGCCTAAGCCTAAGCCTAAGCCTAAGCCTAAGCCTAAGCCTAAGCCTAAGCCTAAGCCTAAGCCTAAGCCTAAGCCTAAGCCTAAGCCTAAGCCTAAGCCTAAGCCTAAGCCTAAGCCTAAGCCTAAGCCTAAGCCTAAGCCTAAGCCTAAGCCTAAGCCTAAGCCTAAGCCTAAGCCTAAGCCTAAGCCTAAGCCTAAGCCTAAGCCTAAGCCTAAGCCTAAGCCTAAGCCTAAGCCTAAGCCTAAGCCTAAGCCTAAGCCTAAGCCTAAGCCTAAGCCTAAGCCTAAGCCTAAGCCTAAGCCTAAGCCTAAGCCTAAGCCTAAGCCTAAGCCTAAGCCTAAGCCTAAGCCTAAGCCTAAGCCTAAGCCTAAGCCTAAGCCTAAGCCTAAGCCTAAGCCTAAGCCTAAGCCTAAGCCTAAGCCTAAGCCTAAGCCTAAGCCTAAGCCTAAGCCTAAGCCTAAGCCTAAGCCTAAGCCTAAGCCTAAGCCTAAGCCTAAGCCTAAGCCTAAGCCTAAGCCTAAGCCTAAGCCTAAGCCTAAGCCTAAGCCTAAGCCTAAGCCTAAGCCTAAGCCTAAGCCTAAGCCTAAGCCTAAGCCTAAGCCTAAGCCTAAGCCTAAGCCTAAGCCTAAGCCTAAGCCTAAGCCTAAGCCTAAGCCTAAGCCTAAGCCTAAGCCTAAGCCTAAGCCTAAGCCTAAGCCTAAGCCTAAGCCTAAGCCTAAGCCTAAGCCTAAGCCTAAGCCTAAGCCTAAGCCTAAGCCTAAGCCTAAGCCTAAGCCTAAGCCTAAGCCTAAGCCTAAGCCTAAGCCTAAGCCTAAGCCTAAGCCTAAGCCTAAGCCTAAGCCTAAGCCTAAGCCTAAGCCTAAGCCTAAGCCTAAGCCTAAGCCTAAGCCTAAGCCTAAGCCTAAGCCTAAGCCTAAGCCTAAGCCTAAGCCTAAGCCTAAGCCTAAGCCTAAGCCTAAGCCTAAGCCTAAGCCTAAGCCTAAGCCTAAGCCTAAGCCTAAGCCTAAGCCTAAGCCTAAGCCTAAGCCTAAGCCTAAGCCTAAGCCTAAGCCTAAGCCTAAGCCTAAGCCTAAGCCTAAGCCTAAGCCTAAGCCTAAGCCTAAGCCTAAGCCTAAGCCTAAGCCTAAGCCTAAGCCTAAGCCTAAGCCTAAGCCTAAGCCTAAGCCTAAGCCTAAGCCTAAGCCTAAGCCTAAGCCTAAGCCTAAGCCTAAGCCTAAGCCTAAGCCTAAGCCTAAGCCTAAGCCTAAGCCTAAGCCTAAGCCTAAGCCTAAGCCTAAGCCTAAGCCTAAGCCTAAGCCTAAGCCTAAGCCTAAGCCTAAGCCTAAGCCTAAGCCTAAGCCTAAGCCTAAGCCTAAGCCTAAGCCTAAGCCTAAGCCTAAGCCTAAGCCTAAGCCTAAGCCTAAGCCTAAGCCTAAGCCTAAGCCTAAGCCTAAGCCTAAGCCTAAGCCTAAGCCTAAGCCTAAGCCTAAGCCTAAGCCTAAGCCTAAGCCTAAGCCTAAGCCTAAGCCTAAGCCTAAGCCTAAGCCTAAGCCTAAGCCTAAGCCTAAGCCTAAGCCTAAGCCTAAGCCTAAGCCTAAGCCTAAGCCTAAGCCTAAGCCTAAGCCTAAGCCTAAGCCTAAGCCTAAGCCTAAGCCTAAGCCTAAGCCTAAGCCTAAGCCTAAGCCTAAGCCTAAGCCTAAGCCTAAGCCTAAGCCTAAGCCTAAGCCTAAGCCTAAGCCTAAGCCTAAGCCTAAGCCTAAGCCTAAGCCTAAGCCTAAGCCTAAGCCTAAGCCTAAGCCTAAGCCTAAGCCTAAGCCTAAGCCTAAGCCTAAGCCTAAGCCTAAGCCTAAGCCTAAGCCTAAGCCTAAGCCTAAGCCTAAGCCTAAGCCTAAGCCTAAGCCTAAGCCTAAGCCTAAGCCTAAGCCTAAGCCTAAGCCTAAGCCTAAGCCTAAGCCTAAGCCTAAGCCTAAGCCTAAGCCTAAGCCTAAGCCTAAGCCTAAGCCTAAGCCTAAGCCTAAGCCTAAGCCTAAGCCTAAGCCTAAGCCTAAGCCTAAGCCTAAGCCTAAGCCTAAGCCTAAGCCTAAGCCTAAGCCTAAGCCTAAGCCTAAGCCTAAGCCTAAGCCTAAGCCTAAGCCTAAGCCTAAGCCTAAGCCTAAGCCTAAGCCTAAGCCTAAGCCTAAGCCTAAGCCTAAGCCTAAGCCTAAGCCTAAGCCTAAGCCTAAGCCTAAGCCTAAGCCTAAGCCTAAGCCTAAGCCTAAGCCTAAGCCTAAGCCTAAGCCTAAGCCTAAGCCTAAGCCTAAGCCTAAGCCTAAGCCTAAGCCTAAGCCTAAGCCTAAGCCTAAGCCTAAGCCTAAGCCTAAGCCTAAGCCTAAGCCTAAGCCTAAGCCTAAGCCTAAGCCTAAGCCTAAGCCTAAGCCTAAGCCTAAGCCTAAGCCTAAGCCTAAGCCTAAGCCTAAGCCTAAGCCTAAGCCTAAGCCTAAGCCTAAGCCTAAGCCTAAGCCTAAGCCTAAGCCTAAGCCTAAGCCTAAGCCTAAGCCTAAGCCTAAGCCTAAGCCTAAGCCTAAGCCTAAGCCTAAGCCTAAGCCTAAGCCTAAGCCTAAGCCTAAGCCTAAGCCTAAGCCTAAGCCTAAGCCTAAGCCTAAGCCTAAGCCTAAGCCTAAGCCTAAGCCTAAGCCTAAGCCTAAGCCTAAGCCTAAGCCTAAGCCTAAGCCTAAGCCTAAGCCTAAGCCTAAGCCTAAGCCTAAGCCTAAGCCTAAGCCTAAGCCTAAGCCTAAGCCTAAGCCTAAGCCTAAGCCTAAGCCTAAGCCTAAGCCTAAGCCTAAGCCTAAGCCTAAGCCTAAGCCTAAGCCTAAGCCTAAGCCTAAGCCTAAGCCTAAGCCTAAGCCTAAGCCTAAGCCTAAGCCTAAGCCTAAGCCTAAGCCTAAGCCTAAGCCTAAGCCTAAGCCTAAGCCTAAGCCTAAGCCTAAGCCTAAGCCTAAGCCTAAGCCTAAGCCTAAGCCTAAGCCTAAGCCTAAGCCTAAGCCTAAGCCTAAGCCTAAGCCTAAGCCTAAGCCTAAGCCTAAGCCTAAGCCTAAGCCTAAGCCTAAGCCTAAGCCTAAGCCTAAGCCTAAGCCTAAGCCTAAGCCTAAGCCTAAGCCTAAGCCTAAGCCTAAGCCTAAGCCTAAGCCTAAGCCTAAGCCTAAGCCTAAGCCTAAGCCTAAGCCTAAGCCTAAGCCTAAGCCTAAGCCTAAGCCTAAGCCTAAGCCTAAGCCTAAGCCTAAGCCTAAGCCTAAGCCTAAGCCTAAGCCTAAGCCTAAGCCTAAGCCTAAGCCTAAGCCTAAGCCTAAGCCTAAGCCTAAGCCTAAGCCTAAGCCTAAGCCTAAGCCTAAGCCTAAGCCTAAGCCTAAGCCTAAGCCTAAGCCTAAGCCTAAGCCTAAGCCTAAGCCTAAGCCTAAGCCTAAGCCTAAGCCTAAGCCTAAGCCTAAGCCTAAGCCTAAGCCTAAGCCTAAGCCTAAGCCTAAGCCTAAGCCTAAGCCTAAGCCTAAGCCTAAGCCTAAGCCTAAGCCTAAGCCTAAGCCTAAGCCTAAGCCTAAGCCTAAGCCTAAGCCTAAGCCTAAGCCTAAGCCTAAGCCTAAGCCTAAGCCTAAGCCTAAGCCTAAGCCTAAGCCTAAGCCTAAGCCTAAGCCTAAGCCTAAGCCTAAGCCTAAGCCTAAGCCTAAGCCTAAGCCTAAGCCTAAGCCTAAGCCTAAGCCTAAGCCTAAGCCTAAGCCTAAGCCTAAGCCTAAGCCTAAGCCTAAGCCTAAGCCTAAGCCTAAGCCTAAGCCTAAGCCTAAGCCTAAGCCTAAGCCTAAGCCTAAGCCTAAGCCTAAGCCTAAGCCTAAGCCTAAGCCTAAGCCTAAGCCTAAGCCTAAGCCTAAGCCTAAGCCTAAGCCTAAGCCTAAGCCTAAGCCTAAGCCTAAGCCTAAGCCTAAGCCTAAGCCTAAGCCTAAGCCTAAGCCTAAGCCTAAGCCTAAGCCTAAGCCTAAGCCTAAGCCTAAGCCTAAGCCTAAGCCTAAGCCTAAGCCTAAGCCTAAGCCTAAGCCTAAGCCTAAGCCTAAGCCTAAGCCTAAGCCTAAGCCTAAGCCTAAGCCTAAGCCTAAGCCTAAGCCTAAGCCTAAGCCTAAGCCTAAGCCTAAGCCTAAGCCTAAGCCTAAGCCTAAGCCTAAGCCTAAGCCTAAGCCTAAGCCTAAGCCTAAGCCTAAGCCTAAGCCTAAGCCTAAGCCTAAGCCTAAGCCTAAGCCTAAGCCTAAGCCTAAGCCTAAGCCTAAGCCTAAGCCTAAGCCTAAGCCTAAGCCTAAGCCTAAGCCTAAGCCTAAGCCTAAGCCTAAGCCTAAGCCTAAGCCTAAGCCTAAGCCTAAGCCTAAGCCTAAGCCTAAGCCTAAGCCTAAGCCTAAGCCTAAGCCTAAGCCTAAGCCTAAGCCTAAGCCTAAGCCTAAGCCTAAGCCTAAGCCTAAGCCTAAGCCTAAGCCTAAGCCTAAGCCTAAGCCTAAGCCTAAGCCTAAGCCTAAGCCTAAGCCTAAGCCTAAGCCTAAGCCTAAGCCTAAGCCTAAGCCTAAGCCTAAGCCTAAGCCTAAGCCTAAGCCTAAGCCTAAGCCTAAGCCTAAGCCTAAGCCTAAGCCTAAGCCTAAGCCTAAGCCTAAGCCTAAGCCTAAGCCTAAGCCTAAGCCTAAGCCTAAGCCTAAGCCTAAGCCTAAGCCTAAGCCTAAGCCTAAGCCTAAGCCTAAGCCTAAGCCTAAGCCTAAGCCTAAGCCTAAGCCTAAGCCTAAGCCTAAGCCTAAGCCTAAGCCTAAGCCTAAGCCTAAGCCTAAGCCTAAGCCTAAGCCTAAGCCTAAGCCTAAGCCTAAGCCTAAGCCTAAGCCTAAGCCTAAGCCTAAGCCTAAGCCTAAGCCTAAGCCTAAGCCTAAGCCTAAGCCTAAGCCTAAGCCTAAGCCTAAGCCTAAGCCTAAGCCTAAGCCTAAGCCTAAGCCTAAGCCTAAGCCTAAGCCTAAGCCTAAGCCTAAGCCTAAGCCTAAGCCTAAGCCTAAGCCTAAGCCTAAGCCTAAGCCTAAGCCTAAGCCTAAGCCTAAGCCTAAGCCTAAGCCTAAGCCTAAGCCTAAGCCTAAGCCTAAGCCTAAGCCTAAGCCTAAGCCTAAGCCTAAGCCTAAGCCTAAGCCTAAGCCTAAGCCTAAGCCTAAGCCTAAGCCTAAGCCTAAGCCTAAGCCTAAGCCTAAGCCTAAGCCTAAGCCTAAGCCTAAGCCTAAGCCTAAGCCTAAGCCTAAGCCTAAGCCTAAGCCTAAGCCTAAGCCTAAGCCTAAGCCTAAGCCTAAGCCTAAGCCTAAGCCTAAGCCTAAGCCTAAGCCTAAGCCTAAGCCTAAGCCTAAGCCTAAGCCTAAGCCTAAGCCTAAGCCTAAGCCTAAGCCTAAGCCTAAGCCTAAGCCTAAGCCTAAGCCTAAGCCTAAGCCTAAGCCTAAGCCTAAGCCTAAGCCTAAGCCTAAGCCTAAGCCTAAGCCTAAGCCTAAGCCTAAGCCTAAGCCTAAGCCTAAGCCTAAGCCTAAGCCTAAGCCTAAGCCTAAGCCTAAGCCTAAGCCTAAGCCTAAGCCTAAGCCTAAGCCTAAGCCTAAGCCTAAGCCTAAGCCTAAGCCTAAGCCTAAGCCTAAGCCTAAGCCTAAGCCTAAGCCTAAGCCTAAGCCTAAGCCTAAGCCTAAGCCTAAGCCTAAGCCTAAGCCTAAGCCTAAGCCTAAGCCTAAGCCTAAGCCTAAGCCTAAGCCTAAGCCTAAGCCTAAGCCTAAGCCTAAGCCTAAGCCTAAGCCTAAGCCTAAGCCTAAGCCTAAGCCTAAGCCTAAGCCTAAGCCTAAGCCTAAGCCTAAGCCTAAGCCTAAGCCTAAGCCTAAGCCTAAGCCTAAGCCTAAGCCTAAGCCTAAGCCTAAGCCTAAGCCTAAGCCTAAGCCTAAGCCTAAGCCTAAGCCTAAGCCTAAGCCTAAGCCTAAGCCTAAGCCTAAGCCTAAGCCTAAGCCTAAGCCTAAGCCTAAGCCTAAGCCTAAGCCTAAGCCTAAGCCTAAGCCTAAGCCTAAGCCTAAGCCTAAGCCTAAGCCTAAGCCTAAGCCTAAGCCTAAGCCTAAGCCTAAGCCTAAGCCTAAGCCTAAGCCTAAGCCTAAGCCTAAGCCTAAGCCTAAGCCTAAGCCTAAGCCTAAGCCTAAGCCTAAGCCTAAGCCTAAGCCTAAGCCTAAGCCTAAGCCTAAGCCTAAGCCTAAGCCTAAGCCTAAGCCTAAGCCTAAGCCTAAGCCTAAGCCTAAGCCTAAGCCTAAGCCTAAGCCTAAGCCTAAGCCTAAGCCTAAGCCTAAGCCTAAGCCTAAGCCTAAGCCTAAGCCTAAGCCTAAGCCTAAGCCTAAGCCTAAGCCTAAGCCTAAGCCTAAGCCTAAGCCTAAGCCTAAGCCTAAGCCTAAGCCTAAGCCTAAGCCTAAGCCTAAGCCTAAGCCTAAGCCTAAGCCTAAGCCTAAGCCTAAGCCTAAGCCTAAGCCTAAGCCTAAGCCTAAGCCTAAGCCTAAGCCTAAGCCTAAGCCTAAGCCTAAGCCTAAGCCTAAGCCTAAGCCTAAGCCTAAGCCTAAGCCTAAGCCTAAGCCTAAGCCTAAGCCTAAGCCTAAGCCTAAGCCTAAGCCTAAGCCTAAGCCTAAGCCTAAGCCTAAGCCTAAGCCTAAGCCTAAGCCTAAGCCTAAGCCTAAGCCTAAGCCTAAGCCTAAGCCTAAGCCTAAGCCTAAGCCTAAGCCTAAGCCTAAGCCTAAGCCTAAGCCTAAGCCTAAGCCTAAGCCTAAGCCTAAGCCTAAGCCTAAGCCTAAGCCTAAGCCTAAGCCTAAGCCTAAGCCTAAGCCTAAGCCTAAGCCTAAGCCTAAGCCTAAGCCTAAGCCTAAGCCTAAGCCTAAGCCTAAGCCTAAGCCTAAGCCTAAGCCTAAGCCTAAGCCTAAGCCTAAGCCTAAGCCTAAGCCTAAGCCTAAGCCTAAGCCTAAGCCTAAGCCTAAGCCTAAGCCTAAGCCTAAGCCTAAGCCTAAGCCTAAGCCTAAGCCTAAGCCTAAGCCTAAGCCTAAGCCTAAGCCTAAGCCTAAGCCTAAGCCTAAGCCTAAGCCTAAGCCTAAGCCTAAGCCTAAGCCTAAGCCTAAGCCTAAGCCTAAGCCTAAGCCTAAGCCTAAGCCTAAGCCTAAGCCTAAGCCTAAGCCTAAGCCTAAGCCTAAGCCTAAGCCTAAGCCTAAGCCTAAGCCTAAGCCTAAGCCTAAGCCTAAGCCTAAGCCTAAGCCTAAGCCTAAGCCTAAGCCTAAGCCTAAGCCTAAGCCTAAGCCTAAGCCTAAGCCTAAGCCTAAGCCTAAGCCTAAGCCTAAGCCTAAGCCTAAGCCTAAGCCTAAGCCTAAGCCTAAGCCTAAGCCTAAGCCTAAGCCTAAGCCTAAGCCTAAGCCTAAGCCTAAGCCTAAGCCTAAGCCTAAGCCTAAGCCTAAGCCTAAGCCTAAGCCTAAGCCTAAGCCTAAGCCTAAGCCTAAGCCTAAGCCTAAGCCTAAGCCTAAGCCTAAGCCTAAGCCTAAGCCTAAGCCTAAGCCTAAGCCTAAGCCTAAGCCTAAGCCTAAGCCTAAGCCTAAGCCTAAGCCTAAGCCTAAGCCTAAGCCTAAGCCTAAGCCTAAGCCTAAGCCTAAGCCTAAGCCTAAGCCTAAGCCTAAGCCTAAGCCTAAGCCTAAGCCTAAGCCTAAGCCTAAGCCTAAGCCTAAGCCTAAGCCTAAGCCTAAGCCTAAGCCTAAGCCTAAGCCTAAGCCTAAGCCTAAGCCTAAGCCTAAGCCTAAGCCTAAGCCTAAGCCTAAGCCTAAGCCTAAGCCTAAGCCTAAGCCTAAGCCTAAGCCTAAGCCTAAGCCTAAGCCTAAGCCTAAGCCTAAGCCTAAGCCTAAGCCTAAGCCTAAGCCTAAGCCTAAGCCTAAGCCTAAGCCTAAGCCTAAGCCTAAGCCTAAGCCTAAGCCTAAGCCTAAGCCTAAGCCTAAGCCTAAGCCTAAGCCTAAGCCTAAGCCTAAGCCTAAGCCTAAGCCTAAGCCTAAGCCTAAGCCTAAGCCTAAGCCTAAGCCTAAGCCTAAGCCTAAGCCTAAGCCTAAGCCTAAGCCTAAGCCTAAGCCTAAGCCTAAGCCTAAGCCTAAGCCTAAGCCTAAGCCTAAGCCTAAGCCTAAGCCTAAGCCTAAGCCTAAGCCTAAGCCTAAGCCTAAGCCTAAGCCTAAGCCTAAGCCTAAGCCTAAGCCTAAGCCTAAGCCTAAGCCTAAGCCTAAGCCTAAGCCTAAGCCTAAGCCTAAGCCTAAGCCTAAGCCTAAGCCTAAGCCTAAGCCTAAGCCTAAGCCTAAGCCTAAGCCTAAGCCTAAGCCTAAGCCTAAGCCTAAGCCTAAGCCTAAGCCTAAGCCTAAGCCTAAGCCTAAGCCTAAGCCTAAGCCTAAGCCTAAGCCTAAGCCTAAGCCTAAGCCTAAGCCTAAGCCTAAGCCTAAGCCTAAGCCTAAGCCTAAGCCTAAGCCTAAGCCTAAGCCTAAGCCTAAGCCTAAGCCTAAGCCTAAGCCTAAGCCTAAGCCTAAGCCTAAGCCTAAGCCTAAGCCTAAGCCTAAGCCTAAGCCTAAGCCTAAGCCTAAGCCTAAGCCTAAGCCTAAGCCTAAGCCTAAGCCTAAGCCTAAGCCTAAGCCTAAGCCTAAGCCTAAGCCTAAGCCTAAGCCTAAGCCTAAGCCTAAGCCTAAGCCTAAGCCTAAGCCTAAGCCTAAGCCTAAGCCTAAGCCTAAGCCTAAGCCTAAGCCTAAGCCTAAGCCTAAGCCTAAGCCTAAGCCTAAGCCTAAGCCTAAGCCTAAGCCTAAGCCTAAGCCTAAGCCTAAGCCTAAGCCTAAGCCTAAGCCTAAGCCTAAGCCTAAGCCTAAGCCTAAGCCTAAGCCTAAGCCTAAGCCTAAGCCTAAGCCTAAGCCTAAGCCTAAAGAAACGGAAAAACGGTTTAAGAAACGGTAGAGCGGTTATGGAAACGGTAAAAAGGTTAAGGAAACGGTAAAAACGGTTGAGGAAACGGTAAAACGGTTAAGGAAACGGTAGAACGGTTAAGGAAACGGTAAAAAAGTTAAGGAAACGGTAAAAACGGTTGAGGAAACGGTAGAACGGTTAAGGAAACGGTAAAAAGGTTAAGGAAACGGTAGAACGGTTAAGGAAACGGTAAAAAGGTTAAGGAAACGGTAGAACGGATAAAGAAACGGTAAAACGGTTGAAGAAACGGTAGAACGGTTAAGGAAACGGTAAAACGGTTAAGGAAACGGTAAAAAGGTTAAGGAAACGGTAAAAGGTTAAGGAAACGGTAAAACGGTTAAGGAAACGGTAAAAACGGTTACGGAAACGGTAAAAAGGTTAAGGAAACGGTAAAAAGGTTAAGGAAACGGTTAAGAAAACGGAAAAACGGTCAAGGAAACAGTTAAGGAAACGGTAGAACGGTCAAGGAAACGGAAAAACGGTTGAAGAAACAGTAGAACGGTAAAGGAAACGGTAAAACGGTTAAGGAAACGGTTAAGAAAACGGTAGAACGGTAACGAAAACGGAAAAACGGTTAAGAAAACGGTAAAAACGGTTAAGGAAACGGTTAAGGAAACGGTAAAAAGGTTAAGAAAACGGTAAAAGAGTTAAGAAAACGGTAAAAAGGTTAAGAAAACGGTTAAGAAAACGGAAAAACGGTCAAGGAAACGGTTAAGGAAACGGTAGAACGGTTAAGGAAACGGAAAAACGGTTGAAGAAACGGTAGAACGGTTAGGGAAACGGTAAAACGGTTAAGGAAACGGTTAAGGAAACGGTAGAACGGTTAAGGAAACGGAAAAACGGTTGAAGAAACAGTAGAACGGTTAAGGAAACGGTAAAACGGTTAAGGAAGCGGAAAAACGGTCAAGGAAACGGTTAAGACAACGGTAGAACGGTAACGAAAACGGAAAAACGGTTAAGGAAACGGTAAAAACGGTACAGGAAACGGTAGAACGGTTAGGGAAACGGTAAAACGGTTAAGGAAACGGTTAAGGAAACGGTAGAACAGATAAAGAAACGGAAAAACGGTTTAAGAAACGGTAGAGCGGTTATGGAAACGGTAAAAAGGTTAAGGAAACGGTAAAAACGGTTGAGGAAACGGTAAAACGGTTAAGGAAACGGTAGAACGGTTAAGGAAACGGTAAAAAAGTTAAGGAAACGGTAAAAACGGTTGAGGAAACGGTAGAACGGTTAAGGAAACGGTAAAAAGGTTAAGGAAACGGTAGAACGGTTAAGGAAACGGTAAAAAGGTTAAGGAAACGGTAGAACGGATAAAGAAACGGTAAAACGGTTGAAGAAACGGTAGAACGGTTAAGGAAACGGTAAAACGGTTAAGGAAACGGTAAAAAGGTTAAGGAAACGGTAAAAGGTTAAGGACACGGAAAAAAGGTAAAGGAAACGGTAAAAAGGTTAAGGAAACGGTAAAACGGTTAAGGAAACGGTAAAAACGGTTACGGAAACGGTAAAAAGGTTAAGGAAACGGTAAAAAGGTTAAGGAAACGGTTAAGAAAACGGAAAAACGGTCAAGGAAACAGTTAAGGAAACGGTAGAACGGTCAAGGAAACGGAAAAACGGTTGAAGAAACAGTAGAACGGTAAAGGAAACGGTAAAACGGTTAAGGAAACGGTTAAGAAAACGGTAGAAAGGTAACGAAAACGGAAAAACGGTTAAGAAAACGGTAAAAACGGTTAAGGAAACGGTTAAGGAAACGGTAAAAAGGTTAAGAAAACGGTAAAAGAGTTAAGAAAACGGTAAAAAGGTTAAGAAAACGGTTAAGAAAACGGAAAAACGGTCAAGGAAACGGTTAAGGAAACGGTAGAACGGTTAAGGAAACGGAAAAACGGTTGAAGAAACGGTAGAACGGTTAGGGAAACGGTAAAACGGTTAAGGAAACGGTTAAGGAAACGGTAGAACGGTTAAGGAAACGGAAAAACGGTTGAAGAAACAGTAGAACGGTTAAGGAAACGGTAAAACGGTTAAGGAAGCGGAAAAACGGTCAAGGAAACGGTTAAGACAACGGTAGAACGGTAACGAAAACGGAAAAACGGTTAAGGAAACGGTAAAAACGGTAAAGGAAACGGTAGAACGGTTAGGGAAACGGTAAAACGGTTAAGGAAACGGTTAAGGAAACGGTAGAACAGATAAAGAAACGGAAAAACGGTTTAAGAAACGGTAGAGCGGTTATGGAAACGGTAAAAAGGTTAAGGAAACGGTAAAAACGGTTGAGGAAACGGTAAAACGGTTAAGGAAACGGTAGAACGGTTAAGGAAACGGTAAAAAAGTTAAGGAAACGGTAAAAACGGTTGAGGAAACGGTAGAACCGTTTAGCCGTTTTCGTTACCGTTCTACCGTTTCCTTAACTTTTTTACCGTTTCCTTAACCGTTCTACCGTTTCCTTAACCGTTTTACCGTTTCCTCAACCGTTTTTACCGTTTCCTTAACCTTTTTACCGTTTCCATAACCGCTCTACCGTTTCTTAAACCGTTTTTCCGTTTCTTTATCTGTTCTACCGTTTCCTTAACCGTTTCCTTAACCGTTTTACCGTTTCCCTAACCGTTCTACCGTTTCCTTTACCGTTTTTACCGTTTCCTTAACCGTTTTTCCGTTTTCGTTACCGTTCTACCGTTGTCTTAACCGTTTCCTTGACCGTTTTTCCGCTTCCTTAACCGTTTTACCGTTTCCTTAACCGTTCTACTGTTTCTTCAACCGTTTTTCCGTTTCCTTAACCGTTCTACCGTTTCCTTAACCGTTTCCTTAACCGTTTTACCGTTTCCCTAACCGTTCTACCGTTTCTTCAACCGTTTTTCCGTTTCCTTAACCGTTCTACCGTTTCCTTAACCGTTTCCTTGACCGTTTTTCCGTTTTCTTAACCGTTTTCTTAACCTTTTTACCGTTTTCTTAACTCTTTTACCGTTTTCTTAACCTTTTTACCGTTTCCTTAACCGTTTCCTTAACCGTTTTTACCGTTTTCTTAACCGTTTTTCCGTTTTCGTTACCTTTCTACCGTTTTCTTAACCGTTTCCTTAACCGTTTTACCGTTTCCTTTACCGTTCTACTGTTTCTTCAACCGTTTTTCCGTTTCCTTGACCGTTCTACCGTTTCCTTAACTGTTTCCTTGACCGTTTTTCCGTTTTCTTAACCGTTTCCTTAACCTTTTTACCGTTTCCTTAACCTTTTTACCGTTTCCGTAACCGTTTTTACCGTTTCCTTAACCGTTTTACCGTTTCCTTAACCTTTTTACCGTTTCCTTTACCTTTTTTCCGTGTCCTTAACCTTTTACCGTTTCCTTAACCTTTTTACCGTTTCCTTAACCGTTTTACCGTTTCCTTAACCGTTCTACCGTTTCTTCAACCGTTTTACCGTTTCTTTATCCGTTCTACCGTTTCCTTAACCTTTTTACCGTTTCCTTAACCGTTCTACCGTTTCCTTAACCTTTTTACCGTTTCCTTAACCGTTCTACCGTTTCCTCAACCGTTTTTACCGTTTCCTTAACTTTTTTACCGTTTCCTTAACCGTTCTACCGTTTCCTTAACCGTTTTACCGTTTCCTCAACCGTTTTTACCGTTTCCTTAACCTTTTTACCGTTTCCATAACCGCTCTACCGTTTCTTAAACCGTTTTTCCGTTTCTTTATCTGTTCTACCGTTTCCTTAACCGTTTCCTTAACCGTTTTACCGTTTCCCTAACCGTTCTACCGTTTCCTGTACCGTTTTTACCGTTTCCTTAACCGTTTTTCCGTTTTCGTTACCGTTCTACCGTTGTCTTAACCGTTTCCTTGACCGTTTTTCCGCTTCCTTAACCGTTTTACCGTTTCCTTAACCGTTCTACTGTTTCTTCAACCGTTTTTCCGTTTCCTTAACCGTTCTACCGTTTCCTTAACCGTTTCCTTAACCGTTTTACCGTTTCCCTAACCGTTCTACCGTTTCTTCAACCGTTTTTCCGTTTCCTTAACCGTTCTACCGTTTCCTTAACCGTTTCCTTGACCGTTTTTCCGTTTTCTTAACCGTTTTCTTAACCTTTTTACCGTTTTCTTAACTCTTTTACCGTTTTCTTAACCTTTTTACCGTTTCCTTAACCGTTTCCTTAACCGTTTTTACCGTTTTCTTAACCGTTTTTCCGTTTTCGTTACCGTTCTACCGTTTTCTTAACCGTTTCCTTAACCGTTTTACCGTTTCCTTTACCGTTCTACTGTTTCTTCAACCGTTTTTCCGTTTCCTTGACCGTTCTACCGTTTCCTTAACTGTTTCCTTGACCGTTTTTCCGTTTTCTTAACCGTTTCCTTAACCTTTTTACCGTTTCCTTAACCTTTTTACCGTTTCCGTAACCGTTTTTACCGTTTCCTTAACCGTTTTACCGTTTCCTTAACCTTTTTACCGTTTCCTTTACCTTTTTTCCGTTTCCTTAACCTTTTACCGTTTCCTTAACCTTTTTACCGTTTCCTTAACCGTTTTACCGTTTCCTTAACCGTTCTACCGTTTCTTCAACCGTTTTACCGTTTCTTTATCCGTTCTACCGTTTCCTTAACCTTTTTACCGTTTCCTTAACCGTTCTACCGTTTCCTTAACCTTTTTACCGTTTCCTTAACCGTTCTACCGTTTCCTCAACCGTTTTTACCGTTTCCTTAACTTTTTTACCGTTTCCTTAACCGTTCTACCGTTTCCTTAACCGTTTTACCGTTTCCTCAACCGTTTTTACCGTTTCCTTAACCTTTTTACCGTTTCCATAACCGCTCTACCGTTTCTTAAACCGTTTTTCCGTTTCTTTATCTGTTCTACCGTTTCCTTAACCGTTTCCTTAACCGTTTTACCGTTTCCCTAACCGTTCTACCGTTTCCTGTACCGTTTTTACCGTTTCCTTAACCGTTTTTCCGTTTTCGTTACCGTTCTACCGTTGTCTTAACCGTTTCCTTGACCGTTTTTCCGCTTCCTTAACCGTTTTACCGTTTCCTTAACCGTTCTACTGTTTCTTCAACCGTTTTTCCGTTTTCTTAACCGTTTCCTTAACCTTTTTACCGTTTCCTTAACCGTTTTTCCGTTTTCGTTACCGTTCTACCGTTTCCTTAACCGTTTTACCGTTTTCTTAACCGTTTCCTTAACCGTTTCCTTAACCGTTTCCTTAACCGTTCTACCGTTTCCTTAACCGTTTCCTTAACCGTTTTACCGTTTCCCTAACCGTTCTACCGTTTCTTCAACCGTTTTTCCGTTTCCTTAACCGTTCTACCGTTTCCTTAACCGTTTCCTTAACCGTTTTACCGTTTCCCTAACCGTTCTACCGTTTCTTCAACCGTTTTTCCGTTTCCTTAACCGTTCTACCGTTTCCTTAACCGTTCCCTTGACCGTTTTTCCGTTTTCTTAACCGTTTTCTTAACCTTTTCACCGTTTTCTTAACTCTTTTACCGTTTTCTTAACCTTTTTACCGTTTCCTTAACCGTTTCCTTAACCGTTTTTACCGTTTTCTTAACCGTTTTTCCGTTTTCGTTACCGTTCTACCGTTTTCTTAACCGTTTCCTTAACCGTTTTACCGTTTCCTTTACCGTTCTACTGTTTCTTCAACCGTTTTTCCGTTTCCTTGACCGTTCTACCGTTTCCTTAACTGTTTCCTTGACCGTTTTTCCGTTTTCTTAACCGTTTCCTTAACCTTTTTACCGTTTCCTTAACCTTTTTACCGTTTCCGTAACCGTTTTTACCGTTTCCTTAACCGTTTTACCGTTTCCTTAACCTTTTTACCGTTTCCTTTACCTTTTTTCCGTTTCCTTAACCTTTTACCGTTTCCTTAACCTTTTTACCGTTTCCTTAACCGTTTTACCGTTTCCTTAACCGTTCTACCGTTTCTTCAACCGTTTTACCGTTTCTTTATCCGTTCTACCGTTTCCTTAACCTTTTTACCGTTTCCTTAACCGTTCTACCGTTTCCTTAACCTTTTTACCGTTTCCTTAACCGTTCTACCGTTTCCTCAACCGTTTTTACCGTTTCCTTAACTTTTTTACCGTTTCCTTAACCGTTCTACCGTTTCCTTAACCGTTTTACCGTTTCCTCAACCGTTTTTACCGTTTCCTTAACCTTTTTACCGTTTCCATAACCGCTCTACCGTTTCTTAAACCGTTTTTCCGTTTCTTTATCTGTTCTACCGTTTCCTTAACCGTTTCCTTAACCGTTTTACCGTTTCCCTAACCGTTCTACCGTTTCCTGTACCGTTTTTACCGTTTCCTTAACCGTTTTTCCGTTTTCGTTACCGTTCTACCGTTGTCTTAACCGTTTCCTTGACCGTTTTTCCGCTTCCTTAACCGTTTTACCGTTTCTTTAATTGTTCTACTGTTTCTTCAACCGTTTTTCCGTTTTCTTAACCGTTTCCTTAACCTTTTTACCGTTTCCTTAACCGTTTTTCCGTTTTCGTTACCGTTCTACCGTTTCCTTAACCGTTTTACCGTTTTCTTAACCGTTTCCTTAACCGTTTCCTTAACCGTTTCCTTAACCGTTCTACCGTTTCCTTAACCGTTTCCTTAACCGTTTTACCGTTTCCCTAACCGTTCTACCGTTTCTTCAACCGTTTTTCCGTTTCCTTAACCGTTCTACCGTTTCCTTAACCGTTTCCTTAACCGTTTTACCGTTTCCCTAACCGTTCTACCGTTTCTTCAACCGTTTTTCCGTTTCCTTAACCGTTCTACCGTTTCCTTAACCGTTTCCTTGACCGTTTTTCCGTTTTCTTAACCGTTTTCTTAACCTTTTCACCGTTTTCTTAACTCTTTTACCGTTTTCTTAACCTTTTTACCGTTTCCTTAACCGTTTCCTTAACCGTTTTTACCGTTTTCTTAACCGTTTTTCCGTTTTCGTTACCGTTCTACCGTTTTCTTAACCGTTTCCTTAACCGTTTTACCGTTTCCTTTACCGTTCTACTGTTTCTTCAACCGTTTTTCCGTTTCCTTGACCGTTCTACCGTTTCCTTAACTGTTTCCTTGACCGTTTTTCCGTTTTCTTAACCGTTTCCTTAACCTTTTTACCGTTTCCTTAACCTTTTTACCGTTTCCGTAACCGTTTTTACCGTTTCCTTAACCGTTTTACCGTTTCCTTAACCTTTTTACCGTTTCCTTTACCTTTTTTCCGTTTCCTTAACCTTTTACCGTTTCCTTAACCTTTTTACCGTTTCCTTAACCGTTTTACCGTTTCCTTAACCGTTCTACCGTTTCTTCAACCGTTTTACCGTTTCTTTATCCGTTCTACCGTTTCCTTAACCTTTTTACCGTTTCCTTAACCGTTCTACCGTTTCCTTAACCTTTTTACCGTTTCCTTAACCGTTCTACCGTTTCCTCAACCGTTTTTACCGTTTCCTTAACTTTTTTACCGTTTCCTTAACCGTTCTACCGTTTCCTTAACCGTTTTACCGTTTCCTCAACCGTTTTTACCGTTTCCTTAACCTTTTTACCGTTTCCATAACCGCTCTACCGTTTCTTAAACCGTTTTTCCGTTTCTTTATCTGTTCTACCGTTTCCTTAACCGTTTCCTTAACCGTTTTACCGTTTCCCTAACCGTTCTACCGTTTCCTGTACCGTTTTTACCGTTTCCTTAACCGTTTTTCCGTTTTCGTTACCGTTCTACCGTTGTCTTAACCGTTTCCTTGACCGTTTTTCCGCTTCCTTAACCGTTTTACCGTTTCCTTAACCGTTCTACTGTTTCTTCAACCGTTTTTCCGTTTTCTTAACCGTTTCCTTAACCTTTTTACCGTTTCCTTAACCGTTTTTCCGTTTTCGTTACCGTTCTACCGTTTCCTTAACCGTTTTACCGTTTCCTTAACCGTTTTACTGTTTCCCTAACCGTTCTACCGTTTCCTTAACCGTTCTACCGTTTCCTCAACCGTTTTCTTAACCTTTTTACCGTTTCCTTAACCGTTTTACCGTTTCCTTAACCGGAGTCAGAAACTGTTGGCAAGCTGCCAAAGTTAGCGAAATTCGAAAAGTATCGAGGATTGTAACTCAAAATTTACATTTTCTGATCATATTCAAACTACATTCAAAAGATAGTACATCAAAAATATTGAAAAAAAGTGGAAATTTTGCAATTTCTAAATCAATGAAGTGGTTAGGAAATGAATTCTAATCATTAATTTTATCTGAATTTGATATTGTGAAAAAAAAATTCCTGCGACATCGGGCGAGCGCGCGAAAATTTGAATAGGCCCCGCCCACCGAGCGGTCGGCCGACGGTTCCCACACAAACACCACTGCGGCGTCGGCCGACCGCTCGGTGGGCGGGGCCTATTCAAATTTTCGCGCGCTCGCCCGATGTCGCAGGAATTTTTTTTTCACAATAGACAAGAATGAAAAACGTGAAAAATTAGGAAAACGAGAGCTAAAAAAGAGTCACCATCCACCATGAGACAAAGTGTGAAGAATGAGATAGTGATTAGGGGAGGGGAGGGGTCAAGAGAGATGTGACGATGGAGAGACGTAGAAATCGAAAGAGTGACCTAACATGTACCTTAAAAGCCACGCCCCCTTTTTTGTGACGTGTTTGGAAACGTAATATCGATAAACTGAAATGATTGTAATGCTTCAAAATTTCGAAGGGGTTATCAGATTACTTATCACTAATAAATGTAAATATTAACCTTAATATATGGGAAACAATAGAAAAAACTCGAAAAATTCCATTTTTTTCCGATTAGCTTGCACTCTCCGCATTTTTTTTTCCCGACATCTCAATAATAGAATTCAACGAACAATGACTCGATTGATTTAGAAATCAGTAGAAACTTAAAAACGTGCACTTCTTTTTCGATCTAACTGAAAACCTCTCATCTACGTCATCAAAAAAAAAGGGGGGGGGGGGGGTGGCTTGTTACATACCTATTCCATTTTGCCATCGTCGCATCCCTATAGACACCCCAGTCTTCCAGTTGGCTCATTCATCACACTTTACCTCATGGTGAACGGTGAATCTTTTTTAACTTCACCCGTTTTCTTACTCTTTTCTTTTTTCATGATCCGTTACGTTTCGTTTAATTTTGTTGCAGGCCGAAGGATGGATACGATATAAAAGGTTAGAATGCTACCCTGAGCTTGTCTTATCATGTTGGAACGCGTACTGGGATGTGTCTCTGTACAGGGGGGATGGAGGTTAGAATGCTACAGTAGCGGCCAATGAAATATCCCCTTTTTAGGCCCTTACACCTAACTTTCTTCGGAAAATAGATAAAAACTAACGTTTTTTTGCTAAAATGTAGCAAATTTGTTCATCTTTCAATTTGTTTAAATTTTGAAAAGATCAAATGTTAAACTGTTGAGTTATGTTAAATTTAAGTTTTCCTACATACGCCTTTTTTCGATAGCAGTTTGAGTATTAGGAATTCAATCTGAATGAAACTAGGTTTTTTGAACTTTCCAGACTGAAAACTATTCAATAACACCAAAAACCAAATAATTATGACCGCATGGAAGGCTAAAGAAAAAACCATGCAAAATGGCGATCACTCAAACAATTAAAAAAAATAAAAATGTTTGTGGAGCCTCTCCAAAACTAATACAGATAGAAAGATGAATATATTTGTAACATTTTAGCAGAAGATCATTTGTTTCTATCTCTTCTCTGAAAAAAGTTACAGTCGAAAAACCAAAAGGGGATATTTCACTGGCCGCTACTGTAGGTAGTATCCAATATTAGCCCCCACCCTAATTCAAAAGAAGCCCCCCAAAAAGAACCCTAATATAGCCCCCCACCAGGTGGAAAGGGAAGATTGAAGTATAGCCCCCCACGATACGGTATTCGCGATCAGTGCAGACACGGCGCACCTCGTTTTCACAACGATCAATCAAATTTTTGATTTCAGACGTTTTTTTCTCTATTTTTCAGTTTTTTCGTGAATTTTACCAGCGTTTTTTGATAAGTTTTCAAATTTCACAGTTTCCCCTGCCAACTAGGCTTAGTTCGTTTGTGGAAGCTTGATTTCGTGTGTTTCGGCCTGTTTTTGAACGGTGGGGGTCTAATATTGAACGTGTGGGGGGTCAATATTGAATGGAATTTTCTTTTATTTTCGAGTTGGGGGGCTAATCTTGAAGAATACCAGGTTCTTCAATTTTAGCCCCCCACTTTGTACTGGTGGGGGGCTGAACCGACCCATTCAACCTATGCCCCCCACGTTCAAGTATTACCCCCCCCCCCCCCCCCCCACCTCATTTAGTACTGGTGGGGGGCTTTATCAGGGTTGTTTATAACGTGGGGGGGGGGGGGGGGGGGGTCATATTAGGGTGGGGGCCTAATATTGAATTATACCGAATGCTACACTGACCTTGTCTTATCATGTTGGAACGCGTACTGGGATGTGTCTCTGTACAGGGGGGGATGGAAGTTAGAATGCTACACTGACCTTGTCTTATCAGACCGGAATGCGTACTGGGATGTGTCTCTGTACAGGGGGGGTGGAAGTTAGAATGCTACCCTGACCTTGTTTTATCATGTTGGAACGCGTATTGGGATGTGTCTCTGTACAGGGGGATTGAGGTTAGAATGCTACACTGACCTCGTCTTATCATGTTGGAATGCGTACTGGGATGTGTCTCTGTACAGGGGGGATGGAAGTTAGAATGCTACACTGACCTTGTCTTATCAGACCGGAATGCGTTCTGGGATGTGTCTCTGTACAGTGGGGATGGAGGTTAGAATGCTAAACTGACCTTGTCTTATCATGTTGGAATGCGTACTGGGATGTGTCTCTGTACAGGGGGATGGAGGTTAGAATGCTACCCTGACCTTGTCTTATCAGACCGGAATGCGTACTGGGATGTGTCTCTGTACAGTGGGGATGGAGGTTAGAATGCTAAACTGACCTTGTCTTATCATGTTGGAACGCGTACTGGGATGTGTCTCTTTTTTTTTATCCTCAGCCTTGAGCCTGGGCCTGCATCCTCAGCCTTGAGCCTGGGCCTGCATCCTCAGCCTTGAGCCTGGGCCTGCATCCTCAGCCTTGAGCCTGGGCCTGCATCCTCAGCCTTGAGCCTGGGCCTGCATCCTCAGCCTTGAGCCTGGGCCTGCATCCTCAGCCTTGAGCCTGGGCCTGCATCCTCAGCCTTGAGCCTGGGCCTGCATCCTCAGCCTTGAGCCTGGGCCTGCATCCTCAGCCTTGAGCCTGGGCCTGCATCCTCAGCCTTGAGCCTGGGCCTGCATCCTCAGCCTTGAGCCTGGGCCTGCATCCTCAGCCTTGAGCCTGGGCCTGCATCCTCAGCCTTGAGCCTGGGCCTGCATCCTCAGCCTTGAGCCTGGGCCTGCATCCTCAGCCTTGAGCCTGGGCCTGCATCCTCAGCCTTGAGCCTGGGCCTGCATCCTCAGCCTTGAGCCTGGGCCTGCATCCTCAGCCTTGAGCCTGGGCCTGCATCCTCAGTCTTGAGCCTGGGCCTGCATCCTCAGTCTTGAGCCTGGGCCTGCATCCTCAGTCTTGAGCCTGGGCCTGCATCCTCAGTCTTGAGCCTGGGCCTGCATCCTCAGTCTTGAGCCTGGGCCTGCATCCTCAGTCTTGAGCCTGGGCCTGCATCCTCAGTCTTGAGCCTGGGCCTGCATCCTCAGTCTTGAGCCTGGGCCTGCATCCTCAGTCTTGAGCCTGGGCCTGCATCCTCAGTCTTGAGCCTGGGCCTGCATCCTCAGTCTTGAGCCTGGGCCTGCATCCTCTGGACCGGAGTCTTGTCCTGCATCCTCTGGACCGGAGTCTTGTCCTGCATCCTCTGGACCGGAGTCTTGTCCTGCATCCTCTGGACCGGAGTCTTGTCCTGCATCCTCTGGACCTGAGTCTTGTCCTGCATCCTCTGGACCTGAGTCTTGTCCTGCATCCTCTGGACCGGAGTCTTGTCCTGCATCCTCTGGACCGGAGTCTTGTCCTGCATCCTCTGGACCGGAGTCTTGTCCTGCATCCTCTGGACCGGAGTCTTGTCCTGCATCCTCTGGACCGGAGTCTTGTCCTGCATCCTCTGGACCGGAGTCTTGTCCTGCATCCTCAGCCTTGAGCTTGGGCCTGCATCCTCTGGACCAGAGTCTTGTCTGCCGACCGAGCACACACCCGTTCACCCATCCAGTCCCGCTCACGCTCACCGGTAGGAGAGTTTTTATAGGTCCTCTTTTACGACCCTTTCGACCTCCGACGCGGCCCTCCTTATCCGACCTTCGTTCTATATCAGATCACTGACACACGGTCTGCGTCGATTTTCGGTTATTGTAGAATTTCGTTTTCGTGATTGCTCAGATTAATGACTACATCTTTTCAAGTGCGCTGAACTCGTTTTTTATAGACGCCGCCCCTCCAAAATCACCCATGAGCTGACGTCCAGTGATGCCGACGGCAAACTTTTTTTGGAAATATTAGGGATTTCTGAACATATACACACTGAATTTTGTACAAATTCTCCAGAATGAAGCAAATTAGATTCAAAATAACTTTTTCTCCCTGTACATCTACAAATTTCCCTATTATATTCAAAACCAGAACAGTAAGCAACAAATGTTTGCCCAAAAAAAAAACCAAAATATTTGAAAATTTCTCAATATTTTTTTATTTTTATTCAAACTTCAAAGTCTAAAATTGCAAATATAATACACATAATTCTACATCGTTTCCAGTACAGTGAACTCGTTTCCTCCAGAATCACCCACGAGCTGACGTCCAGTGATGCCGAAGTCAAACTTTTTGCAATTATATTTACCACACACCGAATTCTGAACAAAATCTGAAAGATAACCATTGTGACCAAAAGAATAATCATTCTCACCGTAAAAACATATACTGGTTCAATTTTTCACTGATATATTCGGAAATACCCAGGTTTAGTGAACGATACTGTAGAAACATCATATTAATTAATGTAGAAACATCTGATTAAATGCCGGCACAGGCTGCGCCTGCGCTTGAGTCTTTTTCATTTTTTTAGTGTTTTTTCTAGGTGTTTCTGAAAACAACTATTGTCAAAAAATATTCTTGCGACATCGGGCGAGCGCGCGCGCGAAATTTCAAATAGGTCCCGCCTCATGCGCGGTCGCTGACGGTCCCCACACAACATGTCGGCAGACTGCTCGATGGGCGGGGCCTATTTGAAATTTACCGCGCTCGCCCGATGTCGCAGGAATATTTGTTCACAATATTTTCACTGGTTTCACACGGAATTTCTGGAAAAACAACCTCAGCTTTATCGTCACTGCCAAGAACAGCCGCAGAAGCTAGAACAGAGCTTAGATTCGGAGCAAATTGTTTAATATCTAGCAGGAATGTACATAGTTGTATCGCTCGTTTCATTCGGAATTCGTGGATTTTGGTGAACGCAGACAACTGAAATAACATGTTTCAGCTATTCTTTTACCGTTAAAATAGTTTAATACCAAATTAACTTGTTTTTTCAAAGTCAGCTGGTGAACATAATTTGAGTTTTCGCATTCTGGCATTAGCAACGGCCTCATCTGAATTGCCTTTTTTTGATAAACGGATCTTGATTAACTAGTTATTTTTTTCACCTTTTCATTAATTGTAAAAACTTCTTTATTAAATCCATTTTCGAATGTAGTATTGTCAATATCGGAAAAACTTTTAAACTGAACCAAGTCATGCGCACTGGTCATCATTTGTTGATCGTTTTCTGGTTTATGTTTTGGGTAATAAGAGCATGAAAAAGTCATCAGAAAGTCATCACACGAATTAGACAAGTGATTAATTATGGGAACATAAATTACACTTTTTTCACATGAAATGCCTTCATCGGAAGTAACAAGAATAGCACCAATCTGGAAAATACTGTTTACTCGGATGTTCAGAAAAGAAATTGTTCCAAAACCGGAGAAAATTAGACAAAATCCGGGAAGTTCTTCTCACTTTCCAGTCCTGCTATTTAAAATTTGAGTAATTTTATAATTTTGCCAAACTTTGCTATAAAAAACAGGGCTACGAAAGTGGGCTGACAAGCTAGGTGGAGCTCCAGTTTTGTTGTATTCTCCGGTTTCCGTTTTTCTCCGGGTTTGCGACGGTCTCTCAGAAAACGAACCTTTTCAGCCTCTGTCGAAACGTATTTTTCAAATAATTTTTTTTTCCGCACATTCACAAAGCTAATGAGATTATTTTCAACGAGAAAATTGAATTCGTGGAAATCGTTGTTGTGAGAGTCATTGAAATAATTCCGATACCACTGGGGTAGAAAGATTAGAGTTAGATGACCATCCATTATGAAATGTGACAAGATTTCCAGCAACGCTTTGATAGTCAACTTCTGAAACACATTTGAATTGAAAGTACTGAGTTATTCTCTTTTACCGGTAACGGTTGGTAATCAGAATAAAGCATCCGGAGGTATGCAAGCCCATCTGAAAATGCCGTAATAAATATTAACTTTGGGAACAATGATCATACCAACAACAACAGGTCTCAACTGTATATGCGGAGGTCTCATAAAGCACCAATCGTCCTCTCTCCATAAAAAAGCATCATTGAGGATGAATGACAGTTGATTTTCATAGGTTTTTTGTAGCTTTCCATTGACACTCATATGAAAAATTGTTTGTTTATTGATCGTATCCACGGATCTTTCGATAACAGGATCTCGTCTTCCGGAAAAAAGTAATCTCCTCAAGTTTTCTTTGAAGGGCAGGTTTTTTCTGTTTCTCTTATGATAGATATCTGTCGGTTTTGAGGTGGAATCTGATAGAGCACTATTGATGTAGGTTTGATTAGTCGAATTGAAAAGATCAATAGTAATCTGAGATGATTCCGTTTCCGATCTTATTCTGCTTCTGAACATTGTTATCAGAAAAAGAAATATATGTGAAAATTAAAAGTCTTACTCCGATGGAAATATTTTTCTGAGTATGTCATTAGCAAGTGGCTCTTCAATTTTAGTGCAAAGTTCCTCTGGAAGTGGAAATGAAATTTTCACAAAATCGTCATGGCCCCGGTATTGAATACAAAACCTATTCTGAAAAGCTCATCATGGTTCGACCGACGCGGACATCGTATATTCCATCTACCTTATTCCGTCTACGTTTTTTCTCTTTCTTTAAAGTACACTTTTTTCCAATATAGTTCAATTCCGTATATTGTGGTCGATCGGAGAACATCTTCCTAATTTTGGATTGTCTGAAATATAACTCGATTATTTGGAATTTATAAAACTATAAACAATTGAATAATAAAATACACAGCAGTATTATACGCAGCGCGCTGTAAAATGCAGTGTAACCGAATCGCGAAAATATTCTTCCACGGCCATCGGTGTGGAGAGTGGCAAAAAAGTTGCGTCAAAAAATACTATTCTTTCAGGAAATGGGTGGGAAATTTTTTGTTTTTTTATCTCTCTGGCATTGCTGGACTTTTTAGGAGAGTGTTTGACTTCTAATTTTAACGAACGCGTACGCTTGAGAGAACATTTCTGTGGCCTAGAAACCTAACGATAGGGTCACATCGCAGAACAAAAAATTGCAAAAGCATGTGCCGCACGTTGCAGTACGTTATATTTCGCTACGCGCGCACGTTCGATTTTCGAACATTTTATCTTTACATTCTGTTCTCTTCTATAGATTTTTTCAAATCGTGAATAGGTTTAATGAAAATATATACAATTATGCTCTTAATCAACAAAAATCCATAGCTGAATACGCTTGATAGGCCTATTAAACTTCAATCGGAAATCTTAGACAATATTTTCGATTACCGTCACCATTTCTGATTTTTTCGCTTAATTTTTTTCTCTATTTATTTGAAATCAGAATAATCATCGACTTCAGTGTCTCCATCTGTCGAAATGATGTACGACGATGACGATGAAACGCACATTGAAGATGGTGACATTGTTGATGAAAGTTCGGACGAAATCACTTCAGAACAGTGGCAGGAGGCTTGTTGGGTTGTCATCAGCGCCTATTTCGACGAAAAAGTAGAGTTTTTTTACACTAAAAATACAAAAAAAAATTACAGGGACTGGTGCGCCAACAATTAGACTCGTTTGACGAGTTCGTACAAATGAATGTGCAACGTATTGTCGAAGACTCGCCACCAGTAGAGTTGCAATCGGAGAACCAACATCTCGGCGGCGATATGGAAAATTCTGCGAAGTTTTCACTAAAGTTCAATCAAATCTACCTATCAAAGCCGACGCATTGGGAGAAAGACGGAGCGCCGATGCCTATGATGCCCAACGAAGCAAGACTTCGTAACCTGACGTATGCATCGCCTCTCTACGTGGATATCACGAAAGTTGTCACACGTGATGAATCAGTCAACGAAAAGGTGTATGAAAAAGTGTTCGTTGGAAAAGTCCCAGTCATGCTTCGGTCCAGTTATTGCATGTTGTCGAACATGACTGATCGTGACTTGACCGAGCTGAACGAATGCCCTTTAGATCCTGGAGGGTACTTTGTTATCAATGGATCAGAAAAAGTGCTTATCGCTCAAGAAAAAATGGCGACAAATACAGTCTACGTGTTCTCAATGAAGGACGGCAAATATGCTTTCAAGACGGAATGCCGTTCTTGTCTGGAAAATTCGTCTCGTCCGACATCCACAATGTGGGTTAATATGCTCACGAGAGGAGGAGGTGGTGGCAAGAAAACTGCTATGGGACAGCGTATTATTGGAATTCTACCATATATCAAACAAGAGATCCCAATTATGATTGTTTTCCGAGCTTTGGGATTTGTGTCAGACCGTGATATTTTGGGTCACATTATTTACGACTTTGAAGATCCCGAAATGATGGAAATGGTCAAGCCATCCCTCGACGAAGCGTTTGTAATTCAGGAACAAAACGTTGCTTTGAACTTCATCGGTGCTCGTGGAGCGAAACCGGGAGTTACTCGTGAGCAAAGAATCAAGTATGCTCGAGAAATTCTTCAAAAAGAGCTTCTCCCTCACGTCGGTGTATCAGAGCATTGTGAGACCAAAAAAGCTGTAAGTAGAATGTACAATTAACATGTTACATGTATTTTTTTACAGTTCTTCATCGGTTACATGGTGCATCGGCTTTTGCTTGCCGCACTCGGACGTCGTGAGCTCGATGATCGTGATCACATTGGTAATAAACGATTGGACCTTGCTGGACCACTTCTTGCCTTCTTATTCCGTGCTCTTTTCCGCAATCTATTGAAAGAAGTTTGTGATGTTTCAAATTTAGAACCAGTTATCAAAATATGCTTCCAGATGCGTATGACTGCACAGAAGTACATCAACAAAAATGACGATTTCGCGCTCGATGTCTGTGTGAAAACATCAACAATCACCAGAGGCCTCGCATATTCGTTGGCAACAGGCAATTGGGGTGACCAGAAGAAAGCTCATCAGTCGAGAGCAGGTGTTTCTCAAGTTCTCAATAGATTGACGTACACAGCGACATTATCTCATTTGCGACGCGCGAACTCGCCGATCGGAAGAGAAGGAAAACTGGCGAAGCCACGACAACTTCACAATACGCAATGGGGCATGGTGTGCCCTGCTGAAACTCCCGAAGGTCAGGCTGTCGGTCTTGTCAAGAATCTTGCTCTCATGGCGTACATTTCTGTTGGATCTCTTCCCGAACCAATCCTCGAATTCCTCGAAGAATGGTCTATGGAAAATTTGGAGGAAGTGTCCCCGTCTGCAATTGCCGACGCAACGAAAATCTTCGTCAATGGTGCCTGGGTTGGAATTCATCGAGAACCAGACCAGTTGATGACAACACTCAAGAAGCTTCGACGTCAAATGGATATTATTGTCTCGGAAGTTTCAATGGTTAGAGATATTCGTGATCGAGAGATTCGAATCTACACCGATGCTGGAAGAGTTTGTCGCCCACTGTTGATTGTTGAAGATCAAAAATTAGCACTTAGAAAGTCGCATATTGAACTTTTAAAGGTGAAGGGATAAAAGTAATTTCAAAATTCATTCATTTTACAGGACGTTGACGAAGCGAACAACAAATACACATGGTCGGATCTAGTTGGTGGAGGTGTTGTAGAGTTAATCGACTCCATGGAGGAAGAAACGTCTATGATCGCTATGATGCCTGAAGATTTGAAAATCGGAGGGTATTGCGACACCCACACTCACTGCGAGATTCACCCCGCCATGATTCTCGGCGTTTGCGCTTCAATCATTCCGTTCCCCGATCACAACCAATCTCCAAGAAACACGTATCAAGTAAGTATACCGTCCTTCACTGGCTAATCGAAATAAAATCTTCAGAGTGCTATGGGTAAGCAAGCGATGGGCGTTTACACGACAAACTTCCATGTTCGAATGGACACATTGGCTCATGTTCTTTATTATCCACAAAAGCCTCTTGTCACAACTCGGTCGATGGAGTATCTTCGATTTAATGAGCTTCCTGCCGGTATCAATGCTATTGTTGCAATTCTATCCTATTCCGGATACAATCAAGAGGATTCTGTTATTATGAACAATTCCGCTATTGACCGTGGACTATTCCGATCGGTCTTCTATCGGTCTTACCGCGATAACGAGGCGAATCTGGACAATGCGAACGAAGAACTCATTGAAAAGCCAACAAGAGACAAGTGTTCCGGTATGAGACATTCTTTGTATGACAAACTCGACGAGGATGGTATTATTTCTCCTGGAATGCGTGTTTCTGGAGATGACGTTATTATCGGAAAAACAGTTGCACTCCCGGAAATAGACGATGATTTGGATGCAACCGGCAAGAAGTATCCGAAAAGAGACGCGTCAACGTTTTTAAGAAGTTCTGAAACTGGAATCGTGGATCAGGTGAGTTTCTGACAAAATTTTTTTATAGTTGGTTTTTTAAGGTGATGCTTTCTCTCAACTCTGACGGAAACAAGTTTGTCAAGATTAGGATGCGTTCGGTCCGTCTTCCTCAAATTGGTGACAAGTTTGCATCTCGACACGGTCAAAAAGGAACAATGGGAATCATGTACCGCCAAGAAGACATGCCATTCACTGCAGAGGGTCTCACACCGGACATTATCATCAATCCGCACGCTGTTCCATCTCGAATGACCATTGGCCATTTAATCGAGTGCTTGCAAGGAAAACTGTCGGCTAACAAGGGCGAAATTGGAGATGCCACTCCGTTCAATGATACTGTGAATGTTCAGAAAATTTCCGGTCTTCTTTGTGAATATGGATATCATCTTAGAGGAAACGAAGTTATGTACAATGGCCATACCGGTTCAAAGCTGACAACTCAAATTTTCTTCGGTCCAACGTACTATCAGCGATTGAAGCACATGGTTGACGACAAAATTCATTCACGTGCCCGTGGACCTATTCAGATGATGAACCGTCAACCCATGGAAGGTCGTGCTCGTGACGGAGGACTCCGGTTCGGAGAGATGGAAAGAGATTGTCAAATCTCTCATGGTGCTACTCAATTCCTCAGGGAGCGTCTGTTTGAAGTCTCCGACCCGTACCATGTCTATATTTGCAATAATTGTGGATTGATTGTAGTGGCGAATCTTCGAACCAACAGTTTCGAATGCAAAGTGAGTCTCAATATATTACCTATTGAAAACAAAAATATATAATATTGCAGGCATGTCGCAACAAAACTCAAGTGTCCGCTGTCCGGATTCCATACGCTTGCAAGCTGTTGTTCCAGGAACTGATGTCAATGTCAATCGCTCCACGACTAATGGTCCGAGCACTTCCGCCAAAGAAGCACAAGAATCAATCGGAAGCTTGATTTTCATATATTGCGTTATTTATTTAAGAAGGCGTCTTTTGTTTTTATTGAAACCGGTTCATATTTTTCATTTCGCTCTCGCCGGATTTCGGTTTTTCTTGAGGTCTCCTATTTTTTCCACAAGTGATTTTTAACAGTTATTTTGAACTTTTCTACTCTTGAAACATTTCCAAAAATAAGAGATTAATCTTACCCCTTTGTCGTTGAACTTGTGAAATGGTTGAATAGACCAGTCGATATTTTACTTCAATAGTGGTTTCTTAAATTGTTCATCATGTTTGTCATCCACTTCCCAGGATAATTATCCGTGTACAAATCGAGGTGTAGGTCAATGATGTTGGATGCTCGCGCCTCGCCAGCTTTACAAGTGCCACCGGCTGTAGCGCCATCCTCCACCAACAATGACATAAATACGTAAGTGAGCAGCTCGCAGTGTGAGCTCTTACTGTCAATATTCAAACGCTTTCCAATATTTTCAGAGACGAAATCATGCAGTGGATAATCGATCTGCGTGATCCATCCAAACGGGAAACTGCCCTTTTGGAGCTGAGCAAAAAGCGAGACAGTGTTCCTGACTTGCCTCTTTGGCTCTGGCACTCTTTCGGAACTATGTCAGCGCTCTTGCAAGAGGTGTGCTTAATAGATTTTACCGGCATAATGCTAAATTATAGGTTGTTGCCATCTATCCAGCTATTATGCCAGCCAACTTAACCGCCGTGCAGTCCAACCGAGTTTGCAATGCACTTGCTTTGATGCAGTGTGTAGCTTCCCACAGAGAAACACGTGGACCGTTCCTTCACGCCCATATTCCCTTGTATTTGTACCCTTTCCTTCATACCACAAAGATCTCCCGTTCGTTCGAGTACCTCCGTCTGACTTCTCTCGGTGTTATTGGTGCGTTGGTGAAAACCGAAGACAAAGAGGTTCGTCGTGAATCAATGACTAATTACATCTGAATAATATCATTTAAGCAACTTCTCGTAGTCATCAACTTTCTTCTATCAACCGAAATCATTCCACTGTGCTTGCGTATTATGGAGCAGGGCACGGAGCTTTCCAAAACTGTTGCTACCTTCATTCTGCAGAAAATTCTCTTGGACGATACTGGGCTTTTATACATTTGCCAGACATACGAACGCTTCAGCCACGTAGCAATGATTTTGGGTAAAATGGTTTTGAAACTGGCTCGTGAGCCGTCGTGTCGTCTCTTAAAACACGTTGTCCGTTGCTATAGTCGTTTGAGCGACAATCCAACGTAAGCCTTTTTGCAAATTTTTTAACTGGTACTTCATTTCCAGAATGATATTCAGTTTGACAATCGATGCACGTATGAATCAAGGACAAACAGTCAAAGTTCGTGCGCAGCAAGCCTTGAAGCAATGCCTTCCGGATCAGCTCAAAGATCTCACTTTCAAGACACTCCTCAAAGAAGACCCAAGCACAATGAATTGGTTGAGACAATTACTGACCAATCTTGGTAAGGATATTGGTTGCTAATACGGGTCCCGCGGCCAGCGCCTGGAATTCAAATCGCAGCTGTGGGTCTCGCAGCGGACCTCATGTTCCTTTAATCACTGTTTTTCTCGACTCTCTCGCGTCGCCGTGCTCTCTCACTTCTTCGGCGCTGCGAGAGTCGCCGCCGGGTCGATTTACGGAGTCGCTCGCTACGGGGAATGAATAATAGTCACTACAAACACAATACTCCAAAAATTTTCAGAAATCGATGGAGCCATTCTTCATGACGAAGATCTGATTGCCAAATAAACGTCGTATGCTCGAAATAATCATCATAAAGCCTTGCAATTATATGAATAACTTTCAAAAGTCATTTCCATTCAAAGGTACAGCGTTCTGACTTCGCAACTTCTAGTTTACCGCAACAGTAAACGAGCGAACGCATCATATCTTGAATTACGTTATGTTTCTATGCTCATAATTCGATATTTTTAAACAGTTGTAAGAATGATATATTTTTGAATTCCCTTCCACATCAATAAATGTTTTCAAGCTAAATCTCGTTTTTATTGAATAAGATGAAAATTCAGAATTTTGTAAGTCGTCGTTTGGCCGCGCAGTCTTCGTCATTGGAATTTTTCAATACATGGAAAAATTCTCTCATGGTTGGCAGAATCTTGAGCAGTTCGTTGATTTCACCTCTGCTGGCACTAATTTTGACGACGTGCTCGAAGATAATTTCCTTTCTCGGTCGAAGATGTTGCTCGACATGCTGTGACCACTTTTCAGTAAGCAATAGTTTCGACAAAGTTTGAATTTTCTGTAATAAATATTGTTATGAATCGAAAAGCTACATTACCTTTTGACTTTTGACATCCAGTGAGTCAACTTTGTTGAGGACACAAATCACAGGCTTTTTTAGTAGGTCCGAATCGTAATTTTCTACTTCACGGTTCAAGAGAGCAACCGTTTCAATAGGCTCTCTGCAAGTTGATCGTTTGTTTTTTTTTTTCAAATCTGCCCCCTACATGTAATATGGGAAGTAGGGGCATGTCGTTTTCTGTCGAAAATTTTTGACACTTTTTCATTTCTGAGAAAAACAAATTTTTTTGAAAAAACATTTTTCCGCCGCGCCCACAAATGAATCGCAATAAATCGTCAATAAGGATGGCATTTATGATTCATTCCTCGCGTCCCCGTTAATTAGGTCGAATGAAACTGAATTTTCTAATGATGAAGGTACCGTATCTCTGTTCCTATTTAGAGTTGGGAAGAGAAAAATACATCACTGGAATCGGGGAAACACGGGGAGTCCCGTTTGGCGCGAAACATGAGGGGCGGAGCCAAAGCGCGTTTCCAGGTCGCGTTTAACGCCCGGGAAGGTTTTTAGATAACAACTGCTATTGGCAATTAGTAGATGAACGGGGCGAGGCGCAGCCGAGCCTGTGAGCCGCGCAGCGGCTCATTCGTTTGGCGCGAAGCGCCAAACATGCGAGGCGGAGCCGAGCTACATTCAGTGCGTTTCCAGGCCGCGATAGCGGCCTGGAAAGGTGCTATAAATCGAAGAACCCTGGTCCCGCTTTCAATTACTCTCAGTTCTCTGCGTCTCTCCCTGCCCCGCCCGCGACGCGACCGCGCCGCAACCACTTTGAACAGCCAACAACTTCATAACTCGCCCCAAAGTAGTCCAATCATGATGCAACTTAGTTCATTCGAAAGCTTTTAATATTGGTAGATGAACGGGGCGAGGCGCAGCCGAGCCTGTGAGCCGCGCAGCGGCTCATTCGTTTAGCGCGAAGCGCCAAACATGCGAGGCGGAGCCGAGCTGCATTGAGTGCGTTTCCAGGCCGCGATGGGACCGTTCAGGGGGCAGAGCCTATTTGTCGCGTCGGCGTGGCGGTGAACTTTCGAATGATGTCCACATTTAATTAATTTGACAATATTTCATCGACAAGAAATTTATTCATTTTAGACAAGCGTTCTCTCTTATGTGGTGGTGCCTCAAAGCGGCGAGAGAGTGCAAACCGTCTTTTCCCGACGAGTCGGCCCTCGAGTCTGGAGTTGGACACCAGGCTGGGAAGACGGGCTAAAGCTACCACAAAGGTCTTTCACTGCAAACGAGAGCAGCGTCCAATGCTTCTTTTTTGGGTGGCCTCTCCAGAGGTCTAGGCCGACTCCCCGCGCCGATAAGGCAATCCTGCCAAGGCCTCGTAAGCCATAGCTAGGTAGGGGAACAAGAACCCACGAAAAAAATCAGCAAAAGAAGCAAATGGACCGGATCTACCCACCAGAGTCAAGCTCCAACCGGGTACCGATTCTCCCCCGGAAGGAGCTCTGGTGCCGATGACGGGAGAATCAACAACACACACGTGCCAAAGACCAAGCCGAAGAAGGATGCCAAATTCAAGACCGGCACCTGGAACTGCCGCTCAGTGGCTGACGACGTCAGAATCGCCGCCGCCACCGAGTACTGCATCGAGTCCAAGTGCCACGTTGTGCTCCTTCAAGAGACACTCCACCCCTCCACTCTCCGTTCCATCAACGGCCACAACTACGAGCTCTATGTGAATGAAAGAAAGACAACGAAAGACAGAGGCATCGGATTCTTCGTCATCAAGAGCAAGGATCTCTTAATAGATGAAATCCAATGGCCAATTCCTGGAATTGGTATTTTGAAAGTTCATTTCCGAGGTTCTGCGCTCGCTCTCGTCAACATCTACGCCCCTGTCTCCAAGAACAAATCAGAACCGGACGCTCGGAAATTCTTCAACGATCTCGGACTCATCTACCAAGGTCTCCGACGAAACTTCAAGGGGAAAATAATCTTTGGAGGAGACTTCAACGCCGCCGTCCACCACTGTCCGCAGAATGAGATGGCTCCGTGGATCATGAAGAACATCCTCGGCCAAGGAAACGACCATGGCGACCTTCTTCTCCATTTCCTCGCCGCCAACCACCTCTACTTGCTCAACTCCAGGTTCAAGAAGAGATTGAGCAAAAAATGGACTCACCTGGGGCCGAGCGGAGGAAGGACCGAAATTGACTTCTTCGTCGCCAACCACCTGAACTCGATCTCCGATGTATCCACTTTCTCCTCCACTCACAACCTAAGCGATCACAGGATGGTTAGAGCCTGGTGGCTCGTGAGGAAATCGGACGACACCCCCAAGAAGTGGTACAAACCCAGAACCCCGTGTCTTCGAAATCGAGACTGGTCGTGTTATGAAGAGGAAATAAAGAGGTCGAGGCTCACTTCTGACGTCTCGGAGTACGAGAACCTGGCAGAGACTTTAATAGAGTGCGCTTCCCGGCTCCCCAAAGCCCCAAGCAGACCTCTCCACAGTCCTGCCGTCCAAGCTCTACTCAGAGAAAGAAAAACAGAAATGAGCCTTCCGAATCCCGACGTGCACAAGATCAGAGAGCTATCGAGAAGGGCAAGAGAAGCGATTCAGCGCGAAAAAACGGCTCTGCTCTCCGAGACTCTCGAAAAGTGCCGTGCAAAGAAGTCCACCAAGCCATTCCAACGTACACTGGCCAAAGAAGTCCCTCTCCAAATCCTAGAACGTAACGATGGTTCCCTTACTGGGAAGAGGAACGAGATAGTCGACATTGTCAAAGCACACTATGAAGCTATCTTCTCGTCGCCTCCTTCTCAACCCACTCCACGTTCTTCCGGGTACCATTCACTCAGTCCGAAAATTCTTGCGGATGAAGTACGACATGCGATCAGGAAGCTCAGAATCACTACCGCTCCGGGAATTGACAAAATAGACGGCTTTATGATCAAGCATGGTGGAGAAACTCTGATAGAATGTCTGACGAAACTCTTCAACAACTCGCTGCTCAGCAATTCCACCCCGCCCGGATGGAAGAAGTCGAGCGTGAGGCTCCTGCCCAAAAAGGCAAATCCGGTGAAGATCACAGACTACAGACCAATTTCATTGCTCCCCCTGACTTCGAAGCTCATGTCAAGCATCATGACCCAAAGGATGGTGAGAACTCAGGAAGACTTCCTGGAAGAAAGCCAGTGTGGGTTCCGAAGAAGCCGGAGTTGCACGGAACATATCCAGACTGTCGCTCAAATTGTCGAGAAATGCAATGAGTTCAACATCCAATGGATAATGATATTCGTTGACTTCAGCGCCGCCTTCGACAGTGTCACACATGCCGGAGTGCTCGCCAGCCTGAAACAAGCTGGAGTGGACGCATACCTACAAGACTACTTCGCCGAATCCATGGAAAATGGGACCGCTCACATTCCAGTGCACGGACGGAAGATTGAAATTTCCTTGCAGCGTGGAGTTCGTCAAGGTGATTCCGCATCACCATCCCTGTTCGCCATCGCCCTCCAAGCGGCCCTCTACAAGGCTGACTCCCAATACGAAGGCGCAGGGATTCCGATCGATGGCATGCCATTGAAAAGATTGGAATTTGCCGATGATGTGGTTCTATTCGCCACCAACACGGGAGAAATCAAGAATCGCCTGAAAATCTTGAAGAGATGCTGTGCAGAAATCGGGCTCTCCATCAATGCTTCCAAAACGGTTATGCTCTCCAACATTCCCTCCCTAGAGGAAATCTCCCTCGATGGACAACCAATTCGGAAATCTCCAGGTTGTCGATATCTAGGAAGGTGGATTGCTTCAGACGGAGACATTGATCGTGAAGTCACACGCCGAATCCAAGCAGGATGGACAGCATTCCATGCCTTGAAACCGCTCGTGAACTCTCTCAACCAGAAAGAGAAAATTCATATGGTCAAACAGAACATCTTTTCCGCGCTACTCTACGCGTCGGAAACATGGAATGTCACCGCGAACACCTCCAGACGCTTGCAGTCAGCCGCCAACTCCATCACCCAAGCCTGCGGCATAACCAACTGGACAGCCAATATCCGCCAACTGCTCTTGGCACGAAAATGCAGATGGGCAGGCCACCTGGCGCGTTCACACCCGCTCAGATGGTCGAAACTGATCACCGAATGGCAGCCAAGAATTGGCCAGAGATCGAGAGGACGCCCTAAGAAGAGATGGAGCGAAGACGTCAGGGAAGCCCTAAAACATCATAAGGATGTGCTCTCCCGAACAGTTGGAATCGTCGACGGAAGAAGGAGACGTGGAATACTACTACCCAACACCACCTGGTCCACCGAAGCCAGGAAAGACCGATCCAAATGGGCTGATTTTGTCCGCAGCTGTACAAGCTCGAAACCAACGGACATCTAAGTAAGTATCTAAGTAACTGCTATTGGCAATTAGTAGATGAACGGGGCGAGGCGCAGCCGAGCCTGTGAGCCGCGCAGCGGCTCATTCGTTTGGCGCGAAGCGCCAAACATGCGAGGCGGAGCCGAGCTACATTCAGTGCGTTTCCAGGCCGCGATAGCGGCCTGGAAAGGTGCTATAAATCGAAGAACCCTGGTCCCGCTTTCAATTACTCTCAGTTCTCTGCGTCTCTCCCTGCCCCGCCCGCGACGCGACCGCGCCGCAACCACTTTGAACAGCCAACAACTTCATAACTCGCCCCAAAGTAGTCCAATCATGATGCAACTTAGTTCATTCGAAAGCTTTTAATATTGGTAGATGAACGGGGCGAGGCGCAGCCGAGCCTGTGAGCCGCGCAGCGGCTCATTCGTTTAGCGCGAAGCGCCAAACATGCGAGGCGGAGCCGAGCTGCATTGAGTGCGTTTCCAGGCCGCGATGGGACCGTTCAGGGGGCAGAGCCTATTTGTCGCGTCGGCGTGGCGGTGAACTTTCGAATGATGTCCACATTTAATTAATTTGACAATATTTCATCGACAAGAAATTTATTCATTTTAGACAAGCGTTGAGAGTGTCGTGAAAGAAATTTTTAAAATACTCTAAATTGCTTTTTCAATATTTTGCTATTTAACGTTTCCAAAAATAATGACAGTAAATAGCAGTTTTATGTCAAATAATTATTACGAGTGCCACATGGCTGCAAAAGTTCTTCATTAAGTGAGCATCAATATATTTATGGGACTATGCGTAGGTTGATTCACAGGTTTTTTTTGCGCAGACAATATACCTGTACGGGCAGTCTAATTCGTTTTTCAGTTGGAATCCTGCACTGTCAATGACCATCAAGATCACGTCAGCGTGCTCGAGATGCTTTAAAAAAGTGTAGCCCTTTCCACGATTCTGCGAGGCTCCTTCAATAATTCCTGGCAAATCCGCAATCGATATTGTGAGGGGTTCAGAAATCGTCCCATCTTTTTCGAACGAATTCCTCCAGAACGCAACTTGTGGGTGCAGCGTGGTAAATGCATATTCCCCGATTTTTATAGATTTTTCGGGCACGAGCGCCTTCATAAGGGTCGACTTTCCAGCGTTCGGGAAACCGAGCAAGCCAATGTTGGTTCGTAGTTTTAAATGGAGCTCCACATCCATAATTTCGCCTTTCACGCTTCTGAAACGTCTTGTTGCTTATTGAATGCGATTCTCAGGATAACTACCGAAATCCCGTTCTTGGATTTCCTCCTTCGCCTCCTTTTGCAATCAAATATTTTTTGAATGGCTTCGTGCATTTTGCGGCAATTGTGGCTTGAGAAACATTGTGAACTTCCGTTCCAACCGGAACATCGATAAACTATAATTATGAGTATGTTGTGAAGATTGCTGAGATCAAGTAAAAATTTTATAAATACCTTTGAAGTTCCCGGACCGCCAATTAAACTGATTTTTGTGGCTGCTTCTCCATTACCTGCTCGAATCTGAACTCCTAAACACTAGTGAGAGAAACATATTCATTATCACCTTCATTTTATTGTTGAGAATTTTCTTGATTCTGGAGAACGGCATGGAAGGTTTTGCGACAAAATAAACGTCACCACCCGGTCCCCCCACAGCATTGTATCTGGAAATGTGTAAAAGCAGGGAACTAATTGTATTTTATCGAACCTGGCTAATCCCGATCCTCCAGCTCCTGCTTCCACTCTGATTTGATATCTATCACATTTCAGAATGTTCAAATCGTGATTGATAAGTTTCTGCACACTAGAAACTGATTCTCGAAGGAAACTAGTTATTCTCATTTCGATGACAGCTAAAGACTGAATAATATTCTTGTAGAAGATAGCATTACGGTATTATTTCGAAAAAGTTGTGAAAATCGATGGGATGTAATAGATTTTTAGAAAAATGAAATTAAAGCTTTATTAAATATATTTTTGACGTCATAAGCGATTAGAGATCAGTAACTTAGAAGAGATTACAAATATAAAGCCAGTTCTTAAAACATAGTGTTAGTTTTTTTTTTCTTTTAGTATAAAAGTGCAATAAAAATAGGATCTTAAAAGCGATCATCCAATAGGTGGGCTTCCAACGTAAACCATAGAAACTTCCGTGTTTCCATAGACTGCACAAACTGCAGGGAAGAATCGTAATGGTGGTATTTGACTGAAAGCGATTCCAAGAAATTCGGATCCCCTCTCGAAGAACGCCATGTGCTTGTCACAGTCAATAACCATACGAATCCGTTCGCCCATCTGTAAGAAATTCGTCCATTTATTGATCAGATTGTGCTATCTCACTTCGTATTTAGGTGGGTTGTTTATTCTCGGATATATGCCGAGTTGATGTCCGTCGTGCATAAGAACATTGTCTACAAGATTCCATCCCCATGACTGGTCATCAGAGCCCAATAAAGCAATGTATCCAACACAGTGTAGAGCGGCGTGTCTTAATTTTGGTTCATTTTAAAATTGTGAAATTTCGGTCATTATTTCTTATTTCCGAAAGAATGCGACCGCCAGGCTGGAAACCGAAAAAAGGAGGCCACGGCCGCCAACGGTCAAGTGACTGCCACAAGAAACTCTTGACCCGAGGTCGCACCGATTCAGAAAAGAGTAATATTACTGTATTCAACTTTGGAAAAATTAAACTAATCATATAGAGAAAAGGAAAAGAAACCTGAAACTTACTTTGTTGCGAACCCAATAACAGCAACTGTTCCGAGCGGTCCATCCCAAGTAATATCGAATGCGTGAACTCCTTCCGAAATTCCTCTTTTCCCACGCACACCGTCCGTTGACTGAGCAACGGGCTGCCTGTGCACAGTGAATCCATTTGTGCGCACATAGTTATTACGTGATATATCGGTCGCATTCCATGCAAAATGCCAAGCTCGTAACTTTTTCTTAGCGGTACCCAGTTCGCCTAGCAGAAACGGGTCGGACAATGCAGCTTCTGGAACCGTTCGGATAAGGTGGTCTTGCCATATCTCGCTATCTTCTATGGAGATAACATTGTTCCAATTGTGGCATGTCAGCATTCCCGACTTGAGATCTTTAAGGGGTAGGTATTGGAAAATGTGACTGAGCACTTTGAGTGGAAGACGTGCAGCTGACACAGCTGGTCTTCGTTGGAAACGTCGATAGCGGGGGGCAGCAGGAGACGAGTCAGACTGACAGGGAAATGCTTCTAACGTTTGAGGATTTCCTTCGTCATCGCATTCTCGAGTTTCTTCCGATTTTATTGTACATTCTCCTTTCTGTATATGAACTTTTAACAAAATGAAAAATTGAATTACAAACCTCTATTTCAACGTTTCTCACAGATTCGGGAGTTTGCAAATTACATTGTTCATCTGGAATTACATTTCCGTCATCTCCCATTGTTGCTGAAATGCGTTATTTGAAACCAGAAAAATTAAAATAACGAGCAAGGTAAAACAAGGTGAATTCTACCTTTTTTCAATAAAAGTTTCTTTTAAACAATAAGAACTTTATTCACTAATTAATTCTAGAAAACACCTATAGAAAATAGTAACAATAACAATGAAAAACCAAACGGGAGTATTTGAGCATTTTACTTTTTGACCTTTGCAATTTTAGCTTTGGTCTTATCACGTCCGGCAGCCTTTTTCGCGTCAGCGTCAGTGAAAAGAATAGAAGGCGATGTGAACTGGAAAAGTTGAGGAGAAAACTGTTCGTTGAAAGCGAGTTTCATGGGAACGGAGTTATCTACAGATTCTTCAGGCTCTTCTGCGATGGTTTCCAAAGAAGGCGACCAAGTTGGGAATGGAACTCGCTGAATTAGAAAAATTTTTCAATTTTTTTCTATTAAAACATACTTCTGCACGTTTCTCCGGTTGCAAACAGTCTTTCAATAGAAGAACATCTCCTACTTCGCCGGGAACCGATCCTTTGACGAAAATCACTTGCTTATCAATATTGATTCTTACAACCTATTTAAAAATCATTTAGCTAAGTATATTTATAAAACAAAGATATACCTCGAGTCCACTGATAGTTCTCCATTCGTAACCCATGTGTCCAGGCATTCTTTTTCCCGGCCAGATTCTTGCGTCTCCCACAGATCCGACAGATCCAATTCGTCGGTGAGATTTAGTAGTTCTTCTCGTCGGCTGACCCCGCATTCCCCATCGGTGCATTCCACCCTGAAAAAAGTTATGTCAATAATTTCGTGCATCTACACATCATAAAAACTTTTCCACAACAAAAAACATGCCTGAAAGCCCCAGTCGATAGTTTTTCCTGTGGCTGTGACGAACTGCCCAACTTGGAAGTGACGTACGTCCAGATGTTGTCCTGGCGCGGGAATCGCATCAGAAGTAACTGAGAAGCATCCGAGATATTCTTTCGGGTGCACTCCCGTTGCTGTGAATTTCCGACGATAGTTCAGAGTGAACTTGGAGGGATCAACATCGCCTGCACCGACTGTCACACGAAACATGGCTCCATGTCGGTTAAATGCCTTTCTTTTGCCGATTACAGAAGATTTGTACCACGACTCGGGGGATGTAATGTTGACTACGTTGTTCTGTTCAACTTCCAAAAGTGTACAGAGTAAGCGAGTTCCGTTTGTAGTCCACTGTGGCATCATTCCAATTTTCCGAACGACAAGACCAACACGTCTCGTTCCTTCCGAAAGCTTTCCAAATCTGTAGACAGATTCGTTGATTTCTTGAGGTGCATTTGAAGTCGTCGCTATTTCGAGCTGAGAAATCTCCTTCATAAATTTCCTGGAATCAAAATTTACCAAATATATTTCTGGTAAAATTGAATAGATATACCTTGTTTTTATGTTCAAATTATTCTGCTTGTTATTGACAGAATCGAGTTTTGGTGGAAGCCATGGAGTTGGTGTCAATGTTCTCCGGCGGCCTCTGCTTTGGAAAGACTGAAGCGTCGGAGCTGTGAGGAGCCGGCTAGTAAAATCAACTGATTGTATGGAGTTTGATCTGGTCAGCAAGCATTTCAGCATCTGAAAACATGTGTTTCTTGTGTATTGAGAAATTAGACTTAAAATTCAGAAAATTAAAATCTGAATTCGCGAATCAATTTCCCGTCTCAGTAACGTGCCTCAGTTTGCAGTTTTGGCTGCGGCATATTGCGAATTTCGGTTCAGCACTTTCTTCTTCTCTGCGTCTCGCAGGTGAACACGCTCGCAACATCGCTCTACTGGATTTTCGCCTAGCCACTGACTAGTGAGATTTTGTTTCGCGCGTCATCTGACATCCCTGTGTTAATTGCCGCCGATCTCTTTCGTATTTTCGGATTGCAAAAGCTCTTGAATAACGATATGCCTGTGGACCATATTTTCTCATGTTCTTCTCCAAATATTTCCATCTTAAAAGTTCAACAGCTGATATTTATCTTGAAAAAATTCAAAAACTTGTTCCATTTCAGAATAAAGATTTTCGATATATGATTGATGACTAGTTTCCCGGATATACTTTTATGTGACAGTCGAAAAAAGTGTTGGAATGTCGCCACCGAGGATTTCCATAAAACCGGAGAAGGTTAAACATATTATTATTTTTTAGAATTATGAAAATCATAAAGAAACATTACTTCAGGCAAGCAACCACGCACGGATATCGATAACTCAAAAATGCAAATGGGCTTATCGAAAAATTCAGCTCTCTGGTAAAACGTTTTTTCGAATCGATGGTGTACCGAAGGGATACAATACTAGAGATGAGTTCGAGGTAAAGAATCTCAACAAAAGATTATTAATGTCTTTTCTCAGACGCTAAAGCGTTGGGGAGTCGAGCATGATCAAAGCGCGCTGGAACGAGGAGAAAAAATTTTGGCGGACCCCCGAAAGCTGGATAACCAACGTCCTACTTCGGTGTACATCTCTAATAGCGGTTTTCTCAATATGAAATTCAAGGCGAGGCCTAATCTCCTAGTTGATTCAAATTACTGTTCTGTTCCACCAAAAAGAGAAGTTTCACTTTTCGATATGGACGATAATTGCTCTGAAGAACTTCTCCGTTACTTTGCAAAGTAAGATAATCATTAAATTAGTATTCTAATCATAAACGTTTACAGAGAATGCGGACAAATCGAAGACGTTTGGGTTTTCCATCACCCACAAACTAACCACCATATGAAGATGGCGTACGTTGTGTTCAGAACTGTTCACGATGCTGATGTGTTTATAAAAACTTACGAAAATCAAAATCTGCTAGCTAAACGATGCATCTGTAAAATTGACCCTTTTTGTAAGTTTTTTCTGATCAGTTCAAATAGACGAGCCGGTCAAGCTGCTGAAGCAGCTTTTTAACTGGCTTATCGTAGAACTTAAAGTTTGCTAAATGTCCCAATATACTTTTCCAACAAAAAAAGCACTTTTACTCGAAAGAATCGAACCACTGACCATAGGATTGGGTGCTCGCACGAGGATCATTTTCAGAAAGTGTAAAATACCTTTCAAAATTAAAGCTATCAACTTCTAAGTAGTTAAAACGGACACAATCGCGGCGCCGAAAAAGGGCCGTAACCGAAAATTGGGCTCATTTCTATGGATGGGGCAGCGCTAGGGTTAGCGACACACAGAAAATTGTTCGTTAGTAACAAGCCTGCTCGCGCAGCCTTGCTGCGTATTTTTACTTTTGATCTACCGTTGGAAAATTTGATCTGCTAGTCAACCGAAGAAACGATTTTGCTGCGGCGGACACCCATCCGGGCTCGCGATAAATGCGCACAGAATTGTCTACCCACACATACACACACTCAGACACAAACCCCATCCCAATTTTAAATATAAGGAAGATAGTAATCAAATAGATACTTAAAAATTGCTTTTTCAGTATCACTACTGAATGAGACATATGAAAGAGCGACAGAAGGACGCCAACTGTCACATCTGCCAAAACACCTTATGCTCATTGATTCGGACGTTTTGCGCAATCAACGCTACAAATATTTACGAGAGCAGAGAGCACAGGCAGCCCGACAAGGCGCGGAGTGCGAAATGAGCTCAACACAAACCCAAAATACAGAGCCTCCAAAAGAAGGTTTTAATTCATAATCCAACAAAAAACTTGAAAAAATGATTTAGCATGGAACCAGACAAATTTTTCACCTAGAAGTACCGTTCCACACGTCCAGAGCACTTCGGAAACACAAAAGCAAGAAACTGAGAAGCGTTACGATTCAGATGACATGGATGTGGTGGAGTTTCAAAACAAGTATCATTTGAGAGATCGTAAGATTTCAGAACAATGTTGAAAAAGACATTTGATAGATTATTCTTCAGAACCCCCACCAGCGTATTCTCGCTTCGATCCTCTCCGTCCAGGATCACACGATCGCCTAGATAATTCAGCAGATGTCGAGGCTCGTTATGAATCTAGATACAGAAGTGGCTCTCGGAAGCTAGAAGACGAAAAATTTGTAAAAGTGATGAAAAAATCAGAAAAGAGAAGCATTGAATACGAAGCTGGACAGAAAAAGTATGAGCAAGTCAGCATCAAGAAGAAGACGGTATTTCGAAATGTGGATAGAGATGCACTGACAGAAGACCATCAATCTATGTCCTCATCTTCTTCTACTACTGCTACATATCCTGATGATTCTGATGGAGAGCAAAGGGTATGCATACAGTGTTATGAAATGGAATTATTATATATTTTAGAAGCAGAGTGAATCGACGAGCAGGAAAAGCGGCCGAGCTTTTGGATGGGAATCAGAAACAGACGAATCGGATGAAGGAACAGGGAGACGTAAAGGGAAGACTCAAAAAAAGAAACCTAGAAAAGAACATTCTTCACACCGACGAGAGATGGTTGATCCCGAAATTCAAAGGAATCCATTCCCTGGAATTCCTGGGCCACCCGCTAGATATCCGAACATGCCTACATATGTTGCTCCCCGAATGATTCCCAACGTCCATTCGTCTTCTTATTTGCCGCACAATACTGTGCTTGCACCGTGCGATATCAGAAAACCTCCTCCAGGATTCGTATCTTCATTCCAACCCGTTATTCAACCGGTACAATATCCTGCTATCCCTGTGAAAATAGACCACGCTATGCACTACCAACATATATCGCAATTGTCTTTCGCTTCTAGTCTTCCGAGACCGTCACTTGTAATTCCATCGTTATCTGTTCCACGCGCCGAATCGCCAGAAAAGGAGCAGCCTTCACTCCAACAGAGAGTTAGCGGAATATTTGGCACACAAGATGCGAAAGTGGAGAAAAAACAAGATTTGCCGGAACCGAATAATATATCCGATGATCAAAATTCTTTGGAAGATATGGATGTGGAGGTTTCCAGCGAGGGGGAGCAATCTCATGCTCCAGTTGATGAGTTTCAAGAAGAGAATCGAAAGCAGATTCTGATACGTTGTAATACAGCAGAAACGGCGATTGTTAGAAGTTGTCATATGAGAATGCTTGATGAAATGCAAGTGAAAATTGTCGACGACATTAGACATCAAATCATGCGGCAATGTTTGTCCCGACTGGAGGAGCAGTATAAATGTCGGGTAGCTGAGGATAAGGAACGTCGGAAAAAAGAGCGAGAGGAGACAGCGAAAATGGAGGCAGAGAAACCAAAAAGCATTGCGGACTTCATGGTGAGTGTTCGTTAACGATTTTCAGTAATATTATTGTGAGAAGTCTTTTCAGACGTTCTACAATGATAAATCATTCGTTTCGCGTACTCAATTTGGAGCTTTCAGAGTGAGTTGTTTTGCCTTTTTCATTCTTAACATGTTCCGGTAATCCTTATCAACCGTAGGTTTACAATTTCCAACTATTACTAAAGGACAAATTCTGTGTATTTGTCCGTGTGTCTGTGTGGCGCTAACCATTGAAAATGGCCCTGCGAGGGGGTCCCAAAACCGCGTGCACATGTACGCACCTGCGCCCTTTCAAGTGTGTGGGGGTGGTCCCGGCGGTTACACGGGCGGATGCTGTGCAGAGGGTCAGGGGGTTCGATTCTTTTCGTGTGAAAACGGTTTTTGCTTTCTTTGGAAAAAGTGTATTGGGACACTTAGGCGAGTTCCCGGCCCCATAAGAAGCCAGCCGAAGAGCTGCGGCAGCAGCTTGACCGGTTGGTTTCCAGAAAGAAAAACGTTTTCGCTCCAAAAATGGAATCGCTAGACATTTGCACATTTTCCGCCCGCGTAACCCCTGAGACCACTTTTAAATGTTTGGGAATGCTTCCACATGTTCGAGTAGTAAGTATCTTAATTTTCAGACGCAGAAAACGCCAAAGAAACTCAGCCATCAGAAGCACCGATCATCGCGCGCATCGAATCGCATGTCCTCTGATGACGAACGAATGGCACGGTCTTCATCATCGTCATCTCCTTCGCGAAAGTCGTCGATCGGAAGCGATTCAGACGACAGCGACGATTCGCAGAAGGAATCGTCTAGAAGAGAGAGTAGTAACACTCCTCCACCTGACCCGATAAAACGACGCCCTTCATTCAGTTCAACGAGCATTCAGAGCAGTCGAGCAGGCTCCATCTTGAGTTCTGCAAGTGATGATGAAGATGAACCTGTCAGCAAAGACGACAGTCACCGAAAGAGAAAGCTGATATTGTCCAGCGATGAATCGGAGGAAACTAGCGTGGAAAGTATAAAGTCGGAACGAAATATTTCCGAAGAGCCAACCGTTCAACCAATTCCGGAATATCAAGACCCCGTGGCTACTGTAGCACAAGAAAAATACGTCCTTGGTTACAAAAATGTGATATGGATGAGGGTGTCACCTCACGTTTTGAACCAGATGCCTCCGGAAAAGAGCATGTTGCGAGAAGATTATCATCCGTACACAACGGAGCATTGTTACTTCAAACAGCCAGCAGGACTATTGCTACAAGTTTTTGAAACAGTTCCTGACCTCAAAGATGATCCGTACATTACGCCGTATCCACTGATAGATAATCAACCAGCATCCGTCCAATCCAGTATATCAGGCCCATTAGTTGTCACTAAAAATACACTCAAGGCGATTAATACTAAGAATCAAAGGAAACGACCAAAGCTTGTTGATGACATCGAAAATGCGCAACCTCTCGATCGTGTTCCAATTAAACTAGTGAAACCAACAAAACCGAAAATTATTTTCAAGGAGAGAAGTGCTGAGGAGAAGCGAAGGATCTCATCGGAAATAACTGATCTTCCAGACTTGGAGGATCAGTATTACATACGAGAAGTACTCCAAGAGATGCAGTCCCATTCCATTGATGGAAGCGATCTTCCTTGGAAGACTATTCTGACTTTTAAAGAAATTTTGAAGCCTGATGACCCGGTGCTCAAAGTGAACCCGGTGCGTTCCAAAAAGGGCATATTGGATGCTTTTTATGAAGACGCCGAGTTGGATGGAGTGATTCCCGTGGAAGAGGGATGTGCCCGGGCTCGACCGTATAAAAAACTTACTATGAAACAAAAACGGAGTTTAGTCAGACGACCCGAGCATGAAGTTACAACGTCTGCGACAGTGTTAAGGGAAGAAAATGCAATGCGGCATTTTCAAAGTGCAAATAAGGACATGCGGCTTCTCCAGCGACGGTTACTCACATCTCTCGGTGATACCAACAACGACTTTTTCAAAATTAATCAGCTCAAGGTTTGTTTTGTGAAATACTCAATTTTCTTCTCTGTTCACGAACAAATTGTTTCAGTTCCGTAAGAAGATGATAAAATTCGCGAGATCTAGAATCCATGGATGGGGCTTATATGCACTGGAAATGATCGCGCAGGATGAAATGATTGTGGAGTACATTGGGCAAAAAGTTAGTTGCACGGTGAACTTAAAAAAAATTAATTTATTCAGATTCGATCACTAGTTGCTGACGAACGCGAGAAGGCTTATGAAAGGCGTGGAATTGGAAGCTCTTATTTATTCCGTATTGATGAGCATTCAGTTATTGATGCAACAAAGAGAGGCAATTTTGCTCGTTTCATCAACCACTCGTGCCAACCAAACTGTTATGCCAAGGTGCCAGTGCGATTTAATAGTGCGATTTAATAGCTATTGTTTTGTTTCAGGTGTTAACCATAGAGAATGAGAAGAGAATAGTTATCTACAGCCGTTCGGTCATCAACAAAGGCGATGAGATCACGTATGATTACAAATTCCCAATCGAAGACGATAAAATTGACTGTTTATGTGGTGCGAAAGCTTGTCGTGGATTCCTCAATTGAATCTCTTTCTCAAAATCAAGCGTTTAATTAAAAATAATAATTTTTTAATTAAGTAGTTATTTATAACGTTTACTTCGTATGATCTTGCTTTGGAACTGGTATCTCTCTTTGATCTGAAAAAAACTGATCGATCCATTTGTCGCTGGGTCGACACAAATCTCTATCATTGTTCCAATTCTTTCTTTTTTTAAAGCAATCATTATCTGGTATCGGTGAATTGTTAAGATTTTGCATCCAAGTATATTTTCTCAGAGATTACTTTCTTTGTCTGATATTGTGTTCTCGAGATGTTTTTATTTATACTCCTCCTAGATCACTGCAATTATTTGAATGATAATTCCACATATTATGAAACGTTTGATCTGATTATTTTTCAACTGGAAAGATTTTTAAGTTCTGTAAAATCAAATTTCGTACCTTATCGTAAACGAATTTTGGTCGATTTCTTGATGTTTCAAAGGAACCATGCGCATTCTTCAACTGGTACCGAAAATCGTTCACTGTGTGCGACCGATAGCGCATAGCTCTGTCAATTTAGGGAAAGGCTTCAAACAAGGCAAGCTAATTCTTTCGAATCGCCATGTAGTAATCACGGTTTACTTCAGGCAGAGGCACTGGAGACTCGGGACAATCATCTTTATACAACAACGAACGTCGGTGGAAGGATGATTACGCATTCAAGGCTCTCGGAGCTACCGATGAGCTCTCTTCTTATCTGGGAGTGTGTGGTGCTTCTGCTGAAACAGATGGTGGCATGGTGGATATCGTGGAAACATTGACACGTCTTCAGTGCTGTCTCCAAGATGTAGGAGCCCACCTTGCCACGCCTTCAAAACAATCTTCGGTGAAAAAACAGCGTGAGTTTTAACTGAAAGAATTCTGGGTATGAGACCCCAAAGAAATATTAAAGATTTAAATTTTTAAAACGGACGACTACTTTTGGGCCGATTTCTATGGATGGGGACACAACCATACAAAAAAAATTAATTTCAGAAAAGACTGCTTTCGACGTCGCGATGGTTGACTGGATAAACGCTGAGATCGACCGATACGGAGACGAGTTGCCATCAATTCGCCAGTTTATTTTATCCGGTGGAGGCTCGACGTCTGCGCACATTCAGTATGCTCGAGCAATGTGCCGGCGAGCTGAACGATCCGTTATTCCGTTGCTGCGAGAAGAGGCGGTTGATCCACTAGCTCTTCGATTCCTGAACAGGTTTGAGTTTTCTGGCGTCAAAGTACGAAATTGTGTTGCAGAATGAGTGACCTATTGTTTGTCCTGGGTCGCACCGCTTGCATGAGGAATAAAAGAGAAGAAGCAACCTATCTTCGTCCTGATTCCTTCACGAATATGAAATGGATTCGCCAGACTCTCCACGATAAGAAAAAAGCTACATAATTTCTCCAAAAGTTGGACCTTGCCGTCAATCGTCATATGTATTGTATAAATTTGATTAACATTTATAAGACTTTTAATTCTAATGAACATTCGTTTTAAATTTGAAGACGTGTAGAAAAACCCGATTGCACAGGCAATTGTTCGACAATTTATTGTTTTGCTGTCTTTATCTATTTCGGTATTTTGGATTAAAAAAAGATAAAGTATTTTCTCAACAAAGCTTAAAAGAAACTGACACCTCTGTCTCGCATGTGGCGGTTTTTTACTGAACACCTTGCGAACACGCGTGCGCACATTTGCTTTTCGCTCCGCCTATTTCGCTCGGCGATTGGTGGAATTTTCTTCCAACTGAACGTTGCGTTTGAGTCGCCATTGAGAAAAAAACGTGTCTCGTCCTAAAAACTCCCATGTTTGTTCCTGATTTGATAATTAGTTTTTAAGTTTTTAATTTTTTTATTTTCAGGCGATGAGCGCAAACCTGGAATTGCAACAAGGATTCAACGATCACGCTTCAGCGGTGGGTTCTTGAAAAGTGGTTAGTATTTCGTAACTGGGAATTTCAGTTGGAAACTATTTCCCTGCTCGACCGTCTGATTAAGGCAATGGAAAAAGGTGATATAACCGACGAAATTCTTGAGCATGTTCCTGATATCGCCAACGCGAAAAAAATCAACGAAAAGTTGAAATATCGCAAAATGATTCTCCAGAAAAGCATTTCCAATCAGAAAAAATTGAATGGGAGCAAGAAAAGTAATGAAGCTTCCGGATCTCCAGCCCAGCCAGCCAAGAAAAGCAAGAACGACGGAAAAGTGTTAGTTTTAAAAAAGTTTCGCACTGCACTAGAAAGTTTCAGTAAGCACTCGAAGTGATAGTCAGTTATGCTCACCACTTCATCCGAAATCTAGATAATTTTGATTTTCATCATTTCGAATAGAAGATCTTCCAATAAATTAATTTAAACTCAATTCATAGTATACCGCATGTTGAAAATCACACAGTTTATCAATTTAGAGGCGGCGCTCCACCGAAACAAGAGAAAAAGGTCGATTATGTGACAGTCGTCGACTATGGCAGCAGTATTCTCGGACGAATGCAGTCCTTGTTTAAAAATGCTATCACCGACGCCTTCCCAGGAGTTGAAGTGCCCCTGCTGATCACAGAAACAGCTAATACAAAGTTCGGAGATTATCAGTGCAATTCGGCTATGCCAATCACCGCGGTATAGTAACTCAAATGATAGCCATGTCATTGGATACTTTAGAAACTCAAAGCCAGCGGAATCTCGAAAAAACCTGGAGATGTCGCAAAGGAAATCCACGCGAAACTCCCTGCTGAAGTCGAGTTCATTGAGAGATGTGTGGTCATGCCAGCTGGATTCATCAATATTTATCTTCGTTCTGATTTTATCTGCAGACAGATTTCCAAATTTGCTTCGAACGGCGTTTCGCTTCCCAAAGTTCATAAAAAGCGAGTTCTTGTCGATTTTTCGTCACCAAATATTGCCAAGGAGATGCACGTCGGGCACCTCCGATCGACTATCATTGGAGATTCTATCTGCCGCCTTTTCGAATCAGTTGGATTTGAAGTGGGTTTCGGGTAAAATTACAGAATCACGCCCCACTGGAATGATACACTATCGCCCCCACCCATTATTATTTCGAAATGAGAATTTTCATTTCTGAAGATCGGCTGCATATCTTCTGAAATGAAACTAGATATGATTTAATCATCCGTGGTGCAGTGGATAGAACATTTGTTTCTGAAACTGCATTGCAATTGCATGGTTGGTTCGACTCCGTTTCAACGTTCAGTTTTACGATAAACACATCACCTAAATAAAGGCTTAAAAAGCGCTAGGAAGCATGCATTGAAATTCAAAGAGAGATACAAGCTTGTTATGTGAGTGAGGGCGATAGAGAATAGTTCCAGTGAGGGGTAGCAGTGGATCTTTAGGGGTTTCGAAATAGTGAATTTGAATAAAACGTTATTTTCACGTTCCAGGTGCTCCGTGTCAATCACATCGGTGATTGGGGCACTCAATTCGGAATGCTGATCGCGCACCTTTACGACCGTTTCCCGAACTTCGTGAATCAGCTTCCGGATATTTCTGATCTTCAAGCGTTCTACAAAGAGTCAAAAACTCGCTTTGATAGTGACGAAGCCTTCAAAAAGCGAGCATATGAGTTCGTCGTCAAGTTGCAGAGCCATGACAAAGAAATCGTAAAAGCATGGAATACGATTTGTGATGTTTCAAAGAAATGTGAGAGCTCCTACATTTAATTTTCCTGATCTTTACCATTTCAAAAATCTCAGATAATAAAATCGTTTACGATCACTTGGACATCAGAATTACTGACGTCGGAGAATCGTTCTACCAAGATAAAATGGTCGAGCTGGTGAATTGGATCAAGGAACACAGTTAGTTCTTATGGAACTTCCGTATAAATTTAAATATTGTTGCAGAGCCAGAAATGCTCCGTGAGGATGAAGGACGACAGATCATGTTCCCCTCGGGGTGTGATGTTCCACTGACGGTGGTAAAGTCAGACGGAGGATTTACCTACGACACTTCCGATCTTGCTGCACTTAAATACCGAATGCTCGAAGAAAAGTGCGACTGGTTGATTTATGTCGTCGACGCTGGTCAGAGTCTTCATTTGGAAACGATCTACGCCGCAGGGCGTGACTTCGAATGGTACAAGCCTGCGGAACACCGCGTTGAGCATGTTGCGTTTGGTCTAGTATTGGGAGAAGACAAGAAGAAGTTCAAGACCCGTAGTGGAGAGACTGTGAAGCTGTTGGATCTGCTAGCCGAGGGAGTCAAGCGTGCGACGGAGAAATTGAAGGAAAAGGGCAGAGATGCCGTAATGAGCGAAGAAGAGCTCGCAGCCGCCCGCGATGCTGTTGCTTTTGGATGCGTCAAGTATGCCGACCTCTCTCACACCCGGACACAGGACTACATTTTCTCATTCGATCGAATGCTCGATGACCGTGGAAACACAGCGGTTTACCTCTTGTACGCATACGCCCGAATCCGATCCATCGTCAGAACGTCTGGAGTTACAGAGGAAGCGCTCGCTGAATACCTTTCGCGCACGCCTAGCCTTAATCTGACCCACACTGCCGAGCTCAAGCTAGCAAAACATCTGATGAAGCTTGCGGATTGTGTGCTGCTCGTACTGGACACATTGATGCTTCATCAGATGTGCGACTACGTTTATCAACTCGCCACTCTCTTCCACGATTTCTACAACGAGTGTTACGTTATTGAGAAGAAAGGAGACGGTAATCATCAAATTGAAAATAAAATGTTCTCTTGAATTCGATGTTTCTTTTTAGAAGCTCCAGTTGTCCATTTCCATCGCCTGGCTCTTTGTGAAGTCACCGCCAATGTGATTTCCACCTGTTTCCAAATTTTGGGAATCCGAGAAGTTCCAAAAATGTGAATAATCATATTTTTCATACCTCGATTCAGTTGTTGTTATTTAGCATAAATGTTTCTTTTTGTTTTTTAATTCGTGTCAACGATATTCCCGAATGTGGACAGTGAATTATTTTCTTAAACATGTCATTTATTATACGTTCAAGGGAAATATGTGCGCCCCCTATACACATCAAGAAGAATAATAAATAATTTCGTAGACACAAATCAAATCAAACAAAGGAAATGCGGAAAAAAGAAGCATGCTTATTCAGTCCAAGTCATCATCAGCTTGTATGGGACCTTTTGGGGTCGAAGCGGAGAAGTTTGGCGAGCAAATTCCTGGAAATTGGGGAAAGGCAAATCCGGGCATTTCTGGAGCGCGTTGGCCACGCGGTGTCCGACTGCTTATATGTGACACAGCGCGGTTCGATTCGTTTTGCTTTCCAAAGAGTCCTGCAAGCGGCGTAAAAGTTACGAAAAATAATCGGAGATTAAAAAAAATTTGCCTGATAAAATCGAGCCCAACCCAACATCACTTTGCCCATTGCTGATTCCGAAATAAAGTTGTCCGATGGTACCAAGATAACCTATCGACGCTAAAGAGCGCTTCAACTCAGACTGATAAGTACTTGTTAGCTCCGCGAATTGGCCGGTCTGTAAAGTAAACAGTTAGTATCTTCAGCATGTTTTCAATTTCAGCTGACTCACATTTTCAGTCTCAATCACCCCGAAAAGAATATGTATAAAATTGAGAAGTGGTGTGTCGAACGGGTATTTTTGTGGAGAAACAAGTCGACCAAAGACATCCACTGCGAACGGGAAACGATCCAGACAGAGAATCTGTAAATTTCTGAATTTCTTGCATATACTATTTAGAGCATGCAAGCCAAAAAGAGTAGTATCCACCGGCATCATGGATGGCGCAGTGTGTATCAGGCGTTATATATGATGCCATGACTGGATAAAATTAAAATTAACCTGTAAAATGGTCTCGACATAATCAAGTATTCTATCGCTTCCGCTCGTGTGCATGTCCTGAACGAACTGTACGACACCGTTGGCGTTATCTGATAGGAACAAATGGACTCTTGCGCGGTCCATTTGACCGGTAGACAGGAAAGTGTTGGCAAGGATGCGATGCAGCTCGAGGCTTCCATACTTTTTTTCTGACTCAGTTGGAGGATCTTGTTTCGTCCTTAAATCATAAATATTCAATTTCAATCAAATTTCACTAGATAACATTTTTACTCACCACTGAATTGCAAGATCGACAAACTTGCACGAAGCTCCATCAAGTAACTTCTCTTTTTCCGAGTTATTTTCTTCTTCCTTATCAGCAAACCGGAACATTTGCTTGACAACTTCCGAAACAAGGTCGAATGCTTCTTTTGAAACCGGCGTCTTGTTTTTCGAAAGACTCTCCACGTAAACATTGATCAAGTCGATAGCACATTGATATTGGCGCTCTAAAAATTGTTTGAGTCGATTGATAGGAAGTTAAAGTTGTTATAATAACAAACCAGATAAGAAAAATTCGAGCCCGTGCTTAACTAATGGGATAGCAGTTTCATTTGGATTTTTTGAACGGAAGCTTCGAGTGATTTTAGTTCTGTAGAACTGAAGAGCGTCATAGAACTTCTTCGTGTTACGGAATTCTTCCAAACGCGACAAAGTTGATTCGTTCATGGGTTTCCTGAAAATCATCGTTTTTTCGTTCGTTTCATTAAATGTTTATCTATGGCTCTTGGAAAGTTGCGCAGAAAAAAATTAAAAAAAAAAAACAAAAGTCACTGCGCACGGTGAGAGAAAGGGGCTCAGAGGAACCAGGCGATGTATTAAATACCGGCGATGTCAGCGCGGTGGTCCACCGATACCAACGCGGTGCGTTTCGATGGAGCGTCGTTGTCGCCGCCACGGAGACTCAAAACCGATTTAAAATTAATATTAAAACGAAACAGCGACAGCGAAACAATTTGCGGCGCCATACTGCATGTGGCCTAGCATCTCGACTAGGCCAACATCTTCAGGCTGACCGGATCATGGTACCTAACTGAGAAAACCCTGAAAAACTGCGATTGGCTCAGGTTTTGACACAGCCAACAGTTTTCGACTAGGCGGGGTACTCTTTAGATAATTAATTTTTCGATGTTTCGTATTTCTAAAAGTTCGTTATTAATTGTTTTTACAAAAATGAAGAAAAAAAGACAATTGAAATTCGTGTAACTTTTGAGAAAACTTTGATAAAATCCGTATGGCCTAGAAATAGCGCGGCCGATGTTTTGCCGGCACACATCGCTTTTTGAGTCACACTGCAGTTGCACGGCGTTGTCGAATTTCGGTCTCTCCCCCACTGGTTGCCCATGCTTTGGCTTGGCTTTTTTGTCTTTTTTTTGTGCTTTGGCTTTTTTGTAATTTTATCTGTTTTTTTCCGGTTTTCGCACCTAAAATAATTCTTGTCTGTATTTTCAGAATCTCAACAATGAACATTAGTGCAAATGATCCAAACACTTTTTCTGAGGAGTTCGACTTAGGTTTCGATGTGAGAGCGACAACAATTATTTACATAAAATATTCATGTTTTCAGAAGGAGCTGATTGAAAATATTCGAGATAAGAAAGAAGCGAATCCAGCAATGTTTGTTTCAGCCTGGCAAGATGACACGGAAGGCGTCAGCGATAAGAACAAAGATGATCCGATCGAAAAGTAACTTTTATCAAAATATTTTCTTTTTGCAAAATTTAAATTTTTATTTCTAGTTGGCTAACGGCAGCAGAAGAAAATGAACTCGACAAAATGAAAACTTTCCTGAAGGACGATCCAAAAATTCTGAATGTAAGTGGCTTTAATTTTTCTCATCGGCAATTAATTTCAATGTGTCTTAACCCATATATTAATCAGAAAAAAGATGCTGACGGATACACTGCTCTTCATCGTGCTTCTTACAACAACCACTCGGTCGTGGTAGAGTTCCTTCTTTCCTCCGGTGCTGATATCGAATCTCGCACGAATGAAGGCTGGACTCCTCTGCACTCGGCAAGCAACTGGTCCAACTATCAAATTGTGGGGATACTTCTAACTAATGGAGCAAACGTAAACGCATTATCTAATGGAAATTTGACTGTAAGAATTTTTTACACATGCATCATACTTATACTATAATTTGCTTTGTTAGTCTGTTTGTTCGTTTGTTAGTTTGTCCGGGGTCAATTCTGTCCGCACTTTTTTCGCGTGAAACTTCACACTGGTCTGCCCCCTTCATGTAATATGGGAAGTAGGGGCATGTCGTTTTCTGTCAAAAATTTTGGACACTTTTTCATTTCTGAGAAAAACAAATTTTTTTGAAAAAACATTTTTCCGCCGCGCCCACAAATGAATCGCTATAAATCGTCAATAAGTATGGCATTTATGATTCATTCCTCGCGTCCCGGCTAATTAGGTCGAATGAAACGGAATTTTCTATTGTGAACTACCGTATCTCTGTTCAATTTCAGAGTTGGGAAGAGAAAAATACATCACTGAAATGGGGGGAACACGGGGAATCCCGTTTGGCGCGAAGCATGCGAGCCGGAGCCAAAGTGCATTTCCAGGTCGCGTTTAACGCCCGGGAAGGTTTTTAGATAACAACTGCTATTGGCAATTAGTAGATGAACAAAGCGAGGCGCAGCCGAGCCTGTGAGCCGCGCAGCGGTTCACCTGTTTGGCGCGCAGCGCCAAACAAGCGAGGCGGAGCCGAGCTACATTAAGCACGTTTCCAGGTCGCGATAGCGGCCTGGGAAGGTGCTCAGTACAGAAGAAGAACATGACCCCCCTTAAAATTCCTCTCGCTTCTCTGCGTCTCTCCCCGCCCGCCCGCGACGCGACCGCGCCGCAACCACTTTGAGTGGGCAAAAACTTGGAACGCTCATAACTCGCCCCAAAATGGTCCAATCATGATGCAACTTGATTCATTCGAAAGCTTTTAATGTTGGTAGTTGAGTAGGGCGAGGCGCAGCCGAGCCTGTGAGCCGCGCAGCTGCTCACTTATTTGGCGCGCAGCGCCAAACCAGCGAGGCGGAGCCGAGCTACATTGAGTGCGTTTCCAGGCCGCGACAGCGGCCTGGAAAGGTGCTGTACATAGAAGAACCCTGGTCCTCATTTCAATTTATCCCATTTCTCTGCGTGCTGAGGAGGCCGCGACGCGACCGCACCGCAACCACCTAAAATAGCCAAAAACTTCTAAGGCTCAGAACTCGGCCCAAAGTGGTCGGATCACGATGAAACTTAGTTCATTCGAAAGCTCTCGCCCGGCCCAACCCCACTAGCGAACGAAGTGAGCTAGTCTTTCTTATATTTAAAATCCTGTTGGGGGATGTTTGTGTATGTGTGTATGTATGTATGTATGTATGTATGTATGTATGTATGTATGTATGAGTAGTCAACTCTGTGCATGTAGGGGAAGGAAAGAAATAACGTGAAGTAGACAAAAGTCGAACCAGCGACCTTTTGAACGAAAGACAAACGTGCTACCGAATGAACCACCCATACAAACATTTTCACGTGAATATTTCTAAATAACCTCCCAGCCATGCTGAGGCGGCGTGAGCCGCCCCAGCAGGCTGGTTTTTTATTTAAAAATATTACCTTATTTTTCAGGCTCTTCATCTAGCCGTAAACAGCCGGAGCGAAGAGGTAGATGACGTTTATCAGACGGTAAATTATCTTCTTCAGGCGCCAGGTGAATCGTAATTTTAATTTCTATTTATAATTTTCACATTGAAGGCATTGATGCTGGTGTGATTGCTGGAAATGGAGATACTCCACTTATGGCTGCTCGGAGAACGTCGGAACGTGTTTATAACGATATCTTGAACTTTTTGGAAAAGCCGTGAGATGATAAGAACTATTTATTTTTACATTTTAATATTTCATCATTTGTTTTAACTTAAAGAATTCTTCGAAAGTGTATTATTGTTTCGATTTTCTTAAAAGTTCTCCGGACGGAAATCATGTATTAAAGCACTTTGTACTTTGAGCATGTCATAGAAAACTTCATAAAAAAAACAAGGTGTACAAAGAAAGAGATGGCACATATTAATATACGAGGACAGTGAGTTTTCACTTGCAACGATCATCATTCCATAATGATTTCGAGTAAGGTGGCCGTATCACAACAAATAAAATAGTAACTAGGAAGAATAAAGCATAGAGAAAAAGGCAAGCATATCTTCCAATAGTTTCAGCTTTGTGCTCAATTACATTATACAACACAAAATACCCGAAAAAAATTCCCGTAACTGCTCCAGCGATGTGTGCTAAATGAGAGACCGAATCGCACTGGTCTGTATAATATCGACGGAAAATGGCTCCTCCGAAGTCAAAAATGATAAATACTGATAAGATGAGCACACGAATCCAACGAAACGGCATTTCATGCCAATTCTGTTGGAATTATATTTCAAAATTTATATATTCCACACAAGTAAGTACTTACCAATATAACATTAGCAACGTGAGCAAAAATAAGAGCATACACTCCTGCCGAGGCTCCGACGAGCAGCGAGTTCGGATCAACCGCGTATTGCAGCAAAGCTCCAGAAACGACAGCGAGTATATAAATAGGTCCGATCCGCCATATTTTGTGCGCGACTTCTAGCGGTATACCAACAATAATTTGAATTACTATGTTTCCGAGCAAATGGTTCAATCTACAAATGTAAAATATGTAAAGCTTGAAAACCCGCTTCAAGTACCCTGCATGAAGGAACATGTAAGATGAAAAACGCCACGCTTCCGCTCGTAGTTTAGGCGCGAAAATTAACACTCCAGGGTGGGAGTGGTTATGGTGCACAAAACATCCTGAACAGTCTGTCCACACACTTTTTTCTCCATCGGTTGACCAATAATACAGAAAAACGCAAATCTAAAATATTATATTAAACGGTGATTTCGAAATGTTGCATATTCACTTGTAAGAGTGTGATGATCAGCATAAAAATTGGAGGTGGACACAAAGTGTATGAGTCTATATACGAGTGCACTTCAACTTTTTGAGTTGTACTGACTATGGGATCAGCGATATCATACATAAACCGCTTGATAGTGGATCGTTGTGCGGACTTGGACGTGATCTGAAATTTGATTGATCATTGTGTTTGCTGAATTGACTCACAATTTTCTGGAATCCATCAAAGTCTACTACGCTATCTGGGGCATTTTTGATGGCCTCTATTTGACCCGTTTTCAAATCGATTTTTCTGGAATCTATCCGAGAAGCAATGGTAGATAGTGGAATCTCCGTTTCATCGCCACTTTTTATTTGATCGAATTGGTGCCGATACACTCTACCATACTTTCCAGAACTATTGATCATTTCCTGAAAAACTATAAATGTTATTTGAAAGGATTGTATAAGCGATATAAAAAGGTTGAAACAACGCGTTAGAAGAATAAAATCTGAAATGTTTGCCGCTAGAATGAGAAAACATTGCGTACACTATGCATACCAGGCAAAGAGAAAGGCGACAAATGACATAAAAAAGTCTGCACATCGGAAACACTCTTTTTTCCGTTTTAACGGTATTGTGGAGAGAAGGCAAACACGATGATTCAGTTGTGTTGTCTGATAAGGCTAGGTTCGTCCATTTCGCTATGACTATGCATTATCCATGAAGATGGCCGGAGTATCTTTCAGATACTCCGAAAATAGGATAAAATGATTGTCACGACGTCGTTTTTTTCTATAATAGGTTGCGCCCCGCCCAGGTCATTTACAGTACTCGAAGACTGAACTATTTTTTTTATAAAACTATCATAGCAAAAAACTAACAGATTCAACAAATTAAACAAACTTTTAGAAAAATAGGTTTTCTTAATATGAGTTTCCTGTGAAAAATTTAGAAATATTAGGAACTTTGAAACTTGTTAAGCATCAGCGGAAGAATACTCTGAAGTTGCCATACAACACGCCGCACTTTGCGCTGATTGAATTTTTCTCTGCGTCTCTCAAAAATCGCCAGCGCGGCAGATACAATTTTTGAATTTTTTCCCAAATACTCAAACTAGAAGCGCTTCGGTTTGGTCAAACTTCTACATTTCAGAAAAATCATGACGTCAACAAAAGAGAATTTAGCCAGTATGCTGAAAACGTCACAGGAAGCCTTTGACAGTGCTTTAACAGAATCAAAAGATCCCGCAAAACTGGCAAGTTTTCTTTATTCGCAAAAGGGATGCCTTCGGAAGTTTTTTTGAAACTTTCATTCAATATTTAATTTTTCACGCTGGTTCCAAATATTTTTGCTCCAATTTAATTTTTTTCATTTCTTCTGAACTACATAACTTTTTACGATGAGCAGAAGTTTGCTTTCTATTCATCAAACTACTTACTGCAGTGCTCAACTGAAAAACGGAACATTAAAATAAAAATAATCAAAAAAATTAGAGCCTCATCATCTCCTATCCGTAGTGGAACCGTTTTTAAAAACTGCGGTTTGTACGAGCTAATGAAGTGATTTCTACAGATTCGTCACAGTGGCATTAATATCGATAGCCGAAAAATATCCGAGCTGATGAAAGAAATGGGAGCGTCTGTTCAAAAACTTACACATGAAAAAATGGATCAATTGATCAATGAGAACAAACTTGAAAGTAGATTCAAGGACTTGGAGAATCTGAGGAAAGAATCCGAAGAACTGAATTCAAGTCTCAGCCGGCCAAGTGGCTATACCTTTGTATATGTCAGTGAAACATTAATTTCGTTTACGATATGATAATTCAGCCAAAAGCGGACATCCGAATGCATATATCGGCGAGTACTCAACACCTATCAGCAAAACTTGACGATCACATCAAAAACCTGGAGAAGGCAATCGCTGAAGAAAAATGTGATCTACAACGCCACGAGGAAGTGTTCTTCGAGCTCGCATCCATCATTCAAGCGCAACACGACAATATTTGATTTCATTATTTCATGCATTTTCTTTGTGATGTCTGTTTATAAAAGTTTCGCGTATCAGGATTTATATTTAGACAGACTCATTCTTTACAGATTTGCTGTCGTCGTTGGCATACAATTTTTCACAGGGGGAGTATTTCTTAGCACCAAATGGGTTTTATGAAACCTCGTTCATAAAAATAGCGGGAAACCACCGCCTGTGGCCAGCCCATATAGCGGCCGTGATGGTGTGGGCGTCACGTCTTCAATTTCCATCTGCCGAATAGAGCCACTACACATCACAAATATTCTGGAAACAAACGAAAAATAAAGAAAAATTACAAACAAATAAATTTTAAAACTGACAATATTTTTAGAATTAATTTTTATTGAACAGGCAAGTTTGTCAAAGTGTTGAGAGAAGCACTTGGCGGTGAATGATCATGATGATGGAAGACAGTTATAATTGGATTCAGAGAAAATTTTCATTCTTTTGACATGCTCAACGAAGTAGTTGGTAATCCCGGTATTGACTAGACGACGCGGAAGACCGCCTGGAAAACATTGAAACTAGAAATAGAAGAGTTGTCTTCCAACCTCTCAAATCAGTCTTCATAAGCCATTCAAAATGGCTATGTCCGTTTTCATCCTTCGAAGTTCTGATAAGTGAAGGGAAATTGTGTCCACGCACTATCTTCGTACTTCCATGTTGCGGACACAAGTTTGACTCTACTGATACGAAATATCCAGAATACACGTCATTGCTCGAGTTCAGCTTTATTTTTCTCAGATCCAGAAAATCGCGAGAAGATATGTAACCGCGCATAGCAGGAGCACTGACAGAGTAGTAAAGGTCTGTAGCGCTGTCCAAACGAGCAATCATTTTTCCCTCGATAACTTGTGTGTTCCACTTGAGCATATCCTTCCATGCAATATTAAACAACACCAGTGCAGGAAAGTCGTTGAACTGAGAACGCACAAGAAAGTAGTTGTCGGGTCCTTGGAGAACACATGGATCCGATTGTCGGAGCACTTTCCAGCCACCGAGTTTGGAATCTCTCACGAGCTCTTCCACTTGATCTATGCATTCTTGTATGGTTATCTCAAAAATGCGCTTTGTTTCCGGTGGTACAAGTAGCTTTGTACGAGCTTCTTCGTCTACAAATATGTTTTTTTTTGTGTTTTATTTCATTCTTGATACCGGAAGAGAATTCCGGTGCACTTCTGAAGTCATCGTAATCAGACGCAATGAAAACTCCAGATGAAACTCGTGAATGCGTTGCGCTGCCTTCTCCTGATAAATTCCCATAATTTGGTGGACGACGAACTCGCCGGCGATATCTAGAGACTCTTTATAGATTTTGTTTAATTTTTTCGATTTACCCAGACCGCGTTTCATTATCGTCTGTAGAAAAATTTGGGTTGTCATATTCATGATCTGATCTTCGTGCATCTTAAAATAATTTTTGGGATATTCATTGAAAAATGGGTTTCTACTTCGCCGTTCTCTTGGTAAGATTTGAAATGGCATAAAATAGAATTCCACCCAGCAAAGCGTAAATGATGTGATAATTAGTAGAAGAGGAGGCACTGAATTCGAGGAATGATTGAAGTAAAACAATACCTGAAATTGATAACCGTTATGACAAAATCATAAAGATATTCACCTTTACAAGAATATAAACACTGGAAATCACCGTTGTGACGGCTACCACGAACCATTTCTTAACATAGAATACACCGTAAACAATTGAAAGAAGCGTCATTCGGAGAAGTGCGAGAATGACAATGTCGAAAAGTGAAATCTAAATTGTTCCAATTGATATTGTTGAGAAACTAATGTTGAAACTCACTCTAATAAAGTTGGGATTGAAAATATCAATTTCATTGAAAAACACTTTATCCCAATCATCATCGCGTGTAACTGTACACAAGAGCCAGATGAGTATTGTGATGGAACAATCAAATAATGTAACTACTATGAAGCTGGAAACCACTTATTGGTTTCAGCGTTTTAGGCCGATTGACTCACCGTTTTCTGTCTTTACTTAAATATACACTGCTTTCTTGGAAAGATGGCGTGGCTAGAAGTTGTCGTCCACTCATCGCTAATATCTTTGATTCATTATTCGATTCTGTACATAATCCATTACAATTTCCAATGATAAAAAACACAACGATTTTAATGATAAAACATTAAATAATTTGTTTTCTCGAAAATCGATCGAAGACATGAACAGATAAAATTGACCTAAAACTTATCGAGTATGCAAAAAGTGAAAATCTAGCCTGCATGCGCATGTGACAAATAATTTACAAATAAACGTGAAATCGCGTTAATGGATGAAGTGTTGCAGGCCAGTCAGAAAATCGTCGTTTTTCTGCGCGGAGAGATTGCAATTCACCCTGCCGCGAGGGCCGCCCACTTGGCACGAGGCCAACAGCGAGCGGGCTAGGAGGTCTGGCCGCGTGCCAACTGCGCTATTCGCTGCATAGCGTCTGCGTTTGTGTGTGTCATGTGCGTTGCGAGATACGCAGCGTATTCGTGATTTCGCTTTTTGGTTTCTCGCTCTCCCTATTTCGCACAGTCTCTCGGCGATATTCATGTAAAGTAAGAGTGCAAATGCTTGGACCATTGCGCTAATTGCAAATTGCAATTGTTTGATCATATTCTGTCTGAATACTCTTTGTTTAAACTATAGATATTCCATTTGCGCTCAAATAATGCTTCTACGAATGTTCATTTATCCTTGATCATCTTCACTTGCAACTCGAATTATAAATAGCTTAAAATTTCACCTGATTGCCATTTAATTGAACTTATTTATTGCAGACCGTCATCCATTCCTTATTTGTCAACAAAAGTGAAGAATTCGCTGCATGCTCAAAAATTTCAAGCTGTTCTGTACGAAGAACATTCCAATTTCCTAAACAAAAATGAGGAAATCGGATCGTCCAAATTCTGCAACAAACGGTAGACATGAAACGCCTACCAATAACTCCCAGACCAGCGCAACTCCCAGTCTCAATGGGCGAGATATCAGGTACTTGCTCATGTTTATTTGTTGTTAAATAGTTACATAGTTTTTGAATAGTTTCAAGACAAAATAATAATAATAAATACATATATGTACATATACAGATCTACATCCTCTTCTCCGCTGTTCGGCACTGATCCATTGCCCGACGACGAACAAACCCAGTGCCCTTATTGCCAGCAAGACTTCAGAAAACCGCGAGTTCTCGATTGCTTGCACTCGATGTGCGAAGACTGCATCATTGCGCAACTGGACGGCCATCTTCAGGCAAAGTCGGCTGCAATCGAAGAGAAAAAGAAAGCTGCGATGCTCGAGTGTGAGCTGGAGACACCGAGAATAAAGGAACGTCCGACGCCGCCAGGAGTGATACGCTGCCCGATTTGCTCTCAGGAGTCACACGTCGGCAATGACGTTCGCTATGTGCATGCGATGCTGCTTGACTATGTAAGTGTTGTAGAATTGAAGACGGATTTTTGAAAACATTTTTTGCTAATATTTACGTTCGGTGAATAGATAACATGTTCACGTTTTGTGCGCAGGAACATCGTGTGAACATGTAATTTTTTCAAAAACCAACGCAAAATATTTTTCGGAAATTAGGCCCCTTCATTTTTAATTGGTGCATTTCATTTCGAAGTTGAAGTCGCTGTATTTTATATTTATTCTACTTGACTTTCTTCATTGTTCACATGATAACTTTTCAGGTTCGCCTAGCTGAACTTCAAGAAGCGGAAGTTGAGAAAATGGTAGCCAACCACCGGAAGCCGTGCACTGCTTGCAAATCCGAACAGGAAGCAATTGCGTTCTGCGAACAGTGTTCGTCAGATCTCTGCGAGAACTGCACGACTGCCCACACTGTTATGAATCTTTTTGACGGGCACGTCGTCACAACGTTCTCCGACCTTAGATCCCGTGGCTCTCAACCCGAGCTTCGTCAAGTGATGTGCTCCACCCACAATCAGCAAATGCGATACTTATGCGCGGCTTGCGAGACCGCAGCATGTAAGCAGTGTCTCGAAATTGATCATCTGAACCACAAGATCATTGATATTAACCAACTTGTGGTGAATGCTATCAAAGAGGATGTGACGAGCACTGTGGATCGAGTTGAAAAAAAGTACAACAGTTCGGTTGCGGAGATGAACAGTCTTCCTGATAAGTGCCAACTGCTCAACGAACAATACGAAATGGCAAAATACAGGATAGAGAGACATTACGATGACCTGAAGAGCGCCTTGGAGGTAATAATCGTGTTTGACAGTCAAATAAAAATAATGATTATTTCAGGATTGCCGTCAAAAAATTTTAGCCGAGCTTGAAGAGGCTCGTGTTCGCCAAGAAGGAAATATTGACGACATGTATCGTAAGGCGCATGTGAATGAATCCAGGGTCCACGATGCTGTAAATTTCACGCGACGTCTTTTATCAAAGGGAAACGGACTCGAACTAGTGGTCTCCCGAAAGAAGGTGATTCAGCAGCTCGGGAACCTATCTCACGCTATTCCGAGCAACGGTCACCAAGTCGAGCTCGAGTTTTTGACCCCGTCGAAGAAGCAGATTGATCATTTCGTGAACCAACTGACTGGAAATGTCGTCGGAAGAGTGATTCAACCAACTGTTAAGGATATCGGAACAAACTCGAGTGGAACGGAAGTCGGTTTGGCACCAACTCCGAATCCTGCCAGTGCGCAAGGTGGTCGCATGAGTTCGGCTGGTCAAGACGGTAAGCTTTACTGTGTTCAGTCATGTTTACAAAGTGAAATTTGTTCAGACTGGAGTCGTCAAGTGTACCAGCCCACTGCACAGCTCGGTGCGATTGGTGGAGAGAGAAAGAAGAACTCGCAAAACGGAGGGATGAATGGGTCGCGTCACGACGTTTTCGGAGGCTGGCCCCCGAGCAGTCACCCGCCAGAATCCACATCCCCGCCGCCAACTTCGCAGCCACTCATTCCTGGAGCTCCAAATAGTGTTGCACAACAATTGGGTGGCCTTTCGAATGCCGCCGCTCTTGCAGCTGCCGCCGGAATCCGACCAGATCTCGTAGCTCTTGCAAATCATTTAGAGATGAGCAATTTGGCCAACGGTGCTTCTTCTGCTGGAGGTCTATCCGATGCATCTCTCTTTCCCCTCTGGGCCCGACAAGGTCTGCCGGCACCTGCTACAACTGGATTGTCGTCGAACGCTTCGGCGGCCTACATGCAACATAAACTGGCTGCACAACTTCAAGCCGCAGCTGGACTTCGTCTGAACCCACAGTTGTTGAATATGGTATTTCAATCGTTTTTTTGTTTTATTTAATCTCATTCATTTCAGAATTCATTACGCAACTCGCAAACTATTGAGCAGTTGCTCGCCATGAATGCGGTGAACGTCGGATCGATGACTCTTAATCCCCAATTATCATCAGCAGTAGCAGCTGCGGCAGCCGCTGTAGTTGCAAACAACAATGGCTCGACGGTTGCGCCAGAATCTCAGTCAGCGGCAGCGAACAACTCGATTCCACAACGTGTCAGTGACCTGAAGGTGCACAGCGTTTTCGGTACTTCCCAGCAAGGAAGCACCATCCGGGAACTGCATTGTCCATCAGGCTTCTGTCTTTCCGACACCGATGACATCCTCATCGCCGACACGAATAACCACCGTGTCGTGGTTTGCGGTCCACCGCATCCATGGAAAATAGGACGTCCTGGAACGGACGACGGACAACTCTGCTTCCCACGCAAAGTTATTGCTCTAAGAGGAGATGCTGTTCGATACGTGGTGCTCGATAAGGGCGGAGACGGAAAGACTCGTGCCCAGATCTTCGAGGCTCGCGGGGAGTTCGTGAAGCGCTTGAACATGATGTCCCTGGTTCCACGCGGAGGTATTGAAGTGTCCGCGGCTGCTGCTACTCCGAACGGACAGCTCCTGTTGGTAGATACTGCAGGATTCGTTTACTCGATGGACGTGGATTCGCCCCGTGTCACTTTCTGGTTCGACGCATCCGCACAGCTCGGGGAAGCCAGTGACGTAGCAATGTTCGACAACCTGATTTACATCACAGACTTCAAACATCACTGCGTTCAGGTGTATACTTCTGAAGGTACTGTTTTGATTTTTCAGACGATCTAGAAAAATCGATTTTCAGGAAAATTCATTCGTAAAATGGGAGAGCCATCACAAACTCCATATCCGATCGGAATTGACGTGTCGAAAGCAGGCGAAGTTCTTGTGGCCGACACCCATGGAAACCATTTGCATGTGGTAGTATTCAGTCCAGAAGGACAGCACATCCACTCCTTCACGCATAATGAGTTCAGAGTGAGTAAAAAATGTTTGCAGTCTCCGATCCTACCAATAATGTTTCAGCTCTCTCGTTGTGTCGGACTCCGCATCGCAAAAAGCGGACATATTGTAACTCTGTGCAAGCATAATCACACTCTATTCGTATTCAAACCATTGATACTACCTAACGGAATTCCAGTCCCCACACCAGTTCCTCACACGCCATCATTGATCACCAAGTTCTGAGCGCTTCTTTTTTGTGTATTTAATTCTGTTATTTTCTCATTTTTACGCTTTTTTTCCAATGTTTACCTCTTCTCGTTTTATATTGTTTACCCGGTGTTTTCATTCTCTCACATACTCGTTTTCTTTCATTTACCCCATCATAACCAATTTCCCATTTTGAACTCGCGTGCCCTTTATTCAAAATTGTTAGTTTTACTCCAGTGCACAGGCACAGCACAAGCTCCATAACAGTGAAACCTCATTGAAAATTGCTCACAATCTTTCCAACAAGCCCTGATCCAAAGATTTCTATAATAACTTCTATCCAAGCGCAAAGGGACTTTCCCGATCGCACTTTATCAATACTTTTGACGCTTGTTGCATATTCATCATTTACCCGTTTCCTACCAGCTGTACATACATCTCAAGAACTATTCATACACCTTCCAAAACTTCTATTTCTTCATCATTTTTTTGCTTTTATATATGGTCCACCGCACTTTCATTTTTCTTCTTTCGATCAAATTCTGTGTTATGCTTCAAGACATTGCGACACTTCTAACAGTCAACGTTTTTTTCTAGTTTCGCTCTTTCACTTTTTGTGGCTTTTATTCAAAGTTTTGACCTATTAGTTATGCATCAGCGCAACCATGCGGAACATATAGATAACTCTTGAACACCTTTTACTCACTTCAATTATGTTTCCTTTTACTTTTATTCTATTCCGACTGCAAGTGAAATTCTGATTTTTCATAGAATCGAATTGTATTTCTTCCCCGTGCGTTGATTGTATTGTGAACTTATCACAATTTTCACTGATATCCCATGTTTCACTTTTAATCACAGTCAAGACTGATCGCACATCTAGATACATTTCCAAATTTAGGCTTCTAAATGATTTCGTTACGTGCCTTCTAAAGAAACTTCGAAAACATTTTAGCTCACGTTTGATCAACTAATCTGTGAATACCACGCATACACTCCCATAGCCCCGCCCCATTCATTACGTTATCCAATTTCTTGCATCTGTTCGGTAGTCCTTGCAGAATAACAATTTATACGATTTTCCTGTTTTGTAAATTGCTACATCATGTGTCGTTCTTCTATGCCAGATTCAAACTCGTCGCCCATTTACAATAAAACTTATCAGTTGATTCTATTGTTGTTCAACAGACGATTGATACCATCAACTTTTATAATCTGACGTCAGAGAAAAATACAAAACATATTTCGCGCAATACGGTAGATTGTTGCTCTCAATGTTCCCTATGCAACTTCGTGAAAAACCTGAAGAACTACTACAATAAAACGTGAATTAGATTGAACCATGATATACTTACCTTGCAACGTGATCGAAGTTCACGTGTTTTTGAAATGGGAGGGTTAAAACGAAAAGACAAACAAGTAATTAGCGGATGTTTTTTGAAAAAATATAAAAAGTAATCTACTCTAGACACTAATCACCACAGGTCTTTGTCTGAATCAGGGAGCACCGAGTTGACGGCTTCATCCAAGTGTCTCCGTGCAGCAGATGAAGAACGAGAGGACTTGTCAGAATTGTGAAAGGACGAGTCACGATTTGAAACACTTCCCATTCCAGCTCCTTTCGACATTGGAGGAAGCATGATCGGTTTTCGTCCAGCAAGTGAACCAGAACGACTCTGGAACAATACAGTTTTGAATTATTTCGAATTCGTATTTACCTTGGGTGGACCTCTGGGCTCATACCACATGTCATTTTCGCGCTCAGTGTTCTGAACCACATCAGACTCACAGATGTAGGCACTTCTAGGTGCAGGCTCAGAGCGCCACGGCACCTGCTGAATGATTTGTGTTGAAGAGACGACCGAATCTCAAAAATACCTGAAGATCACCCTGCTTTTTCACTGCGGCGAGAGCTTTTCCTATCAGAAGAGATGGAGGAGTGCACGACTTGATGAACGTAGACCGTGCTCGCCCTTGTGATGGTTCGGGTGGTGACACAGCGGGTGTCTCCGACTTTTCCTGAGCTTTCATTTCCGAAGATTGTGGCATGGGTGAACGTCGCTCCTGGCAGAAAGACGGATTCATCTCCTTCTGTGGCATTCTCGTGCGGCCCAATAATTTCAGGGGTTTGGAACTCTTCTTTGGTTTGATTTGCGGGATGGCTGACAAGGAATATAATTATTCCTCAAAAAAAAACAAGAACACCCACTTTCCCCTGCTGTACCTTCCAATGCAGACCATATTTTCTCCATCATTGGTGCCGGCTTCTGAACGTGCCGCAAGTCGCACATATTTTGCGAGTCATATTTCTGATCTTGGACGGAAAGAGTTTTTTCCGCCGAAATCTCTTCAGAAAATTTCGTGCCATAAATGTTCGGTAGTTTCTGTAGAGAAGTTTGAGCCATAGAAGATTTTGGAAGAAGTCCGTTACGCGTTGTCTTATCACTTGTTGAAGAAGCCTGATGAGCACCCATTGTGAGGCCTGAAAATTAGGGATAGCCAATTGAAAGTTAATTTATATACATACATTTCAGTTTTTGAACAATTAAATCAGTCGGTGATTTCGGAGGTGAGTAACGGAAACCTTGAATAGATGGAAACAACGGCGTCTCTGATTTTCGAGTTTCTGTCACAGAGCCAGCTTTTTCTTCATTCTTTTTTGCCGCACATCTTTTAGCCAACTCTCCTTTCAGCGTCACCTCACCATCGTTTAAATCCATCCAATCCTTGAACGTGGTGATCGCGAGCATTTTCCAACTTTTACTAAACAGTTGCAGGGGATCCACAACGAAGCCTTGTTCTTGACTGTAAAGTTCTGTCAACTCGGATAGCTGAAAAAATTATAGAAAGTGATTATGAGAGAAAATCTCTTACATGAACAACTTTCGGATACTGCTTCATCATCATTCTCTTTGTATTATCCGAAAACTCTTTGATCGATGGCATCTGACACGTTTTAGATGCAGGTTTTGCCGGTTTGGCAGGTGAATGATTGTCGTATTGTGAATACTGGACTAGTCTTGGCATTGAAGAGTAAGACATAGCGGACGGAACACGCAGTGGACGTTGTGTATTGGCATCATTGAGTAAGTTGTTAGAGTTTGGTTGGCGGACGCTACTCGTATTGGAAGCGGTAGAAGTCGAGGGCCGAGAAAGTGAGGCAGACGTTGACGGCTGAGAATTGTATGGCATTGGTTTGTTCTGAAGAGTCATATGTCGCTGATAACAGCTCAGTGATTACCTTCTGAAAATTCGGTCGTCCAAGCGAGGACGCAGAACGGAATCCACCGAAGGCCTTCGGTGATGCCCTCAATCCACCAAAGCCGGTCCGGCAAAAACCAGCCGAAGTCATTGGTCGGCTCGGTTTTGATGACCCGCCGCCTCTTTTCTTCCTCTTGTTATCCTTTTGCTTTGAAATCAAAGCGGCAAGATCCGCGATTTCTTCAGTGACTCTGAATTTAATTTTTATATTTCGAGAGAAAAATTAAAGTATTTCCAACTCACACGATTTTGAATTTGCCATCATTCATCTGCCGTACTTGTTTGTGCTCTCGCAACAATTGAGCCATGTCATGAATTCCGCCTTGGTAGTACTTACCATTGTAAGTGTATCCAAGAGTTTCACTGAAATCTGCATTGTTATAAATTACATAAAACCACATCTCACTCCATTTTGTTCTCTAACTGCATCGGAGAAGCTCCATCTTTAAAGGAAACGAGCACGGCGTAGGCGTCTCGTTCCATGCGGAGACGCATCTTTTTCATTTTTTCCTCGTCTTCGACCATGATGAGCAGGTTCCTAATAGAGATGCAAGAGAGCAACGAAAAAAGAATGGAAACGAACAATCAACAAAAAATGAGGCACAACGCGCGAGCTGAAAAAAAGTAGTGATCAAACACCGAGCTGTACGCACCACTGCACCTTTATTCGAACTACCGTAGCCTCGAGAAAAATAAATGAAGAATGATGTTTCTGGTTCTGATGTTTTGATAACTGAATTTATAACTTTATTTAAATTTATAATTTATAATATAACCGAATTTCCATTGCCTATTTAACATTGTTGAAAGATTCTAACCAATCAACCTATTTCCAGTAGAGGCCAAAAGTCGAGACATTTCCAGAGAGTAACCCTTGGATTTTGTTATTTGAAATATTTTTTAGCATCTGCTTCAAATCAAGCAGACATCACAGACAGAAACAATCAACGCAATTGTTTTGAAACCCACAATAAAGTCTTCTTTGCGGTATAGACGGTGTAAACAACTATTGATTTTCACTTCTCGATTCTGCCATGAAGATGGTGGCGCTTCTCATAATTCTATTCTTCGTATTAGAGTAAGCAGTTTGTGTAAAAGTTTATTCTACCTTATTTTTCTACAGATCCACTGCAAACACCTGCAAAACGTTAGCTTGCCCGAAATTGGGTGGAGAAATTATCTCCTGTGATATGTGTCACGTCTGTCTTGATCGTGGTTCAAGGTTTGAAGTCTGGTTCTATAATTGACTGTCTAGTTGTGAAACGCTGAATCTATTCAACTGGATGAGAAATAATGCGCTTTTGATAGATAGAAAAACGTGTTTCCATGAGTGTTGAGAGTTTTATACGTAACCTCACGGCCACAATAAGTGCGATAAGGAAAATATCGTAATCGGGAAGAGGTGGTCTATCATCCCGCCATGTTTCATTAAATTCAAGAGTCATGGGAAATTACTTCTGTACGATTTAAAGATTCTGCTTCACATCGGACAATCAGAGCTGTCAATGTGCTACTACGATCCCTCAATCATGTGGAACTGGTAACCTGAATACAACGTTTTGCTATTTATTAGGTAACATTGACTTTCTAAAACTTTTCGAGTTTTTCACTGATTTTTTCCAGATGACGCATTCGTCCCCCCTCCAGAAATTAAAAACAACGATCAAGTGGTCGATGTTGTTTTGCCAAGATTCTTCCAGAAGCCGCCATTCGATGTATTGACTCCTTCGTATCTTTATTTACTCGCTAACTTCCCACAGGTATATTGTCGGCGCAAAAAAATGAGTGCAGCGGGAGGGGGTCTGCAAATGCGCTCCATTGGATTTCGACACTTTTTTCGAGTTTTTCCAGCTTGCGTTAGAAAATAAACGACAGATATTGGTTAAAAATAATCAATTAAGGCCAACAGATTTTATATTTGAGGCAAAAATGCAAAAAACCCAAGATAAAAGCATCGATTTTCCCATTTTGTGCAAGTTGGCGCCAGTTACTGCGCAGACACCGTGCACTCATTTTTTTGCGCCGACAATATTTAAATTTTTCTTCTTTACAAAAAAAAGTACTTTCAGTCAAACTTGACTGATTGCTTTCCAATCGGACACATCGAAGCATTTCATAGAAATCAGGGGAAGTGCCTACTCAGAGTGCGAGTGCTGATGCCGAAGTTCGATTATAACGGGCACGATGTTTGTCGTTTTCATTTTTGAAAATTATATATTATCAAAAGAAATTCAGAATTACTACTATGACGACCGATCCTCATTAGAATCTCAGTTCTCGAGAGAAATTTTCGGTGACGCATCGAATGTGACGTTCTGGGCTGAAATGACGATAAGGAAGGAAATCAAAGTCGGAAAAGAATCTGTCCAATTTGTTACTGTTTTGAAGTCTGAGAGAATTGACTTTGAGTTATGAACTTGTATACTTGTAATAATATTTTTCGACTGACGAACAAGTAAACAGAACCTCGGCACCACACTACCTTATGCACAACTCTGAATACCTATGATCTTAAGCTATACCAGTATTTCATTCTACCTTTGGAAAGTATCCCATTCTCCCTAAAGTTAAATTTTAGAATTTTAATCCCTATGAGCTTTTTTTTCGATATGACAAGCCTGCTCGCGCAGCCTTGCTGCGTATTTTACTTTTGATCTACCGTTGGAAAATTTGATCTGCTAGTCAACCGAAGAAACGATTTTGCTGCGGCGGACACCCATCCGGGCTCGCGATAAATGCGCACAGAATTGTCTACCCACACATACACACACCCAGACACAAACCCCATCCCAATTTTAAATATAAGGAAGATAAGCCTGCTCGCGCAGCCTTTCTGCGTATTTTTTCTTTTGATCTACCGTAGGACACTTTGATCTGCTAGGAAGCCGAAGAAACTATTATATTTATGCTGCGGCGGACACCCATACGGGCTCGCGATGAGAGGGCAAATAAGCACAAAATTGTCTACCCACACATACAGACACAAAGCTCATCTCAATTTTAAATGTAAGGAGGATAAGAAAGATTTCGATTCAGTGGTCGGCCTCTGCACAGCAAGATAGTCATACTCTTCAAGATTCGAAAACAGTTTTCAATATTTGATAAAGCGCAGTTTCAGCCGAGTTGAGACGTCTGCAAAATGATGTTGGCCGAGAGGGTGTCGGCGCGGTCTACGAATATTCCTTGTCTGATTTTTCATTTTTTGCGTTCGTGTGGTTTAATCACTGACTTTTATTGACTTTTTTCAAATATCTATCCAGCTAGTTGCATCTAAAATGAAAAAGTTATTTAAATGGACAGATCGAATTTCGAATAAAATAGATGGTTTTTAATAGCTTATACAAGGGCCTTTAAGGGTAAAATATCTTATTTTCTCCTTTGAGCACCACCCGCGGTAACTGCCTTCTTTTTTGCGGGGGCAGGTCCACCACCGAAGAAGTTGGCCATCATTTCTCCAACATCTGGCATGTCCACTTTCGGCATCTGCATATTCTCCATTTCACGTTTCAGCTCAGGATCGTTGGCAGTCATTCTAGAAAAACGGATTTATGATTTTTTTTTACTTTCAGTTCACTACTGCTCCAGTATTACTCACTTTGGAAGAATTAGCATAACAACAAGAGGAACGACGAGCATGAGAACCATTGGACTGAACAGCATATCAGTGATTCTCCACTCTTCACGCTTTCTGAAGAAGCGCATAGGTCCGCGAGCGGAAAGTTTGAGTGGATACGGCAGAGTATTCACATTGTTTGGCTGGAGGAGCGTCAGTTTTCTAGCTCGCATTTTTCCCTTTGAAGTTATATCTACACGAATCGGTTCAAAGATGAAGTCGACGTTTTCAATCTGTACAATGTAGGTGCCACTTGGGACGAGATCCACTCGGAAAGTGCAGTCTTGTCGGATAAAACCGAGGTGTTGACCGTGGTTCAGATGAACTCGTGCAGTTGTCGCCCACTTCGCGCAATTCCGAGAGGCGGGGAGAGCAATCTGTTGAATTTCAATTTTTAATTCTATTTAAAACCGTAGAACCAACTTCTCCTTCGACAGAAAAAAATGTTGATTGCGTATCGGCTGTCGGGACTTCGTCATTTTTTGCTAAAACCGCAACAACGGTTAAAACCAATGCCAAGTATTTCATCTGTAAAATTGAACTATCATTAAATTAATTTCAGAATATTTTTTATGGGAAATCGAGTTATTGAGTATTCGCGAATTACGAATTTGTGGTACGAGATTAAACAAGAAAAATTCAATAAATAATGGAATTTACTGAAAGTGCACAATAGATATTTAAATAAATGGAAATCAAGATTAACAAGGGATGTGTGAAAAATTAAAAAATAAATCAAATGGAGTCCTAAAAGTGGTCATTTTGGAAGGCGGAAATAAGCGGATTTAAAAAGGAACTCGAAGGTAAATAAAGCAAATTTGAATATTTACATAGACCGATAGAAACCATCCATCACATCAAAATTCACAATTTGAAATCTTTTCAGTTAAATTCGATTGATTCAGTTGAAACGCTTCAGGAACTCTTCTGCGGATACACGAGCACGTGCATTCAGCGACAGCTTCATCTCGCTGATTTCCTTATCGATTTCCTGCATGAAGTGGAGTAAGAAATCGACTAGCTTGTGCTTGTACATGGCCTCGGTGTGAGAAGCGGTGATAAGGAAGGATATGTCATAGCCTGAAAGTCATCAACAATTTTTCATCAGCGTTCAGAAAGTTATACCTGGCAATGGCTTGCGTCGCAGGACAAAGAAGTTGTCTGCTCTTTGGCACATAAAACGCGTGAATTTGTGACACAGAATCTTTTCGATTTCGTCCGATTGTTTGATCGCAATCGAGATTCTTACAGAATTGACTGACGGTTCGATGAGAACACGCTCTTGCTTGTTTCTGGCCACCACGACGGGCGTCATCAGAAGCTCTTTCGATGTTTGAACTTCCACCTATTTGTGATAAAAACTCTACAAATTATTTTTGGCGAATCTCACTTCAGGTTTGTTATGTCGTTCCACAACTTGCGAACTGAACTGTTCAAGACATAGTGCCGCTTCGAGCGTGTGGCGGACGGCTTCCAAATACGGCTGAAGTGTAGCACTCATTACCTGCAAAAATGTTCCTGTTTTGAAAGTTATGAGAAAAGAAGAAAAAATAAATTCTTTGACAGAAATTTCACGAGAAAAAACATGATAGAAGTCAAATGCAACGCCGAAAACGCACATTTTGCGGTCGATAATCCGAAAATGATTCACTATTTCGACGAGGGACAGACAGTGCAAGTACGCTCCACTGCGTCTTTGTTTGCACGGAACGCGCCAAAATGAATTTGAAACCTAACTTTTCATCCGATGCATCGCAATCGCGATGAAGTGTAATTTCTGATGATTCAGCTTCGCTATTTCGTTTTTCTCAAAATTCAAAATTTTTTATTATTTCAGAATGTCACTCGTTTCTCAATATAAAGTTGTGCCGCTCGCTACACGTGAGCACTCTGCAAAGCAAGATTCAATCCTGGAGGCAAAATACAAGGCTGCTCCCAGCAAAAGGCTCACTCTCAACGAGCGATTTGGAGTCATTGGTGGGATTTAGAAAGATTTTCAATATTAAACTCGAAACTTTAGAAAAGGGATATGTTCTGGAAGCTGTCAATGTCCAGCCAGATACTTCAAATGCTCCAGTTCATATCGTCGTTCATGAGCGTCATCTGATTTCGAAAAAAGATTTTATCGAGGTTCGTCAATATTATTTATTCCTGAAAATCTGCGATCTGAAAAACCAAAAGCTAAGTTGGGGTTCTGGGGCAAAACAACAAAATCACGCGTTCACAGTCATTTTGGCTGTCAGTTTCGTATCGGAATATTTTCGATTCCCGAAGTCGATGTATCTAATATTCGATAATATTGCATTTGATTGAACTTTTCGATTTATTTTCAGCAATACAAGGCCAAGAACCCTACTCTTCCACTGTCTTCAGATGATTTGAACAAAAGCGTAGAGGAGGACAAGGAGAACGTTTCAGCAAAAATTGTCAACGAGAAGAATCGGCAGGAAAAGGGGTTCACTGCCGATGGATACGTTCTCGAGGTCACAAAAAGTATTCTCGGTTCAATTTAAATACGTGCTCTATTTTCATGTACTGTTTTATTTCTCTTCAATTGCCTTTTCTAGATCTCTTCATTTCTTTCATAAATCGTTTGAATGAAGTGTGACACATCTAATCTTCTCTGAAGTGAACTAATTTTTCGAACCTCTTATCCGGAAGTGCGAGTTAATCGAAGGTAGAAAATGGGAGCTGAACTACCTGCTCTGATCGTTCTACTAGTCATCTCTATTATTTTCAACATTGGTTTCATTGGATTTTTCCTCCATAAGAAAAAAAGGTTGGGGGAACTGAAATATCTAACTTTTATATTAGATAATTTTATAGTTGGAACAACTCCGAATACAAAAAAGTCGTCAATGATGACGTGGAAATACCCATGAAAATCAAGGAAAAACCTGCAGAAGCACCTCCTGCTCCAGAGCCTTGTGGAAACTTGCTGAAAAATGAAGAAACGCTAGCTGTTCCAAAACTGGATCCAGTCATGGAGGAGCCCAAACAGGAAAAAGAAAAACAATCGCCTCCAAAGCACGCGTTGAGGTCAGTGGAAAACGATCAACGTTCCGAACAAGACGCCAAGGGGCTTCCACGACAACGCGAACCCCAGCAACGCAGTGATCGGCAACGTCTTCATGAGCCCGTCGGTCGGAATGAGTTCATTGAGTGCATGCGTCTTGTGGTTCAGTTTATAAACGAGTATTTCGACGAGTCTCATAAGCAACCCGTGATTCCAGGTTTGAGTTTTGTTTTAGAAAAAAAAACATAGAAAATTTCAGATAACGAAGTTTCAACTTCACGCCTGAAAAGCATAGCTCCAGAGAAAGGTGAAGATTGTAGTGCAATTATAAAAGACATCAAAGAAATCGTTGTTCCGAATGTAAGTCACATCAATAGTTCCAAGTCTCATCATAAAATAGATCTGCCATACGCAACATCCAAGATATCACGCGAAACACTGTGGAAAATCGCTCGCTGATATTGTCGGCAGCACAATTTCATCAGCTCTCGGTTACGATGTCGTAAGTCTGATCTGACACAATACCGAAAAATACTGCAACAGAACTCTTCACCAATTATCGATGCGATCGAAGGGATTTTATGCAAATGGCTGAGCAGTGCTCTTGGGTTGCCACAAATCAAGCGAGAATTGGGAGCATCGGTTGCTCTAAACGACCCTATTGGTACTGTATGCTACACATTGCGAGACGTCTATGTAACCGTCATTCGTCACGCGATAAAGCGATTTGAAAAATCGAATGATGCTTTGAAATCTGACGACAGCAAGAAGAAACGACGCGCAGATTTTGTGGTGTACTGTAGCGACGACTCTCAAGTTTCACTGGAAGAAGCTTGTAGCATTGCCAAAGTGAAACTGCGCAAGATACTGACGTTCGAGAGTGACCAGTGCGGAATGACAGCGAAGAAACTCACGAAGCAAATGGAGAAGGATGTGGGGAGAAGATTGATCCCACTTGTCATTGTCGCCAACTACGGATCGGCTAACGTGGCAGCAACGGACGAAGTTTGGGATTTGGTGAAGATCTCAAGGGGGTATGATGTGCAAACAGTTCACTGAATATGATGAATTACAGAAAGGATATTTGGCTCCATCTCGATTCCACGTACGCCGGCTGCAAATGGATTGACACGAACAATAGAAACAACGTTCAGTGAGTTCTTTCAATCTCAATTCACATGACGAAGAAAATTATTGAATGTACAATTTTCAGCGCTTTGATAACCGAGGCTCATTCTGTTCACGTGGCTTTCTCGTCTCTGTTTCCATACGCGGGAAGAATTTCGATTGTATGGAGCGGAGAGCGTTTGGAATTTGAGGGAGGTAAATAAACACCTAAAATTGATTATAATTGCGATTAGTGTGACTTTTTATCTCAGCAAAAATAAACTATGGCGAGCACCCGATTCGTTTGTGGATTCTAATTCGACTCTACGGTATCCGCTCGATCCGTGAAGCAGTTCGTCGGAAGATTTTGCTCGGAAACGCCTTCTCCGATCGACTCACACATCACCCCGAGTTTTTTGATGTCCAGTATGCGAATGAACACGGCGTGACAATATTCCAGTATAACAATGTAAGAAGTCTCACTGTTATAAAAAATATTTAAAATTTACAGAAAAATGTGAAAGATCGCAAAGAGGACGTCAACAAAATGACATCGATATTCTACAACTTTGTCACATTGTCTTCGGCGATCAAGTGTTCTTTGTTTACAGTGTGTTCCACATTCGTAAGAATGCCATCGAATATTTGATTTTAGTTCCATGGAAAAGTACTTATCAAAGCGGTAATCAACTACGAACGTTGCCAGCAGTCGATTATGGAAGAGTCGATATCAACTTTGATCAACTGTGTGGAAGAGTTCGAGGAGGCTATGAGTCAGATCACTGTAGCTATAAGTTTTTTCACGATCTTTTTTCAGAGAAAAAGAAGGGAATTCATGACACGCCCATAAACGAGTACTGTGACATGATTGGAGGATCACAGAACGAGACTACTGATAAAACCCAATCTGAGGAGAAAAGTGACAACAAAATTTGATAGAAATCACGTTCCAATAAATAGTTTGAGATTCTACTCGTCATAAGAATCAAGGAGAGCTGTTAAAAAGATAAAAAATCACTTTAAGATCTTGAAATGGAGAATATCCCCGTTGTGCACAAGTAAAAATGTAGAAAAGGATATCGAGAGAACCAAGAGGAGTTCTTGATTATTTTCTGAGAACTCCTCGCTTATAAACTTCGAACACTGTATGCATCACGTATCGCCAGTCGGTGAGTCCATATGTGCTGGAACCGTCTTCTCCTGAGGATTCGCTGTGTGGAGCTTCGATACCCAGAGAGATTTCGTCGAAGTCAATTTGAAGCTCTTTGAAAATTTGACGACAAAGATGGACGCAATCTTCTTGTAATGTGGAATCATTCCACTCGGAGAAAAGTTCTGGGAGAAGAGAATGAACGAGAGCGCAGAAAGCACGACAGTCTGCCCAATCGGAGCTAAAGTTCGAAACGGCCACATTCTCTGGTTCAAGCCTGAATTCAATTATTATTGAAAACAAATGTATTGTATTTTCAAACTCACGTTTTCTGAGCCCACTCAAGTAGCACATTTCTACGCAGATTCAATCGGTGCTCTGACATGAGTGTCGCCCAATCTTCATCATCCAAAATGTTCGCCGAGACCACCTTCAGCTTTTCTTCAACTTTATCTTTTCTCAAAACCGCTTCTTTCAGTATCAGTATGAAATCTTTTCGAGTTTGACGGAACTCTTCTGCCTTGTCCGCATTTTCCTTCTTCAACTCGTCTATTTTCTGCTCCAATTCTCGAATTCGCGACTTATCGTCATTTTCAAGACAAATAATGTCGGGGTCCGCGTTTTCTTTGTCATCGGTCATTTCACATTCTGTGAGTACCGATACATCCTTCACTTCAACTGGGTCACACTGTTGTGAACAATCCGTTGTTTGCTTCGTACTTTTCGATTTCTCGTCGAGAGCAAAGCGTAAGTTAGCGAGCTCCTTCCGAACGATTTCCAGTTCATTTGCAAGAATTGTTTCTTTTGCTGTGGGCATAATCGTTTTCTGATCTTTTGCTTGCTTTGAAGAAGATCTGAAATATATTCGAAGTATACATTTTTACAGGATCTCGTAAATACCTTCCAATCAACTTTCTCATTTTCTCGATCGGTGAGCTGGCTCTGCTCCGAAAAACCGACGCGAGCGATGACGACGACTTCTTTTTCTCCATAACTGGTGGTGGGGGCGCTCCTTCCAACGATGTGGAAGGCGCATTGTTTCTGAAAATTGAAATTCTGAAGTATTGAAAATACAATTTTGAGTGAGATAAGACGCCTACCGTGCACAGTGCCAGATGAATGGCATTTTTCTCAATCGCAAAAGAGAGACTCGCAGAAAGTGATTATTTATCGACGAATCGCGCTGTTTGGAGAAAGAATTACTATTGGGTTGTGTGTTTGAAATAGAGAACGGTATTGACACAAATAGTGGGCGCAAAGTGACTCAATTGCTCGCCCAGGGGCATGCGAGTTTTTTAAAATACACCAGCCGCTTTCGAGCGCAAGAATGGAAATGATTCGATTTTTACAATCAATTTTAAGAAAAAAACCCTTATTATCAACCAACTTTTCTTTGTCGTTGTAGCTGTTGAGTCTGCGAATTTGGGCGGCTCGCTGCTCAACTGGAGTTGTGCCGGAGCTCATTCCATTTCCATCTGTTTCATCCTCTGGGATTCGTCGTCTCAACGGAGCAACATTGTTTCTCGAGTAACAATTGCGAGGCGATGCTGCGGATATAGCTACAACTATTTTGGATACAAAAATAACACTTTTTTCTGAAACCATCGTCTCCTCGAATTGAAGTGGATACGGCGGAAAGCTTTCTCCGATATGTAATATTTTGGACATTTGAAATGTTTGAGACATCTTGCTCTCGGCCTAACATGCTGAAATCATTTCTAATACTTTCAGGAAAAAAGATTGATTTACTGATGAAAGTCCATTGTAAATCGAGGAAGTTTCACAGTCAGAGAAAGTTAAATATTGAATACGGAAAGAATGATTGATCAAATTTTCCGTCGAATCCGAAATGAAAATAATACGTGAGCCGGTCGTGCAGGAACCGAATATGTGAGAGAAAATCGAAAATCAAAATAAATTGGATTCGTAATGAAGCTAACAATTTTTAATAACTGTCAAAACGGCACGGTTGCAAAGAAAAAGAAAACATTTTATTAACAAATTTAGAACAACATGAGAGTTACTAGAACGCATGAACGCCCTTCGAACTTTGCCGACAACGCCCTTCTCCTACACACTGATGATTGGTGCTTGATTGAGAATAACTGTGGATTAGAAGACGTCAGCGCGCGTTGTCACTTTACAAACAGGGCAGTCAAACAGGACAGTCGGCAAGTCTTCCTCATTAGGAGGCTGCAGATACGAGATCCGTTCTTGCATTTGGAGCGATTCGAAAAAGTAGCACATTCCACATCTGAATTAGACACTGGACAGTATAAATTAATCTGAATTATTACTTTTCACACTTTACACTTTCGTGGTTCTGAATTTCGTTCACTGCTCTGACTTGTCCTCGGAATTTCCGATTATCAAGCCTTTGAGCGGCGAAGTTCATCCGAGCCGCGGTGTCGATTCCGTTTCGGCGACTTCGAGGCATGGGTAAAAAAGGATGAGCAATGTAGTACATTTCACTAAATATTATTAAATCAGCCTTTCTTCAGTGTTGGAAGTGACAAACCCATCCTCACTCTGCTCTGCTGCGTTGATGTCACTAGCCATCTGATAAGTCCATCGCTTCTTGTGTTCCACCATTGTTCTGAAAATACATTTTAACACAACTTTCTATCAAGCCGACTTACGAAGCGCCATGATACTTCTTTGGAGAATGATATTGCTGTGTGCCGATCGAATACCTCGACGTTTGTAACTGATCAGGGACCGATCGGGCTTCTTCTTGAGCCACTTCATTGGAGTTCGATGAACTTTCACCGCCATTCACCACCGATTCAATAATTTCGTTAATAACACTTTCTTGCTCTTTATCTGTTTTCTGTTTGATTCTTTCTTCTCTCGCAGCTCTACTTCGGAGTCCATCCGCCCGAAGACGAACAAATTGCCCTTCTCTTCGTTTTCCGAACATGAGCTCTAAAAATATATTCAAATTTGTTGATTTTGTCAGGATTCCTACGCATGGTTCGGCGAGGTTCCAGACTCACACGAGCAGCCGTGGTAATTGATTGAAACTCTGCTACCTCGTCATTCTGAGCCATTATTTCTGAAAAATGATAAAAATGAGCGCAACGTTTGAAGGCAAAGACAGATACGAGAAAATCAATACAGCGCGCTGTTTCGCAGCGTTTTCTTAACAATCACGCATTCGATCGCAACAGTGTGTGATCGAGATAAATAAATCGACGTGAATTCAGAATTGCAATTGATAAAGAATTTGTCAATTTCAGAAATTATTAATTTCAGAAATTTAATATAAAAAAATTAAAGTTGAAATCGAAGGGCGATTGTGGGTCACGCAACGAACTAGTAAATTTGCGATTTGTCGAAAAGCACTTGTTTTGCGCTTTTCGGAAAAAATGCTAGAAAAACTGAAAAATTGATTAAATAATGTTGTTTTCTGAAATTCGCAGTGTTCAATTTTTCTCTTGTATTTTTTCCTGTATTAATTTTATTCACTCTGAACCCAACCAAACAAACAAATTTATCCAGGATTTTTAATACTTGATGTGAAATTCCACAACTGCAGAATATAAAACAGTTCGCATGGATCGATCGGATAGTGCGAACGCGCCACGGTGACCCAAACGCGATGGGGGCCGGCAACACTTCGGCCGCCGTGGCACAATTCTAGGCCATCATCGTTTTCGTCAATTATCTCAAAAACTTTCTCAGCGATTTTTTTGAAACTTTTTCTATGGATAGAGAATGCAATTTAAAACCTACAATGAAAAAGACAGACTGTAAAAAGTGGTTCTTTACACCTAGCGAACCGCTGGAAGTTGGAGGGCCGAACGAAATCCTAGGCCATCCCATGTTTTTGGCAATTTTCTCGAAAAGTTTCTCGGCGATTTTTTTAAAACTTTTTCTAGGGATAGACAATTCGATTTCAAACATACAGTGAAAAGGATGTGTCGTAAAAAGTGGTTCTTGACACCTAGCAGGACGCTCAAAGTTGGAGGGCCGAATGAAATCCTAGGCCATTCTCAGTTTTTGGCCGTTTTCTCAAAAAGTTTCTCGGCGATTTTTTTTTAACTTTTTCTATCGATTGAGAATTTAATGACAAACATACCATAAAAATTACAAACCGTAAAAAGTGGTTCTTGGTACCTAGCGAGCCTCTCAAAGTATGATGGCCGAACGAAATGCTAGGCCATCACCAGTTTTTGGGTGTTTTCTCGAAAAGTTTCTCGGCGATTTTCTTTAAATTTTTTGTACAGATAGATTTATACAATTGAATTTCGTAAATAGTCGGGTAACTCTCAAAAAGTGGTTTAAAGTATATTGCGAGCTGCTAGAAGACCATGGCCGAGCGTAATTTTCAGTTTTTTGGAGTTTTCTTAAGAAATTGCTCGGCGATTTTTTTGCAATTGTTTGTGTGGGTTTGAAAACTTTTTGTAAACCTCTCTTGTGCTGGATTAAACCAAAATAGTGGTTTAAGAGTATCAAAAACCACGAAAACCAATACGGCCTGAAAAATTTGTTCGGCCGTCGCCTTTTTAGCAGTGACCAGGCATGTGCTTCACAATTTTTTGTTACAACTTTGTCGAACATGATTGGTTTCTGATTTCTATCATGTATTTTCTTTAATTAATCACGTTTTGCGCATAGAAAAAGCAGATACAGCTGCAATTTTCAAATTTTTGCCCATGCCGCACTGCTGCGAAAATTTGTGCCGCGCGCTGCGCTCTGATGAAGAAAGCTTTGCGAACGAGCGGGCCGCATCATTACAAATTGGACCGCCCATTTTTTTCGCTGATTGGTAGCGAAAATTGTTCTATTGCACATTCCGTTTGGGTCACCGTGACGCGCGCTTCCTAGAGTGCGAGAGCGGCGGAGAGAACATGGCGCATTGGGAAAACATGACTGTCTGCGCCTCTTGTTTCCGCACTATCTGTCGCGTTCCCCTTTGCCTCTCCGGTACGAACGAGGCTGATGCGTCATCAGCTCTCTAAAACATTTGCAGCATCGCATACTTCGGCTTGTGTTTGTTTTTCTTACAGAAACGTAAATTACTACTGCTGCAATTATAGGTTCAGCAGGAGAATGTAATTTATGAGTTTTGTTTTATCGATTTTCAACAATAAGGCATGTGATAAACTGTTTGAATAATTCTCTTGAAATTTCGTAATACTGAATTTCAATGTTTCGCTGCTCGATTAATTATAAACTTTTTGCAGCACACAACTTTCTGAATGTGCCACAAGTTGTGATCTCCTTGAAAGAAAACAAAGACGTTTTGTAAAAATATGTCTGCAACGACGTTACAAGTCAGTGAGATTGCTGATTTTGCGAGTCATTCGGCAATTCTTCAGGAAACGGTGAGTTTCGTGATAATTTAAGTCTGTTCTGTACTGTGATATTTCAAGATGTCGGAATCCACTGACTCGTCCAATTCAAATGAGACCAATTTGCCTGGTAAAATGTCGATATCTCCTGGGAATTATCCGATTATTGACGACTCTCATGTTTATACAAACATCCGAGAGATCGAAGAGATGAACAGGTTAATTTGTCAATTAAAATATTAAATACTTCACTGTCATTTTTCAGTCGGCCGGTACCACCCACTCCCAGGCCTGACGCGGAGCCCAGAAGAGATCTAATGAACGGATGGTTCGAGTATGAAACCGACGTCGGACGCACTTATTTCCATAACAAAGATACTGGGAAAAGCCAATGGATCCCGCCGCGCTTCATTCGAACTCCTGCGCAAGTGCAAGAATTTCTTCGTGCCACGAGAACGAATCTTGACGGGAAATGCACATATGAAGGATCTTCGACATGCAGTGAAGAGCAAAATGAGAATAAAAACACGACAATCGAAAGAAAAAGTGAAGTCATTGAGGATGAGGAGGTGTTTGATGAAGTTTGTGACGATGTCGAAGCGCAAGAAGAACATAGAGAGCCTCGCCCGCTCCCTTCTTCCATCCCATCGAAACATGAGAGCAGTGATGTTTTCTCGGAAGAAGATGGGTTTTCCGACTCCGATTCGTCCGTGGAGCCAACGCCATCTGCCATGATGATGTCGACGCTTTCGACGTTTCAGCCACCTGTTACAGAGTTAGTTCAGTTCATCAAACTCAATTACTATTTTCCAACATATTTCTGCTATTTCAGTTTCAGTAGGAATGAAATAGAGAAAACGACGCCACACATGGTTCCTCCGGATGCGACCAATGCCACTCCCATGACAGTGCGCACTCGTCGTCCATCCCCGAACAGCCTGCGCTCGGTTTCATTTCAGAATAAGTGCACAGTTCTGAAAAATGTGCCCATGCCGCAGGTTCTTCCGACGACTTCAAGCTTTGATCAAACACCGGACCGGCCTTCTTCCGTGAGAGACGAGATTCATGAAAACTTACGTTGCCAAGAACGTCGTGGGAGCAGCGAAGGGCGCGAGCCGGTCAGAACGATCCGTTGTGGAGACATGGAGAGGTGCGAGAAGGAGGAGGTCAGGCAGAAGAAACGAGAATGGGTTTCGAATTATATGTATCTGACTACAGCCCATCTTATTCTGTACAAAGATCAAAAGAGCGCAGAGGTTGGTTGCAGAAAATTGTGATGCAAAAAAATTCAACATACCTCAGAAGCATGGAAAGCACTACGACGCACCACAAGGCGTCTGGGACCTTCGTGGTGCCTCAGTATCCTGGTTTCAAGATGAGAAAGATGGGAAAAAAAAGAACAGAAACTACATACAGTTGGAACTCTGTAATACAAAACGACATTTATTGCGTGGAAACAACGACAGTGAAGTTATCGAATGGTACAAGTCATTGGAAGAGATCGTCTCGAAATTGGTGAGGACTTGTTTTGTTTCACTTTTTCATTTTTCTGTCTCGCAATCTACGGATTAGCCGTGAGATTAGGCGTATGGAAGGCCCTTTATACTGTAGATTCTTTCCCTCCAAAACACACGAAAAAGGTTGACTAATTGTATAATGTGGCATTCTGCTTGCTCACGAGTCCGTCAATTGAGTTTACAGAGAAGTAATAGCGAGGTACTATTGATCAAATAATTAGCAACGACAAAACGTTTCTTTTTCAGCCATCTCCTGGGTCGTCCGCAGTCATCGACGTGACAACAAGCGTAGCTCGCAATCCATCATATTTGGGCAGCACTCGTCCACTTTCCCATGCATTGATTCCAATGTGAGCCAAATTCTCTTTTTCTTTCTAAATCCTCCCAGTTTTGATTTCAGAAGTCGAAGTATGCGCCGACGAGATGACCCCATGTCTCAGTCGGCGATAGAATCAATGTCGACTAGTGCTGTTGTGGATGAATCGAGACCTTCAAAAGAGACGATTCTCGAGAAGCTTCGTCGTTTCTTCCGTACGCGTCCAACTGTTGAAAGTCTGAAAGAGAAGGGAATTTATAAACGTACGGATGTATTCTTTAAAAGCTGTTTTTCCAAAATTCCACTTTTAGCTGAACCAGTCTTTGGATCCACCCTATCAGCCATATGTCAACACGAAAACTCTCTTGTGCCAAAATTCATCAGAGTTATAACGGAGGTTATTGAGAGCAAAGGACTCGAAACGGATGGAATTTATAGGTAGAGTTTCTCTTCTGGCAAACTGAAATCTTTACTATATCAAGGAAAAATTTAGTAATTACCATAAAAATATTTCAGAGTAAGCGGTAACCTCTCAGCTGTGCAGAAAATACGATGTCAAGCTGATCAAGACAACTACAAAGCACTGGTCGCCGAGGAGGACATTCACGTGCTCACCGGAGCTCTCAAGTTGTTCTTTCGAGAGCTCTCCGAACCCCTATTCCCACTTGCTCTTCATAAAGAGTACACGACTGCAATGCGTTAGTCTTTAACATTTTTCGAAAATTTTTAATAGGTCTTGTTAAAGAAGTGCCCAACGCAACAACTCGTTTCAAAAAGTTTGACGAACTGCTCAACAGACTGCCGAATGAGAATCGGGAGACTTTAAAATTGTTGCTCCGTCATTTGAATCGCGTTTCTTCGCATTCGTCGCAGAATAGAATGCAGCAGCACAATCTGGCGATTGTGTTTGGTCCGACACTGTTTCACAATGGCGATGGTGCCGTGAATCTCGCAAAGAACAAGAAGGGTGCGAAGAAAACCAAAGGATCTAGAAAGGTGAGAAATATTTACTATCACAAACAAACTGTCGCTGTATCGGTGTGCCGCTAACCCTAGCGCTGTACCCAGCCATAGGAATGAGCCCAATTTATGGCACTTATTTGGTGCCGCGATGATGTCCGTCCTAACTAGAAGTTAATACCTTCAATCAGAAGGGTACTTTACCTGAAAATTTCTGAAAATTAAAAGTGTCGCTGTTGTCTCGGGGGTTACTCTGGCGGAAGAATGCAGATTGTAAGGGGTTCAATTCTTTTCGAGTGAAAATGTGTTTTTTTAAAAGGAGTGTATTGGAACAGTTTAGCAAAATGTATAGCCCCACGAAAAGCCAGTCGAAAAGTTGCGGCAACAGCTCGACCGGCTGGTACAATATTCGTTTGCAAAGTTTCAATTTTTTATTCATTTTAGGAAGAAGCTCAACCAGCACCAGTTCAATCGAATTCCCACCTCGCTTTCTCAATGATTATGCAATCTCAAATCGTGCAGTATCTTCTGGAGTCTGCAAACAAATTTGATATCCTCAAGGCGCCCGTCAACATTGGCCGTTAAATATCCCCTTTTTTGTTGTGTTCATTTCTCTTTCCCCACCGTGTATTATAAGGTTATTCTCGCAAAAATGGGTACTTTTCAATCTTCAAGTTCCAATTTCCACATCTTCCTTCGGGATCAGAAACTGTAAATAGCGACGTTCTCCGTATTTTCTCAACTGTTATGAATATGTTCCCCATTTTTCCATAATCTAGTCTATGTTATTTCTTTCATGTTTTATTAAATATGAGCCATAAACTTTTCATTTATTTTATCGATATAAAATCAAGGCTCTATTCCTTATTAATATTTTGACGCGACATGTACAAGTTCAATCGATAATTCAGAAAAATTAAGACATGGTCGATAAAAAATTAGTTTGGATGCTCAATGAGCTCGAGGGGTTCGAGAAACCAAAAATGAATTTGGAACAGTACGCAACGTCTTCTGAATTAGCAAGTGAGAGTTCGGCATAGTTTGAAGAAATATTGAGTTTATACAGTAAGCATGATGGAGATGATCGACGGCATTGTAAGCCTGGATGATTCGAAGTTGATAGACATTGGGTGCGGGTGTGGAATGCTGATGACAACTGCGGCCACTCTATATGAACCGAAGAAAGTTGTGGGAGTGGATATCGACGAGGACGCACTGACTATCTGTCGGAGAAACTTGGAAAAAGCTGAAATTAGTGACATGTGAGTGTTTTTTAAATTCCTATTTTACTGCTTCCAGCCAGAGAAACAACTTTGGCTGAAAATTTTAATATTGAAAATTACACTTCATTTTTGAGAAGATTTATATGTCACAAAAACCAAAAATCCGCGGAATTCATAGTTTCGGTCTTACTAAGTAATTTTTCTTTGTTGAAAGTTGTAAAGACGGTGTACCTCAAGGTCTTATGGTTAATTTTTTAAACGTTCAGATGTGAAATTCTTCATCTCGATGTGCTCGAACTGGATGTTCAACTTCCACGTAACGAGTTCGATGTAGCCGTCATAAACCCACCATTTGGAACGAAAAATAACGCAGGTAATCTTACAGAAAACCAAAAATAGTACCTCTAGCCGTTCAAGATGTTTTACTCTAACTATGGACTTTAAAGTTTTGGCACAAATTGTCGACTGATAATTAATCTTGTGGCGCGTTCGTAACCAAAAACACCTGATTCCAGGCGTGGACATGAAGTTTGTTCAAGTTGGCCTCGAAATGGTTCGACCCGGCGGCAGTGTCTTCTCCCTCCATAAAACTTCTACGAGAGACTTCATTCTGAAAACGGTGAAGAAGTGGGGCAATGTAGAAGTGAGCCATTGTTTGTGAGATCTTCAAAATATATTATTTTTAGGCAGAATGCTGTGCAGAAATGCGTTGGCAACTTCTAGCGACGTACAAGTTTCACAAGAAGAAAGAAGTTGACATTGCTGTTGATCTGATTCACTTCAAGAAAACACCATCAAGTGATGGCAACAGTTGAATTTGATAAATTTGTTATTGCTTGCTTCAAATATTCATTAAGATATGTGGCAATGTTCAACATGAGTAAGAACAGTCAAAATGCTCCTAGAAAAAAAAACTGAAAATGATAAGGCGACAGAGGGATTATGAAGAAGTGAAGTGACAATTATATGGGAGGTTTTCGACATCGAAAATCACAATAAATAAAAGCTCTATTTATAATAATTAACAGTGTGTGAATGTAGTTTTTAGGATACTCCTATGCGGCACTTCCTGTTTAGCGCTTGATTGGGGGATAAAAAGTTGATAAGGGGAAATGAGATATGAGATAAGCAGAGTACAAAATGCGATCAACCGTAGTCTTTTGTGAGAGGAGAGTCTGAGCATGTAGAAATCATATTTAGAGACGGACTTTCTGTCTATCACGTCGATCCTTGGCACGTCTGAACAAATTGATTGAATACGGTGATAGACATGAAGGGGCCGTTTTATATGAATCTGGACGGACGTCTGTTTGCCATCCACGGACCATTTCCATTTTACAACCATCTGGGAATTTCTCTATTTGAGGTACAGCCTGCTTCTACCGTAATCCCAATTAGAGAATCGTAAATGCGCCCAATTAACAAACTTCGCTCACTCTTGTGGCTGGCCTCCAATTACACAATTTTATGACTTTAATTCCTCCACCGAACGAATTTTTGAGGTCTACGGTATGAAGGCCATCAAGATTTTGTGGTTCAACGTGAGCAAACAGGGGGCAACGAAGGGGTGGAAGGGCAAGGGTCCGAGAATGTGCTTAATTACATTCCTCTTCCCTTCTACATCATTATTTCCATGACATTTAGCAATGTGGTGCGTCAACATTCAGATGGGTAACTTTCGAAACGTGCCGTGAAACAAGGAGTCCACATCAATTTGCCACCTATCACTCATGCATTCAGATGGCCTTCGTTTTGGAACCACACGGGTTGCGTTGCGTAAGCATCGTAACTCACACCGTCACGCGCGGCGCTCTTTCATCTAGTCCACACATCTCGCCACGAAAGTTTTGGGAAACAACTCACCTATTCTGGAACCAGATCTTGATCTGCCTTTCCGTCAAACTCAGCATAGTCGAGAGTTGCGTTTTGCGGTCGGCGTTGATAAACTGCGAGGTGTGGAACTCTTTCTCGAGCTCCAGTCTCTGGTAGTCCGAATAGACCATCCGGTACTTGTCGGCTGTTCGCACGCGGATATCTGGAATATATTTTTATGTTTAGGATAATTTAAATGGCACAGAAAATATAAAATCGTAAATTATGCTTAGCGACTTTTATTTTCTTGAAGAGATACTTCGAAGCAACTATAACTGAAACATCCTTTTGTGTTCTCCTAAAGTATTTTGCTTTTAGCTCAAGAAAAATAAACTATGCTTTGTTAGGCGCGTAAAGTCGTTCCCCTCCTAAATGAATACGAGACTTGTAAGAGGGAGGGAGCACTGTCCATAAACAAGAGATAGCACTACTGATAGCGGTTTTCTTTGATACTCCCCGCTCAAACTCACTGTTAGTTCCAGGTCCAGTTGGCAACGACTTCGTGGAGCTGCCGAGGTTCCGTCTGTCTTTTCCGTTTCCAAGCGGCATCTTCCACGAGAAAGGCTGAAAATAGTGAATGTGAAAGTAATAGTTATCCTTCAAGTACCTGCTGATAGTCTACAAACGGCCATACAGATTGCTGATAGCACGTGGCTGCGTAGTTGGCAGCTGCAGCCGCCGAAGACGATGCAGTCGATGTAGAAGGGAACGGCGCTTCGGAAGGCGAAGGGTACATGCTCGCTCCACTGTCACTGCTGCTCCCATTCGAAAGTGGTGGCTTCACATCGGGATCTGTGCTCGGAGCCTGGCTCTGTGCCATTTGGGGGAGACCGAATGAGGAGTAAAAATCAGGATGGTTCTGGAAAACAGTTAGTTTGACACAAATATAATATTTCTGAAGCTTTTTGAAAATAAAGAAACGAAAAACTCACATAAAAACTACTGGCATCACCCATTTGTGGCCACCGTCCGTAGAGCTGTGGGTCGAACGACGACTGGAGCATTTTGTCTCTGAAAATTAATATCTAAGAAAGAGCACACGAAACTGTTGAAGATCCTTTTCAAGAGACGAAAACAGTGTGTCAAGTGTCAATTGATACGGCTATTACATGACCATTCGGCGTCTCGCGAGGGGCGGTGCTACAGCTTCCAATGCACGCGCCGGGAGGTGGTAGGGGGCGGGGCTACGGCCGTCTACAGTATCCAATTTGCATATAACCCGGAGGATATTTCTTGTCGAATTCGGAATGAATTTGATTAAATATTTGTAGAAGACTATACAAATATTGTTCAAGACGATATTAAATCGATGTACAATTTACAATTTTCATTTGTGGGGAGCTGGGTCATACGGAATCCCGCTGAAAAAGTATTGTGTGCTCACTCACTTTAAAGGCTGTGGACTCCAGAACGGCATCATAGAGTAGGGTGCCCAAGAAGCATCGTGTGATTCTACTTTTTCGCCGACCATTTCACGATCGGGTTGAGCCGTCGGTGAGGAGTTCGTCGACGACTCATTCTCCGAGAAATCCGATTTATTTTCGACGGACATCCTGGAAAATTATTATTAAGCCATAAAAGTCATAAACTAAATTGTAATTGATAAATTGTAAATGAAAAATTGAAGGTAACCAAATAGATAAACGCGAGTCTCCAAAAACGCGATCCCAGCAGTCGTATCCCGCCCACATTCTCATGCTTGGGGGCTCTGGGCGTGGTCTCAAAAGGAGTGCCGGCGTGACCCAAGTCTGGTGCACAGAAGATTTATTTACGACTGAGTTTCAGATCTGACCAACAGACATCATATTTACGACCACTCTCGGTTTTTTTATGGGCGAATATTGTTTTGACTACAAAACTCTTTTCTCAGAGAGGAAATCAATCAAGGATCCAACAAAAATTGAAGAAATAGTGGAGAAAAGTATTTTACAATTTTGACACTCGCGCGCTTGTTACTGTAGTTTTTTCAAAGGTACATGACTAATGTTAACGTTTTTACAAGAATAGCATTGTCTTGAGCTGTGCGATTTTTGAAAATCTTGTTGGCTCAGCCAACACTTCTATGTTTGAAAAAAAATTGAGCGAGTTTAATTATTTAATAAAAATAAAGATAACCACAATTTTTCACAAACCTCCACTGCGCAGTTTCAGCAAAAATGAAGGTGAGTCGGTTGGCGAGAGATCCGAGCGGAAAATCATCCTCGATTTTCATAATTTGCCAAGAACTGAAGAAGGAATAGTGTTATTTAACAGAATGAATTCCTATCAAATGATGAATTCGCCTCGACAGCAGGTGCACTGAATACGGTAGCAACGCCCTTATCTGCAGACTGAAAGACGTTTTAGGAAAGGCACTCCCATTTGTTTGTTCTTAAAAGTTGTATTCATAAATTGAAAGCTAAACTCATCTGATATGTTTGATAAGAGTGGCCATTGGTAGGAGTGGAAATCATTAACGAATTTACGATCTGGGAAGAGTCCCATAGAATGTGCGTGAAGAAGTGTTGTGAGGTACCGAACTTATCAGTTCGCTGTGCATATCGCAAATGACCTTTCTTGTTGTTGCGCAACTGAGGGCTCTCGTGCCGCATGTACTGTATGAACCTGACTGGTATCTCATATCATTGAGCATCACATGTGAATTGTTCCACAGCATTATAATGTTTTTGTTGTTGTTGAAATGATTTCACTACACTTTTTGAAACATTGCAATGTAATATATTGTAATATAACAGTTGTGTTAACTATACCATAATCTTTACACTTCTTCCTCTTCTTATTTTTTATTTCCCTTCGAAGCTCTAAAATCCCAAAAATAGTTGTTCCCAGGCGGATGGCGCAACACTTGTCTGTTCGGATTAGCGTGCGGCAAAACACAGTAAGAAGAATTTGATGTGTGTGCGTGGTTTCTTTTTGGCATAATTTGAGTGCCCCTCCGGTATCCTTATCCTATCCCTGACCGGCCGCACAGTTTACGACACCCGAGGAAAAAGCCTGTGCCGACATAGAGAGCAGCGGGGGGTGGGCTCTCAGATTTCGCGCATCTTTGACACCGAGCCGCCGATAAACAATTGACGACCGTTTGAATGTTTGTGTTTATGCGTATTGTAATGAGGAGATTATCTTTGAACACAACGGAGGGACAAGAAGTAGAATCAGGCTCGTCGCGACTCCATGTACTTGGTGATTTCAGACGAGAGATACTGCATAGCCTTGTCAAGTCCGGCTCCAGTGGTGGCACAGGTAGAGTGGATAGACCACGATCCGCTTCGGTGAAGATTTAGATCTGGAAAACTTATTTGTATATCGTTTTCCAACTTTGCTAAAGTATACACTTTCTATTATTGGTAGTTTACTCTTTTTATCAGCAAACTCTTTCTCTGTTCTTTCTCACAATCTATCAGCAAGCTTTCACTCACTCAAAGCTGTAGTGATGTCCGACGCCGTCATAGCTCCCGAAATGTCCATTTTGTTTGCCAGAATCACCACCGGAATCTGGAAAAAATTTAATTTAAAGGAGGTGCCAACTATTTTTTTCACTCGACGGAATTTGGTCATTTCGAGTACCGCATCCACGAATCTGAAAACAAAATTCTCTAAAAATTCCTCGTTTTCAAGATATTTGCGTTTCAAAAAAGCTAAGGAGCAAAAATTGGGGGGACTAACTTTCGCATGGCCGAGTTTGTTCGTCACCGTGGTCTCTGATTTTTATCGATTTTTCGGGGGGTTTCAGCGCTTTTTTCTTTTTCATTACAATTCTCTGGAATTTTTGAACAAAATACAAACAAAAACATAGAAAATCATAAAAAAGCGCTGAAACCCCCCGAAAAATCGATAAAAATCAGAGACCACGGTGACGAACAAACTCGGCCATGCGAAAGTTAGTCCCCCCAATTTTTGCTCCTTAGCTTTTTTGAAACGCAAATATCTTGAAAACGAGGAATTTTTAGAGAATTTTGTTTTCAGATTCGTGGATGCGGTACTCGAAATGACCAAATTCCGTCGAGTGAAAAAAATAGTTGGCACCTCCTTTAAATTTCAGAATATTCAACAACAACAAAAATTTATACCCCTCTCTTCGTGATTTCCGGATTCTCGAGAACCGTCCACAGTTCGTCTTTGAGCAGTTCAATGCGAACTTTGTCGGAGCTGTCGAGCACGAAAATTACGCCTTGGGAGGAGCTGAAGTAGTTTTGCCACATTTCACGGTACTTCACTGAAAGTTGGGTTTGGACAGTTTCAAAACGAATGTAATAACTTTGACCGGACATATCGAATGCGTGAAAGCTGAGATTCTGTGTGGTGAAGTTGGTGACGACATGGCCCACAGTGGGCACGATTGTCGAGCTTCGACTTTCTGGCGGTTTCAACTGGTTCAGTATCGTTGTCTAAATCTATTTTTCTAAATACAAATCCCATTCCATTTTTACCTTTCCCGAGTTGTCCAACCCCACGACGACAATGTTCACTTCCTTCTTACCCATTCCAAACAGGCTTGATAGAGAGGAGAGGAAACCCATGATTGCTCAAAAATGATTTATCGGTGTAGCAGGTTGTGACCTTTCGGCGAGAGTTCAAAAGGGACAAGGAGGAGGTATCAGTGACAGATGGTTGCGCTCTTTTGTATTCAGTTTTGTTTGGATTTTTTGAGCATCCAAGATGGGAACTGTTCAAAGCTTATGAATCTTGTTTTGTTGCGTAATGCGGATGGTCTTTGACAGTCCCCGCCCTAATCCGGCGCGAAGGTGCGTAACAGGCGGAAAGGATGCCGATGCGCATAAATTTCCATTGAGAACTGCAATAAAACTGCCGAGGCATGCGGAAAAGGTTATGGTTTCTAATGGCAAACAATGGGGGCTCCACAACAAGATTGGATAGCTCTCGAGAACCGAATTTGATTGAGAATAATTTGGCAATAAAAAGAGATCAAATTAAATCATTTATGTGGATTGGATCATACAGAAATCTGCTTTTCTCCGAGTAAAACTTGATCAAAATCTTTTAACAACCTTAAAAAATAGAAATTGATCATTATAATAGTCTAATAAGAAAACCTCAAGCAAAGTTGACATTTAAATTATTTTTCCAAGTACAAAGAAGCGATACAACTGATCTAAAAAAGTGTTGTGAAAATTCTCTGAGGTCTTATTAACCGTATACAAATGGATAATAAGTAATGCGGGGAAACGAGAGCAACGCCGATAAAAGAGAGAATCTGCTCGTCGCCATGGTTACCTAACTCATGTGAGCGCGCCTTACTTCCTTTGACACCAAAACAACTCCTTTCAATCGATCGTCGAGTTGAAAAAGATATAACAAATGTTTAATGAGAAGCTTCAGCCTAGATTGTATGATAATTACTGACAAGAGAGAGATATTCACATGATTCTTGACAACTTTCTGAATTCACGCAGAAAAACATCTTTAAACTTCCTGGGATAAAATTTCATCGCTTCTGAAAACCAAACAGTAATCTGTTATTTATTTTCATCATTATCATTATCACTATCCCAAAAATGGTTATACTTCTACGTTTCCAGTGTTTTCATGTCGCTCTTAATATTCTTCATCAAAATCTCTCCACACTTTGAAACAATAGTGAAGAACATGAATCCACCGATGATTATCAAACCTGAAAGAATATTTGAAATTCAACACACAACACCAAGATGATAATCACCTCCAACCACTATCAACTGCCATTCCGGTTTTGTGAGTAAAAAGCCAACCAGTGCAATTGCTTCTAGAATATAAACAAAACTAGCAATCAGCTGTCGGTGTAAGTGCGATCCTAATAGAGATCCAAGAGGACCTCCAATAGCAGAAACAGGGACGGAAACCGCGAAGTATCTCCAGGCAATTTGGTCGATGCCTCCCATCATGACAGCTCGGTAGTAGAAACCGAACACAGCGATGGTTCCCTTGAGCACAACGGTAGTTGGAGTGGCAGTCTTTTCAGTGACACGGAACAGGAGGGTGATAACAGAGAAGATGCAAATGTCGATTCCGGATCCAGCAAACGCGTCGAAAATACCACCCACGATTCCGGTGAAGAACAACACCCATCCCTTCCACGCACAAAACTCTGGAATCTCACGAAAAGTCGATCTCTTTTTCTGGGCATTCAGGATTCCGAGAGCAAAGGCGAAGGCAGTCCAGATGGAGACGAAAAGCATCTTCTTCTGTGGCCCGGAGAATAGAGGGTCGATCCAGTGCACCCCGATGATGAATCCGGGCACTGCTCCAAGACATCCGATGATCACTGCTCGATGCTCGAATTTGACCTTCATGAACAGAACGCAGACAAGAGCAGATGTCATTCCTGACAAGTAAAGTCATTTCAAACAAAAGTGGGATTAATGAAGCTTTGCCGAGAAATAGTCTTATTCTTCTTGATTCCCGTTAGATTTTCGATGGAATCGAGCAAAAGTCGATCCAATAAAATAAAAAAAATTATTTGTTGGTCCCAGAGTGGTGAAAATCGAATATGCAGTTGGAAAAATAATACAAGAAGAACATTATCTGAGAAAGTAAGAATCATATTTTCGCTTACAAAGTCGGCGCTCCGTTTTTTACTATTTTGAAGGCATTATTTTTCAGCTGAAAATAAAAACTGGCAGAAACATAAGACGGTTTTGAACCAGGAAAAGTAGGACTGTCTCTGGGGAGAGTTTCATAAATGTTTCATCAATCTCACCAATACTTTGCATCATGAGAGAGAAGTCTCTCGCAATAGTCGGGTCAATGTGCAATGCGATAGTCATCACAGGAAAAGCCACCGCACCAGCTCCTTCGGAAGTCATTCCACCAACAAGAGACCCTAAAGTCATAGTGACAGGCATGTGCCAGTAATGGGGGTAGAATTGGAAAAGGTGGTAGCGAAACGCTATCGACCACCAGAATATCTGCAAACTGAGATGCAGATTAAATTAGAAGTTTCTCTTATAGGATATACATGTATAAAAGCCATTGGCACAAACATGGCAAAATACTTTCGATATTTCACAAGTATTAATTCTTCTATCGTCGGGTTTTCCGAAAGTTGCTCAATTTTACGAGATTGGGACTTGTCCAGTTCTTGTCCTGCAATTGTAAATATTGTGTATTGAAAATCACGAATTAGAAAAAAAACCTTCCAACAAATACTTCTTGCACCAAACGGTAAATTTCGATTCGGTTTTGATATTCTCGGTACCATTTGCATCCTTGTCGCCCATTCTGACAGGTATAACTGATAGTTGGAGTGCTTAAGTACTGTAGAACGGAAGCAAGAATCAGTGACAACGACACGAAGTCATCGATGAACTTTGGAAGTTGAGAGGCCAAGTCTCTGGGTGTATCTATAACCAACAATATTTTCTTCTCGGTTTTCGTCAGATTTGAATCGCGACAGTTCTATTTTTAGGTGAACGTTTGATCACACAAACCTGGACCGGAAACCAAGTAAATGATGAATAATACAATCAAAATGGGGATACGCTGCAAGTCCAATCTGTTTATCCAATCACGTCTTGGTTTTTGAATATCTGAATACAGAACAACTTCTAAATAATACCATGTTCAATATTTAGACCCACTTTCTGTGCTTAGTGACGTACATTAAAACGGATTAATGACAAAACGCCAGTCTACGTACGGATTAACGGATTTCACAGTTCAAACATTTGTGGAAACAGTTCAATTACTCAATTTTTCATATTGAGCAGTGGAGTTTCGAGTTTTGTAGTCAGAATTTTCAAAGTCACCAGCCGTTTGGTAGTACGTTTGTCGTTCATTCAAAGTCCACTTCAAGTTATCTCTTCTCTACTCATACACACAGACACAACCCCACAGTACTTTAAAAATAAAAAAGATAATGCCATTTTCTGATTTTCTGGGATTCCCAATGATAGAATTCATATTTAATTTTTTTGCAATCGAGATCCAGTTTTATCAAGAGACGATTCGTTGAAAACACGACACATTCACGTGAAGTTCACACGATATTTTTCCAGGTTGCCGATTTAAAAACATTAATAATCATTAATAACACAAACAGTTTTATTTTTGAAACGCAAAAATTGACATAGAGATCCGTATAAAAACTTGGGAAGTATAGTCACGTATGAATTTGGTATTTGGTTTCTAATGAAACTTTAACAATAGCGGAGTCACATAATACATTGATAGTACCCGGTTGAATGTCATAAAGAAGTTTGGAAGGCACTCAGTACTGCGTTATTCCATTTTTCTGAGCCTCTTTCGCCTGACGAGCCTCAACTCGGTTCATGAGAATGGCGCCAGCCTTTGAGAGAGCAGAGAAGAAGACGAAACCTCCAAGAATGATGCATCCTGAAATTTGTTTAATTGCAATTTGATTTGGAAACTAATATTTTACCTCCAACGGCAATCAATTGCCATGCTGGGCGGGTGAAGAGGAAGCCAACGAGGGCGATTGCCTCCAAGACGTAGACAAATCCAGCGACGACTTGACGATGCAAATGAGAGCCCAAGAACGATCCGATTGGTCCCGTGGCAGCAGAAACAGGGACGGAAACCGCGAAGTATCTCCAGGCCATTTGGTCGATGTCTCCCATCATGACAGCTCGGTAGTAGAAACCGAACACAGCGATGGTTCCCTTGAGCACAACGGTAGTTGGAGTGGCAGTCTTTTCAGTGACACGGAACAGGAGGGTGATAACAGAGAAGATGCAAATGTCGATTCCGGATCCAGCAAACGCGTCGAAAATACCACCGACGATTCCGGTGAAGAACAACACCCATCCCTTCCACGCACAAAACTCTGGAATCTCACGAAAAGTCGATCTCTTTTTCTGGGCATTCAGGATTCCGAGAGCAAAGGCGAAGGCAGTCCAGATGGAGACGAAGAGCATCTTCTTCTGTGGCCCGGAGAATAGAGGGTCGATCCAGTGCACCCCGATGATGAATCCGGGCACTGCTCCAAGACATCCGATGATCACTGCTCGATGCTCGAATTTGACCTTCATGAACAGAACGCAGACAAGAGCAGAGGTCATTCCGATGGACTGAATCATGAGAGAGAAGTCTCTTGCGATTTCTGGCTTGATGTGAAGTGCGAGAGTCATCACTGGGAATGCAACAGCTCCTGATCCTTCGGAAGTCATTCCACCAACGAACGATCCCAGAGCCATAGTGACTGGCATGTGCCAATAGTCATGGTAGAACTGGAAGAGGTTGTGGCGGATTGCAGTGGACCACCAAACTGTCTGAAAATTTTAAAGTTTCCTAAGTCTCAAGTTGACAAACTCACGTGAATAAGAAGGAAAGGAATCAGCATAGCGACGAACTTTCTGTACTTGATGAAAACTAAGTCTCCGAAAGTTGGGTTTTCTGGCAGGTTTTGCATTTTTTCGGCTTGCTCTTCATCCAAATGTTGACCTGAACCGAATTCAATTTAAGAATTTTCAAATTATTCAATCAAAAACTCACCTTCAAGTAGGTACTTTTTGCACCATCTCTTAACCTTTCCACCGCAAGTGAGTGGCTCCTCCTGAGTGTACGGAGTCTTCTCGAGCTCCATTGGCCGAATCGATGTCATCGTTTGAAGTTGATGGTGTCGATGAGGTCGTCAACGCCGGTTTTATATTATTTTGAATATGGGGCGGTACTTAACTGTAAGTTACGGTAGCGGAAACGATGATAGCGCTGTCCGAGACAAAGGGGTCATGCGCCAAGAAGAGGCGGCGCTTCTATCCGTTCCCTTCTCTTTATCGATGGCCTCGGCAATTCGTCGGTGAACGTTGAGAGATCAACCAGTACTGCGTCTCTTCAGATCGATCGGTATTTCACGGTTTTGTATGACAATCTGGAGGCTCTACATGGAGAATCATAATTTGGGAAGCGAGATGGAATTTCATTATTGTTATTAGTTGCTTCCACAGTGGTGTTCTATCACAGTCCTTTCTGGAGAGCTGTAAATAAAGTTCACCCTGAATGTAGGAGATCTGAATCATTAGGGGTCCGCGATACTGAAGCTTCCTGACAGGATTTCGATTTTTTCTTGGATTATTGACTTCTCGAGCAGTGAACGCATTTATCCCTAGTTTTTTTTTATAGTGTGTCTAAAAATTTCTTTCATTGTATTCTTGTATTGAACTAGAAGAAGACTCCAATAGTTTCCAGATCTTTCTCTTTTTTACAATTCACAAGTTGAATTCCATTCGAACTACACACCTTTTACTCTCGCTCATGTTGTTCAGAACAGAACAAAACAAACCATTTCCGCCAGCAAATCCTTCTAGTTCCCATCATCTCCCTTTTCATTATTATTATCATCTGGAACACGAAAACAAGCTGACCACACTCAAACTTTACACGTCGACAAATCGAAAAACTATCGCATCCTGCCTGTGTGCGAAGAAAAGATTAATAGTTTTTTGCCGCCATGTTTCCAATTTCCAACAGCAAACGGATAGAAGTGGACTGGTCGATGGACGACCATCTATCTCCTGCGGTGCGCTGTGGTTTGGTGACGTCGAAACATCAAGTTTCGAACTGAGAATTGACCATAGGTAAGAGATGAATCGAGGGGAATTTCTTGATCATGACTATTTTGGGTGGCGGAAGACGGCCATGATTTGTTTGTGGTGTTTCGTTCAGCAACTGATGTATATGTGTTTATATTTCAATCTCAAGGAGTTGCTTGGGGAAAGGCCAGAAATAGCGTATAAGGAGTGCAGAGGCTTCTCCTATCCTTTCAATCATAATGAATATCAAAATTGTTCACTTTTCGATCCCAAAACTTCTATATAACATCCCCCCCCCCCCAAGTCCAAGCTCTCATATGATATTATCATATTCTGCTGATCAGAAAACCAAAGCGTAAGAACTAATTATTATTCATAATTTTCTATAACCGAGATGCACTTCTTGCAAAATGTGGGAATCTGAGAATATGTGAATTTAAATAGGGCAGGAAATGAAATACTTGATGTCAGTTCTCTGATTGTTACACTTGCTCAAGATTCCAGTCGTTCATCTTGAGAACAATAGATACCGTAACGCAAGGTTGTCTAAAAAGATTCATAAGAAAACTGTTATTTCAAGATTGTTCCACCACAACAAAAAATCTGAAAACATTTTTTGATAATAACACTAAAGTTAACAAGTTATTTAACACCTTCGACCTGAAAACTAAAATGAATTCAATCTGTCCCCACTTAAAAAAATTGGAACCTCTGTTTATAATTATTATATGAGATTCATCTATATTCATCCACCCCCTCGGCATCCAACAATGCCGTTACGCTCCAGCGAACATTCTAACGATCACTGCTCTTGCCACGTCATCGGAAGTCCCTTTGTCTTTTCCAATCCAAATATAGGAACAGAGGTTGACACAAAAGGAGGTGTCAACCAATCAGAACCGGCCTTGTACTATGAACTGGTCGACTGAAGATGCCGTCGATCGTTCAAAGAAAAGGATGTGATAACAGAAGTACGGTAGAATTCCATCTTGCAAAAAAAATTTATGTTCGACTCGAGGTTTCCCATTTGGTAAATTTTATTAGAGAATGCAAACATCTGAAGGAACAGTGGTGTATATCAAAAAAATAACTTGAAATTCTTTTCTACTAGTTATGCCAGCTACGGTTTCTTCAGCACCGATTCTAGTTCTTTCTCTTTTTGTCTAATTGCTGCATTTTCGGTGAGCTGTTGCTTTGATAGTCCTCCCTTGAGCAGTGTCTCTGCTTGATCGGAAATTGAAGTCTCCGGTAAAAGCGATTTCGGCTGAACAAGTTTCAGAATGTTGAAATTGATATTTTAATGTTATCCTAACTAGTTACCTTGCTAATAGGCATTTCTTTTCTCGGCTGTTCTTCCGCTTCTGTGATCAGTCCAGCATCGTCGTAGTCGTCGTCATTCCAATCAGATATCAATTCACAATCGAAAAGGAACTATAACAGAGAAAATAAACTCAAAATCAAAATTATCGCACCTTCATACACCTATACCAGTCGAATCTAGTCGAGAAAGGATCGCAAATAACATGCGGCAAATTGTACAAATGAAGGCAACGATAGTGTACTTTGATCCTATCCTGCATGAGCTCCACCAGCTCGTTTCCCTTATCTCTCCTCGTTTTTTCATCACAAGTCAGTTCGTACTTCTGACACCACCGTGCTGTTTCGTATCCAAACCGTTTCCAGATGTTATCATACGGCTCGCAATAACAATCGATATCATGAGTGAATGAGATGCACGGGTTTTTTTCGCAATGGGTGCAGTATCTTTTGTAGTGATCGTATTCTTTCTCACACCAATCTTCAGAGGGGTAGTTGGCCTTTGCACATTGGTGCTGAAAAAGTTTCGCAGGTTCACAATTTTACTTATTTAATAATTTCCAACATTCAAACGTGGGCTAGAGGTCGAACAAACCAACGAGGCACATCTTCCAACTGGAGACAATTTATTCCTATTGTTTAAACAAACGTAAGTTCAATGGCTAAAACTGAATGAATTCGATAACTCTTCCAGCACAATAATGTGCCCATGTGTACTGCTTGAAAAGTTTAAACGTGCTGTTAATAAAGGAAAAAGAAGTAAAAGAGACGGAAGCTCAGAGTCGAGCGGGACCGGCGAATCGGTAGGCGAGGAATCGAAAGCCGGCAGTCAGGAGACCGCGAGGAGCACGGCGAAGAAGTCGGCGAAAAGTAAGGAGAAAAGCAAAAAGAATGTGAGGAAAAAAGATGAGAGTACCTGCTCGGTAGCCTCTCTGAGCAGCGAGCCCAGCAAGGAGCAGCTGAACGTGGTTACGGCAGAAGTGAGTTATTCAAACCGAGTAACTGGCATAGGTGAACATTCAGAAACTTGGTCAAGTTACGTGCCGCAAACAAGACCCGAAGGACTTCTTGAAACGAGTGTTAGAGTCGGAGCGTCCTGATCTTTTCGAACGTGTAGAGTTGACTTTAAAACAGTATGGGACAATCGAAAAGTACTTGGTGCGACAAGGAGAGATGCGGATTGGAGTCGATCTTCAGCTCGGAAAGATTACGGATTGCGATAATGAGTGCGATTGATAACTGCCATTCAAGTTTAACTAAATATATTGTAGTTCGTCAAAAGTTGGTAGAGGAAAGAATATGACAGTAGTCCAGATGTATGCTAGTGGACGGTTCGGAGCCGTCTACCTGGTCGAAAGAGACGATAGTGGAAAGTGGGGCTTTTGAAACCCGGAGAATAACTCTCAAAAAAGCAAGTTCAGATCCGTTGTCAATATTCCAAGAGGCCTCGCATTGAAAACTGGCCGCCGACTGGGTACGTATACGAAGATCGAAGACGAGATCCGTATCCTTCGCCGTCTTTGTCGACAAGACAATTCTACGGATCTGAAGAACGTTCCGAGGATCACGCACATCACACCAATGTTCTTCAACGGCATCGCGGGCGGCATATCCTACTTTCTTATGCCAATGATGGACGCCAATCTGACCAAGATTCGTCAGGAAACGGGATACAAGTTGCCCTGGACAGATGCCTTCTATATCGCACAAGAAGTAATGATCGCGATTCGACAGTGCCACGAGCATTCGATCGTTCATCGCGATATTAAACCGACGAATCTGCTTCTCAACAGCAATGACAACCGAACCTGGTGGTTGTGCGACTTTGGAGACGCGTGTCGCATAGGAGAACGAAAGAAACTTTCGCCTCCGGATGCTCTCACTCTTCCCTTCGTGTCCAGAGCCGGCCATCGTGCTATGACAGAGTTGATACCGGCAACAATCGGAATGGATATTGAAAGCTGGTTCTATTTGCTGCTCGAATTGTAAGTTGTTAGATTCTTCAATTTGAAAAGCAGATTTATCAAGCCACTTCTAGATTTGTTGCCCTGCCGTGGAATAACCTGGTGGAAGAGGAAGAAACGCTGGAATCGAAGAATGCGTTTTGGACATCTCCGAACACATTCTTAGACAAACATGGAGAAAAGCTGCCCCCACAAGTTCGACTGATTTCTCAGGTCGTTGCCGACGCCACAATCGAGAAGCCGCATGGGAAGTTGCAAGCGTTGCTCCGTGACGGCTACACCAAGTATAACACGTCACCGCCATGGAAACCACTTTGGGCTGAGAAACGACCCGTGAAGCTTGTGCAGACTCCCGTCAATCCACCGCAAGTGAAGCTGAAAACGGTGATACCGAAAGCAATGTCGAAGGAAGGCGCGACACCAGTTGCGCCGAGCCCCGCGAGCTCCAGTGGATCGAAAACAAAATGAAAAACGAGGAAAAATAAATAAATAGTTGTTTCTCATCGAATCCACCTACTTTGTAGCCAAGACAAAATGGCACCAACTGCAATGGCGGGGAGTCGTCGGCACAAGCGAGTGCGAACGCGTCGATCTCTCCCATGCAGAGCCTCTCACGCATCAGTTCGTTGCGCGGGTTACAGAACCAGTTCAGTCGCTTGGGGAACCGGTTCGGAATCACGAGAATATCCTTCTCTAAACTTTTCTCTTCTTCTGCGTCTTCCTCCAGTTCTTCGGGAAACTCGAACAGGCCTGAACAACTTTATACTTTTATTAGAAGATTAACTAAAGATTCTTACTGTCTTTTGACACTTGTGCTTGAGAAATTTTCACGAGAAAAAGTAGATGCAATACAAATAAAAAGTTCATAATCAATGGACAGTGGCGATCAAAAGATAATGACAAGGAGAGATAGAGAATTGAAATAATGGTGTAACACTGCTAATAAAGGAAGATAAGCTTGTTTATCCCGTAGGTGAGATGATCTCGAGGGTCCAAAAATTTCAAAGATTAAAAAACACAATAAAATAGTTTGAACATAGAGTTAAATATTGGTGAGTCTCTTCTAAAAGTTGCTTATTTTGTAAAAACAGCGCTCCATTCCCAACATTTGAAAATTTCCCACGTAAATTCTCCAAACTATTCCTAAACGACCAAAATACAAAACGTCATTCCTAAAAGCGTTTGTCTACTTGTAAACACGAATTTAATGACTGAGAAAAAACAATATATCTCAACGGAGCCAACAGATAAGGTTGACATAAAATATTCACCATTTTTGTTTTCAAATCCAATGTTGAAAAACAGATATTTTTATTTTCAGATTAAATTCTACGCCAACCGTCCAGAAGAGCAAAAAGCATACTTGAAAATCACCAACTGTGGAGACATGAGACAGGCGTTCAAAGTGAAGTGCTCTAGAAATGATTTGTTCCGGATCAAGCCAGCTACTGGGCTAATTGAGCATCATCAGACCATGCACGTTATGCTCATCTTCAAGTATTCAGAGCTCACAAAATATATAAGCTAATGTGTTTAATTGCAGAAAAGGAAAAGATAAGACGCCCGTGGAACGTCAATATTTCGGAGTCTATTCGATACCAGCCCCAGAGCGGTGCACTTGTGAGGGCGCATGGGCAGAGCACTATGGACGACCACTCGGAGAGCGGAAACTGAAAGTTATTTGGGATGAGCAATGAGCATAATAAATGTTTTTGTGTTCATTTTTCTACTGTTGTATGCCAACAATTCTACGAAAATGTGCACTTTAAATCTATTCCTTCTCGACTTTAATAAAAAGGATCCGACATTCTCAGAATGTTAGTGTAATATGCATGGATTACCGGATTTACGAACGCAGATGCATAACATTTTTCATTATTTCGAAGAGAAACAAAAAACGAAAACACGGAAATACGGAGAAATCCCCCTTGGGACACATTATGGGCGGTCTGGTAATTTTCAGTGTATTCATTCACCCGACATGCACTGCCTACTAACTACACGAGCAGCTCATTTTTCATACTAATTACCCACTGTATCACTTTCACGTTTTACCCCTTTTTCAATGAAAAAAACAATAGTCAATTTTTTAGGTTGAGTCATTATGCTTCTAAAGCGGAGATCCTAGAAAAAACAACACGTTTTAATATGGAAAATGGACGACGCAATGGGAGCAGTAAAAACAGCCACTAGGTCGTAATGGCAATTTTTCAAAATATCAGAATTTAGTTTTTTATTAAAAATCGTTGTGATTACTTTTTGTTTTTTAATTAACTTTGGACGATGTACTGGAAAAACTAGCAATATAATAGCTGGACTAAATTGAGATCTTGGTAGACCTCGTCTCCAAGCCACGACTGACCCTGTTTCCAAGTCATTTATCACTCACTGCTTTCATAAATTTGAAATTGGTCGTTTCTCAATTTCAATGCAATTTTCACGCATAAATAATTTTAAAGTACTGCACAGCTTTTCAGACCTATTCTTCAGATAATACGAGATAAGCTCAATTTCATAAGAGTCTCAGATTCCCAATTAATATTTATATAGATCTCATCCTTTGATCATACATGTCATAGACTTTTCCAGTTCACTTTTTTCCAATGCTGTTTCTTTGTTTTTCTGCACTCCAGTGGAAATTCAAATAATAGGAAACTTTGAAAGAGAGAAGAACATGAGATCTTTCTCTCTTCTCTTTCCGCAATGATGATAGGAGTCCGGAGAAAATGAATGGGCGGAGTCTCGTCTGAAAATCGCCTGCTTTCAGTCGTTGCATCTATAGTTGATGTTCTTGTCTTTCAAATACTCTCTAAGAGAAAGGAAGAGAAATGACTTTGAAAGTCATAAATTTCAAATTCACATTTTCAATTGCTTTCTCTTCCCAATGTAGTTTAGTCAATTATCCTGAAAGGTTTCCCTCCGTTCTTGATATTTTCAGTCGTTATTAAACACAATCTTTATTGCCAAAACACACATTTGAAAAAAGGCGGAGCCCCGCGGTATCGCTATTTCTATCTCAATTTCCCAATATTTAAAAAAACGTATTACTGCTCCGCGAGCGGACCACTGGCTCGCTTGAACCCGTTCCCGATAACCAGGAAAACACTTTTATCATCGAGACTCACGAGATTCGGGTGCTTATTGAATATTTAATAAATTTCAAAGATATTCTGGCTGACTCAAGTCTCAGGCTCTTTCGGAAACTGATAAGATTCTTCAGTTTTGCACGGAATTTCCCCTCGACACTTCCGGTTCTCGCTCTCACAGTCTACCCCCTTTTCCAAAAACTACCAAAAATAATTAATTAACTTTGGCAGAAGTAATTTACTGCGAATTTATTCAGAAATATTCACGGGCAAAGCTTGCAGGAATGGTCTATTCGGTAGCACGTTTGTCCATCCTTCAAAGTGTCGCTGGATCGACTTGTGTCTACTTCACGTTTTTTTTTGTTTCGCTCTCCTACATGCACAGAATTGAATACTCAAACATACATACATATAGACACAACCCCCAAAAGGTTTTTGAATATAAGAATGATGATCTTTTGACAAAAAGATTTATCAGTAATTGTCGAAATGTTTTCGTTTTCGTTTCTATCGCATTTTTCCTAGAATTTCAAAAAAGGTTATTGGATACCAAATACGTTCTTCAATCTCTATTCAATCAACATTTTCTCCAGACTTCCTTTTTCACCACCCGTTTCAGATAAATGCGATTCATGTGGAGAACGCTCCTCTTCACCGCCATCCTACTTATTTCCACCAGCTCGGCGTGCAATAAAAATGGGGAGGGTTGTCTGTGTGAGTCAAACTTGTCCTTTTCCAGCGCTCATTGTCTCGGATTTCAGTGATGCGCAACGTGCTTCGCGACCCTCTCGGTCTTTCCAACTGGAAGCCGTCGTCTCTCAGCAGGGCTATCAATCAACTCAAGGCCTATAAACAACTCTTCGAAGGTTTGTCAGCTCATGAAATATGAACGAGGGCAAAGTTTCGGACTTTGTGGAGAAAAAACCATTCTGTTTTTATGCTCAGGATCTTGGTTTTTGGAAAGGTGACGTAAAGGGCTGCCTGCAAGTCTTATCTTTGAATTCTCCTGAAGTTTGTTTCAAAAAGAGAAACGAATTAAAAATGTATATACGAAATAGAGAATTCGTTAGAATCATGCGAATTCTTCTAACTTTATAAATTGTTGAAGAATGACTTTACTTTGAATAATTAGCACCATTTTGCAGAAGAGAAACGATCGAGCTACGGACTACTGTCAGAAATGGAGCGGCGACGACGAAGATGACCCACTTGATTTGAGCCAATTCTCTGCTTGGGTCCACGCCATGTTCCTTCACTTTACTTCCATCTGTTCTCCCTTTTTAAAACATCATTATTCCGATGTTAGTACTCAATTTTCTCCCCTCCCGAGAATCATAAATATGTTACTGTTACTTTCCTTCTCTCTCACTCCCATTCGTTGTGTTACATCATTTTTCAGAAACAACTTATTCATTGGTAATACCAAAAAAAAAAAAAAGAAAACCGAATTTATCATGGACCACGCGTTGGAGGAATTCAAACGGATACGAGCCCGTTTCGTCCAACGAAAAGTACTCAAGTACGAGTTCGAACTCTTCGTAAAGTTCGAAAACCACACGAGACACATTTGGGGGCTCTATCAACAAGCCGTCGTCGGTGACGTCAACGTTCCCAGTGAGGAGTTGGCTCTCTGAATACCTGAGACTAGACATATTCAGAGTTGAATTACATGGAAATTGACGAGGGAGAGCAGTCGTGGATGTGGCGTTGGATCAATGGAAACGAAAAGTGGCACGCGTGGAATGAATGTAGAGGTGGGCTTCTTTTCGGTTTTCGACTTCGTTATTTTCAGTCTTCAAAGTCATCATTAAGGCATGAGCAAACAAGAGGCGGTTCTTGAATATGTTGAATCCGTTGGAAAACTGAAATCAAACATCCACCAACTACTGGAAGGCTGGAGGATCGAGATTAGCAACGAGCCAGAAAAGTTGAAAGAAGAAAATAATAATGAAAACACATAATAAAATCACTTTATCTCTATGTTCACTTGGCGAGTTTGCCACAGACATAACCTCTGTATCGGCTAGAATCAACAGCAGTGCAGGCTCTAGAGAAGAGCTCTCCGTGCTTTCGGGTAGTTGACTCTCCTCCGGTGACCCAGAGGTACATCATAGCGCAGAGTGGAGGGGTGCCGCTAAAATTATTTTATTCATGGTGGACACAACTGGGGTTTTACTTTAAACTTCCTAAATTAGACCTAATGAAACGAAAAAATAACTTTCAACAGTTTCTTCTTGTTTTCTATCCCTTTTTTCTTACTTCCTATTTTCACTCACAAAGTTCCCTCGGTCACCGGCTCTCCCGTAGCCCAGATGAATCCACCGTTGCCAGTTGTCCGTCTATCGAGCCAGTAAAAAGGAGCCGACATGGAACAACGCTCTCCGCCCATCCGCAACGTGCCCATTTTCGGCGCTTTCTTAAGCAACTCTACTCTTCCGAGCTCGGCGATCACGTCTTTCTCCTCGGCAGACTCCATACCGGAGAGAGTGGCTCCGAGTGCGTTGCACTTCGCTTCGGACTCGACTTGATTAAAGTTCTGCGAGAACACTTTCACGCACCAGTCTCCGGATTTCCTCTCCAGCTTTGTCCACCCTGAATCACATTCCTGGGCGACTGTGGTGGCCACTGGAACATAAATTTTTTAAAGATTTCCAGATTGAAACTCACCGAATAAGGATGAAAAAAGAATGAAGGGAACGAAAATGTTCAGTGTCATTTTGCAAATAGAAAGTATTTTACATGATTGCGTTTTATGAACGACTTATCTAATTAGAATGTGAGAGTTTGATGAATATTAAAATTTCACGGATCATTGATTGCTGAATGCAAATTTGAACCAGACTGTAGTCTCGAAAACTGTCGAACTCTTCCGAACTGATCTTTATGGTCTATCACAAACGCCAAATTAAACTGCTCGCTTTCCACACACGTATCCTCTGAATCGATCGTTCCAAGTTTTCTGGCACACCATCGCGAACAGCATTCCATCGACACGTCTCTGAACTCTGGCGACTCCGGGCCATCTTGCTCCAGGCAGTGCCAGCCACATCATTCCACAATTGTGTCCGAGTCCGCTGAAACTCATTTACTATTGCGGTTTTGGAAAAGTAACTGACTCGGAGCGGCCACCAGATGGTTCCCCCGGACTCCATGCGAGTCCTGCTCTTCCGGTTGTGAAACCGTCATTGATCGTGAAACTCTGAAGCATACTTTGAAATCTACAAAAAATGAAAAAAGAAACTCACACTCCTCAAGTTGGCTCGAGAAATGCCCAAACGAAGAGTTCCGTAAGTGCGGGTGGTCGAAGTGGTCATCACAACTCTACCGAGGCTTGCAATAGTTGCTCTTTCCGCAGAGTTCTCCACGGCAGATAGTGTGGCTCCCACCCGACTACAGGCAGCAAGTGCCTGAGCCTGATTCACGACTCCTTGATAAACGCGAACACACCATCCACCTCGTTGACGTTGAACTCTGGTCCATCCAGCTTCGCATCTAGTCTGTGGAGGTGGTGGGGGCGGGACTGGCGGGGCCGGTGGAACTGGTGGCCTCGGTGGTCTTCCTCCATTTCCACGACCACGGCCGCGACCACGGCCACGACCACGACCACCTTCTCCAGAATTAGAAAAATCCGACGACGACGAGTCGAATCTTCGTCCACCACCTCCTCCTCCGCCGTCGCCAATGATAATCCCATTCACAACGATAACACAGCAAAGGACCAAAAGAGCAAAGAGCAAGTTCATGATCTCGAAACTGTCATCTTTAAAAGTGAATTCATTTTATACTGTTCGAAACTATAAAATTCCGCAACATCTTTTGCAAAAGTTGTATGCAGTTTGGAAGAATCGGAGATCAACAACTTTTGTTCCGGATGTATAATATTTATTTACACGGAAACCATTACAATGTTCAACTTTTATCTACGAAATTCTGACTTTCTGGAGATAACGTTGTTGTTCCTTATTATTAGTTACAAATGAAATGTGTCTGTTTGTGTGTGGTGTTGAGCATTAACTTACTCTTGAAGTATACGAGCATCATTGAGATGATCATACCCATTTACATTCCATTGTAGCCCTGAAAATCTTTGGCGATAGTTGTCCAGAATGTTATGAGGTTCCCTCGCCTGATGGAGACTTCCTTCCGGATAGAGTCACTCCATCTCATATGCGGTCTTCCAACGGGTCTCTTCTCGTCACTGGGGATCTACTCTTTCAGCAATTCCAACACCCATCATTTTGCCTTATTAAATATCCAACCCATTCGAGTTGTCCCTGCCTGAAGAAAATGAGAGAAATCGCGAACTTTGGACAGTTTTTGATGTGGTCATGGTGTACATTTCTCAGTCCCTGAGTGTCAGTGGTGTCTAAATATCGATGTGAAAGTATTCTTCCTCGATGATGGTCTTGGAAGTTGGACCGTCTTCTTGTTGTCGAACAGATTTTGCAATTGGTTGGTTCATGAAGGAAACTACCATGTATACCACCTTTGTCAGGTTACCCTTTTCAAGAAAAATATTACAACTTCCAAACTGTTAGCACAACGCAAATAAGAATTCGATGGTTCTTTATATAAATAGTTCAAACAAAATAATAATCAAACAGCTCGTTTTCCACAAACGTATCCTCTGAATCGATCGTTCCAAGTTTTCTGGCATACCATCGAGAAGAGCGATCCGTCAGAACGCATTGGTTCTTGTGGTTGATTAGCTGGCCATCTTGCTCCTGGCAGAGCTATCCACAACATGGCACAATTGTGCCCAAGTCCGCTGAAACTCAAATTGGAAGAATGCTTGTTGAAGGAACTCACTCGGTGCGACCTCCAGAGGGCTCCCCAGGACTCCATGCGAGTCCAGCTCTTCCAGTTGTGAAGCCGTCGTTGATTGTGAAGGGCTAGAAAATAGTGCTCCAATATGCTTCAATAAGAACAGAAACTCACACTTGTCAAACTGGTTCGAGAAATGCCCAAACGAAGTGTTCCATAAGTGCGGGTAGTGGAAGTGGTCATCACAACTCTCCCGAGCCTTGCGAAAGTTGCTCTTTCCGCAGAGTTCTCCACGGCGGAAAGTGTGGCTCCCACCCGGCTACAGGCAGCCAATGCTTGAGCCTGATTCACGATTCCTTGATAAACGCGAACACACCATCCACCACGTCGACGTTGAACTCTGGTCCATCCAGCTTCGCATCTAGTCTGCGGTCTTGGAGGCGAGACAGGCGGGGTCGGTGGCCTCGGTGGTCTCGATGGTCTTCCTCCATTTCCACGACCACCTCCACGACCACCTCCGCGACCCCCACCTTCTCTAGAATTAGAAGAATCTGACGATGAAGAGTCGAATCTTCGTCCACCTCGTCCTCCGCCATCACCAATGATTATTCCATTTACTAGGACAACACAGCTAAGAACCAAAAGAGCAAATATTAAATTCATGATATCGAACATGTCATCTTTAAAAGTGAATGCTATTTATACTATTTGAATCTATAAAAGTTCCCGCAAAACCTATTTCTTCTGCAGAAGTTATATTGACGGAATCGGAGATCAAAGATTTCTGATGCAGATGTATGATATCATTAATAGTTAGAAAACCTTGAGAGATAGTACCCTGTGCCCCTATATCAACAGCGTTGCTATGTGAACCCTCCACTTTGCACCGAAATAAAGTTTTATTAACCACACATGAACTGTCAAGTTACACTACCGCCATCTTTCCGCACGCGTAACCTCTGAACAGATCGAGTCCTGGACAGTTCGGGTTAGTGCAAGCGTCAGTGTAGAACTCGCTGTGGTTCCGGTTACGAGCTGGAAGTCCAATCCACATTTGCACACAGTTGTTTGGTACTCCACTACAAACACGATAAACTGGAACGTATCCAAGTATTGTTTCAAACCTCGTTGAACCCTTCAACGGTTCCGTGTTCGCCCAACCGAACGCTCCGATTCCACTAGTGTGCTGGTCGGTCAGAATCCATTTCTACAAGTGTTTGATATGTGAGTAAGTAATTTTTCTCATTATTGGATTGCAAATTCAACTAATTTTTTTTTAAATTCTCTATCCACATTTTTTGGTAAAACCAAACACATGTTGATTCAAAAACATGTACAAAATGATTCAATCATCAAAAATGAATTCTTTTTTTTTACTATTTGTCCTTCTACGCAATCCTAGAGAGCGCCCAAGCTCATCTTGCGGCGACGCTGAGCAAAAGTTTTATGAATTTCTACACACCTGTTCAAACTACTTTTCTTCTAAAATGTGTCCATCACATACCCTTGCAAAATCGCACCGAGTGAATCCGACCCTCAATGTCCCGTACCGCCAGTTGGTAGCGTACGTCATCAACTTCCTTCCCAAGTCCGCAATGAGCACTCGTTCCTCCGGAGTCTCCGCGCCCGACACCGTTGCCGAGTGCTTCTTGCACTCCCTCTCCGCCAACGTTTGATCATAGGCTCCCTGGAAGACACGAAGGCACCAGATTCCCGCACGACGAGTCACCGGCGTCCAGTGCTCCGGACACACGTTTGACTCCTCCTCGCCACATTCTTCTTCAGCTGGCGTCGTCTCTTCCTCCTCGCACTCTTCTTCTTCTTCTTCTGTAGGCGGCACAGTCGTCGTCTCGTCGCAATCCACGTCTCCTTCGGTCAGCTGGCAGTGCACTGCAGCTCCATTTTAATAGTAAAAATGCAGGATTTTTCTGAAATATCACTTACCGATAGCAAAAGCTGCTGCTAGCAAAAAAAGGACGTGTTGAATCCGCATTGTAATGAATTTTCCTGGGCCTCCAGCCCCCTTTTGTGCTATCCTGTACTGATTAGTATGTGAGAGCGTTGATTTTAATTTTTCCGTGATCTATGATCATGTAAACTAAACTATATTCGTAGAAGAATAGAGAGATCTCCATTAACACAGTATTTTTATTAAGAATCACAAAAAAGAAAACCAGGAAAAAGAAGATATCTGAAGATACACATGGTGAGAGGGAAAAAAGAAATACAATGGAAGAGCAGATATCTTTGCGACAGGAAAGAAAATGGCGGTATTTATAATGAGAGATTCGGAAAGAGGTGAATTACATCGGTATGGCACAGCTGCCAACTGTTCACTACTCGGGTGAGATTTTAGGGACCATGACTATTCTAAGAAAATCCGGGAGGTAATAGGAAAATCAACAAGGAAAAATCAAGAAAAACGGGAGAAAAGTAATATATACTCAAAGGGCCTAGATCTTCACAGCTATGCATCCTTCATTGATCTGACTGAACGAGATCCGCATTTCATTCATCATTTTCGCTATTTCGGGCTTGATTTTCGCGCCGTTCCGCGAATTGTTGCCGGATCCAGTGACGATCGTGATCTTGTTTCTGGAGCGCCCATCTGAAACATTGGAGTTAGTGTCATTTCAATGCAAATACTCTCTTACCGATTCTCTTTATATACTTGGCAGCCTCAATGGCTTCCACGACTAACGCCTTCGCGGCATCGACAGACATGTAGTGGAGGTCTAATTGATACGGATCATGGTGCGCAAGTGTTAACCGCTGATCAATGTTTCTCACACTGATACCTGTGTGCTCTCGGAGACGTTTCGCCCTTTCCATAAGAACCACGTTACGGTTATTTGTGTGATTCGTTTTGTCAGCAGTGTTGACGTTGAACACCCGATTCGCCTCCAGTTTCCGCCGCTCTTCAAGAGCCTCACGTTGCACCGTCTCAAGATTGAGCCGCTTCTGACTGGCACGAAGAAAGTGATTTTTCTTCTCACTTGCTGTCTTCTGCTGCTCACTCAACGATGGTCCGGGCGATTGTGCGGAAACTGTGGAACTCCACGTCTTCTTTTTTGGAGCCTTCTCGTGGTGTGGATCGAAGAATTGACCGTCGTCTTGGAGGCATTTGATGGCCAAGTCGAGGTTTTTGGTCGCGACTTCTTCGAAAACCATCCGAATCGTCTCTGGCTTCGTCTGTGGGAACATTCGCTGAAGGAGCCCCAGATTTTCGCGATCGTGTGCTTCGAATGGCGTTTTCCGATTGGGATCCTGATTAATCTCTGCATCGAGGTGGCGGGCAAGGAGCTCATCGGAAGCGGTGTCTTCGACACATGTGTCAACACAACGTTGTGCGCGCATTCTCTCCAGTAGGCGATTCGTCATCTCTTCATCGATGGTGATCGTGGAAATTGACCGGCACTCCTCGTTGACCACCTCTTCTAGAAGAATTTTGTCATCTGCGCTAAACAAGAATGGAGTCTGAGGCTCTCCGAGCAAAATGAACAAATCGTAGGCGCCTCCATATCCAAGAGATTGAAGTTGGTGGCGAATAGTAATCACATCCGTCTGCCAAAAAGCGGCTCGCAGAAGAGAGAATTCGACTTCTTCATGAGTTCCCCGAATCACATTTGGAGTCGGCGCCGACGCAGAGGTTGAGCACACTTGCTCTGCGCGTTCAATCATCCGAACGTCGGCTTTCCAAGCGACTGAATTGGTCACCTCGTCTTCTGGATTACAACCATTGGGAAAAGCGTCATCATGGTCGGCCATAACACGAGCAACTGAAACATTTTTATTCATCGCACTCCGAATAAAAATTCTATGAAAACTCACTGCTATGACACTCCACTTGTGTGCCGACGTTTCTGGTTACTTTGACCTTCTCGGGCGGTTTCATCGAGAAAAGTGGAGTGGAAAGAGACGACGTCGAAGATGAGCTAGACTCTGACAAAAGCGATGAACAATTAACTTTGGGAGGAAAGGGGAACGTTTGGTAGTCGCAGTGAAAACTTTCAATTCTGTAAGCAAACGATCAGTGTTCAACGCAGCTCAGTTTAGAAAACAACTCACTCTACGTTTCTGTCGCCAGCGAGATGCTTCCATTCTATGGAAGTGTCGAGTATTTCCTGAATAGTTTCCGTGATTGAACTAACTGATGCTCCACGTGAGCTCCGCCTGAAATAGACATCATTCGAGTTGTCATGGCGATGTGACTCACTTCGCACATTCTTCGGGATCATATCTCCATGTTGTAGTGGGCTCCAGGACGAAGCACTCGTATTGCTCGTTGATGGCGGCAGCAGCGAACTTTGTTATCATTGCAAGGTCTATGTTATTGTCGTCGACAATGATCAGGTGTGTGTCATCGTGGATGGATTTACGCACTGATTATTTCAGTTTAAATGAATATATTGGTATTTGAGGAACAAACCATCTTTCATGAGCACTTTTTGTGTTGATTCGGAATGATGAACTTCACAATTTGTTGTCCATGATTGCATCTCTCTGTAAAGTACAAAATTTCTCAAAATATTTAATTCTGTTGAGATTTAGAACTTACGTTGATAAATGCGTTTTTCCAGATCCTGATGCACCTCGAAGCAAAACAAGTACTCGGTGGTCCTCTTTGACGCACAGCTTGATATTTTCTATTTCTGCATCAAAACTGAAGCATTGTTTGTGAGTTTTTTTGGTCATTGTGGAACCTCTGAAAGATGGCAGAATAACAAACGCTATCCATTAAAAAGTTGAATTTAAAACGCTGCAACGGATGAGAAAAGTTCAGAAGCCATAGCAACCTAGAAACAAGCTCGCCTGATTATATCACGTGCTTTTTTTTGCAGAGATGTGAATTGGAGACGCAGAGAAGAAAAAGCAGATTGCGGGAAAACCAACAGAGCTAATTTCATAAGATGAAGATATTTCACATTCCACTCATCCCGTACAATACTCAAGCATGATTCAATGAGGTCAGTGTCAAAAAAACAATTTCAGAGATTTGAGTGCGAAAAGATGGATTATTTTTGAAATTTCTCACTCAAAAATGTGTATTTTATCAAAAACTCTGCAAACACCGTGAGTAATTTTTGCAATGCGTTTGATGTGACGCGCATTTTCGCGCCCGGCAATTCGAATTTGGCTTATTCTGTTTCCGCTCAACAATCATCGATTTTTCTTTATTCATTAAACATCCAAAACGGTTCACGATTTTGTGCTATCTGAGAGCTATTATTTTCTTATTGGATGACTTCAGTCGATACAAGTGCTTCTAGATTGGTGAGAAGCGTTCAAAACTAAATGGTCGATCCGTCGACGAGCACGTCACTTGGAAGTTGTGTCGAATTCAACGATGAATTCATGAATAGCAAGCGACATCTGCCAGTTCACAGACTCCAGGAGGAGCTTGCTTTGTTGGAAAAAGGTTTGTAAAATATTAGTTAGACAATTATCTTTTCTAAAATTTTAGACAACCATCCTCTTTTGCTGCAAGTTCTTCGAAATATCAAAATGAAAAGAGAAGTAGAGAACGATCGTTTAGTTTTTCATCATAATCTGGCCGAATACAAAGCGGAGAAAAACTACGATGCGAAGCGGAGAGAGTATAAAAAGGAGTTGGATAGTCGGGTGATCGAAATGCAAGAAGAAGCTGTAAGAAAAGCGGAAGCGTTTGTGAATTCAGTAGACACCGAATACGGCGGAGTCGACATCAATAAGCCTCATATTATTCCGGTTATTTATGAAACAAACAAAAAGACTCTGCGAGGACGAGGCGGAGGTCAGATCATAGAGGTTCCCACCTACCTGAATGCGAACCAATCGATTCGGTTGCCGGAAATCACTTATGACTGCACCTTCGATGACAGCAGGATTCGATCGGAAATAGATTCCGTGTCTAATAACACAATCGACACGAGAAGGCGGCACATTTTGAACGTGTCGTTCCAGAAGCCGAAACTCACAGTTGATAACAAATCTTACAAGCAAGGAGAAGACGTCTACGTTTACAACAGACAGTTTGGAGAAGTTCACGCGAGAATAGAACAGATCAGTGATAAACACGTGATATTCAAAGGAGTTCAGGTAAGACATTTAATGATAGCAATCATGCGCATTTATTATAGGGATGGGATACACGTCAGATCATCGCGTCGCTGGAAGATTTGGAAGACAATCGAGTCAGCATTTCCAAGTCACGTGGCAAAGATGCGCCGAAGCCTTGAATTGTTTTATGTTTCGTTTTTAATAGGTCTCTCACATTCCTGTAAATGTATACGTACCGTTTAAACCATTCTGAAGAACCTGTGTCGGATTATTTACTTTGTTTTAATACTCACTGTCAATATTCTCGTTGATTTCGAGGCGTCTACCTTTAGTTTTTGAATTTCGCTTACAATTAAATTTCTAAAAATGTCTGTTTCAGATGCTTGTAGAAATTGAATGTCGAGCTCTAAACGCAGTCCACGAAATGCTCATCCAAGATTTTGAGCCGCGAGATGCTCTGATCTACCTCGATGGCCTCTCAATTTTCACCGAGGACCATTCGGATCTTATTGGCAACAAGCCAACACGGCTCGAACGAATCGCTTTTTTCATGAGAGGATATCGCCGACACGCCACTGAACTCAGACCGCTCATCGACTTTTTCACACACAACAGTCAGATGCACATTGCCATGTTTCTCAAAGACTTCATCGAAACTGCAATAACCAATCCGGACGACTTGCGCGAATTTGTGATTTCTCCAATCTTCCAGCGACAAATGCTTGACCGAAAACTTCTTCTAGGAAATGTACCAAAACACATGTCCACTTTTTGTCGAGAAGGTTATGTGGATCGAGTCATCAAGTGGCTGGAGGATCTGTGCGATCAAGACTCGTTCTTTTTGTTCCTTCACGGTCGTGCTGGTAGTGGAAAAACTGTCATCGCTGCTCAAGCTTTAGCCAAATCCGAGAGACTCATTGGAATGTAAGAATGAGGCCAAAAAACCGACCAATTTTCGCGGCTTTCAGACACTACAGTTCTGTGGTTTGGCTGAAAGACAGCGGCACATCTGCGAAAACTACATTCGACCTCTTCACAGACCTTCTTCTGATGTTGAAGTGAGTTTTGTGTTATGCATGTGAGAAAACTGTCGCACGATATTTCACTTGCACGTGGCCTGATTCCTAGAAAAGCACGCATTGCTTGCGATACGGATGACTCGCACTCGGTCCCCGACTTCATTAACCGTGTTCTTTCAAGAAGCGAAGACGATCTGATCAGCTTCCCGTCGGTCGAGAACGTCACATCAGTAGTGCTCAAAAAAATGGTGAGTCGCAAATGAAATTGACACATTATTTTGATAAAATTTCACGAATTCAGATCGCGAACGCTCTCATTGATCGACCAAACACATTATTTGTATTTGACGACGTCGTCCAGGAAGAGACTATCCGATGGGCTCAAGAACTACGTCTCCGCTGTCTGATCACAATTCGTGACCTCGAAATAACCAACGTGGCTTCTCCAATGTGCGAATTCGTGGAAATCACTCCGATGGAGCCCGACGAGTGTGACAACTTACTAGAATCGCACGGAATGCCGATTCCAAGTGACGAGCAAGAAGAGGATATTCTTACGCGGACAATCGATATCTCAGGTGGCAGTCCCGCTGTTTTGATGATGATGTTTAAGTCATGCGAGCCGAAAACATTTGAAAAGTTTGACCACATTGAAGATATGATAGAAATTTTAGCGTCAATTTCCAGAATGGCGCAGCTCAACAACAGAATCGAATCTCGCGGTCTCGGTGCAATCGAATGCATCACACCTTATTCCTACAAATCAATGCCAGCAGCCCTGCAAAGATGCGTGGAGCTCCTTTCCGACGAGGATCGAAGTGCCTTGGCATTCGCTGTAGTTATGCCGCCAGGAGTAGATATTCCTGTTAAAATTTGGTCGTGTGTTATTCCAGTTGACATATGTGCCAGCGAAATCGACGTTTTGGATGATGAAGTTGGCGAGAGATTAAAGCGATTGAGCAAGTAAGCGTGTCGAAGTTATTCTGAGTTATACCTATTTTCATCAGAAGGGGTGCCTTGATGACCGGAAAAAGATCTCCAGTTCTTACTTTCACAATCGATTGTCTCATCCACTTGTTCCTGAAGCACGCCGTCGACATTCCCACTATCAAGGTAAGCTAAATTTTTTTTTAAATTATGTGTTTTTTGCAGACCGCACTGATGACACTTGAACGGGGTCTAAAAGAGCTCGGAAACAACAACGCTTCTACGCCGGAACGAGCTCCTCAACACTTCCAAAAATTCCGTCGTCCTTCCCTAGACATGTATGCAGCAGAAGACGTGATCCGCCCAGAAGACTATCCAAAGTTTATGCAGATCCATCACAATTTCTATGAAACGCTGCGAAAGTTTGTATCATAACTGTTCACATAATTTGTACCTCCCAAAATCTCCGCATGTTCATTTATCAACCTCTCATCTGAATTTTGTTTTACCCATTTTTCTCTTTTTTTTTTTAGGTTTGTTTTTAAAAAAGTGTCCTTGATTTCTCAACGTGTTCCTGATACTCAATTCCTTGTTCATCTCATCCTAATTGCTTTACAGCCTTCACTTTCTATGTTTTTGACGAATAAACCTGAATTTTAAATCACTAAAAACAATTACTACGTGATCTGCGTGAACTCTGCGCAATGCTACTACTTTATGCCAAAATTCCAACATTTTTTTTTCTAACACGTCATTTCTGTATTCTAATCTTGCGCCGATTGTCTTTCCAAATGGAGTAGGTTTCTGAGGCTTCACTGATAATAATAACACCTGTCTAGATACGAAGATGTCCGATTTCTGTCCTCTGTCCTAGTAATACTCTCGTTCGGAGCAGCCTCCCAACTGCTGGCTTTTCTCATTTACGGATTCCCAGCTCTTCTAATCCTCCTCTACATCTGGTTCACTGTGTTCGGTCAATGGGTGTCTCGTGCTCGTCGAGCCACGTTCAACGAGCAGAATATTTTGCTCACGTATCAACCGAGAGCCTACACCCATGGCCATCTTTTTGTGCCGGATCCACCGACGCCGGCTCAATTGAACAACGGCGGAAAGAACGTTTTGGGCGAATCGTCAACTGACTCGGAGTTCCGGAGAGCCCGTGATGCCCACTATAAAGACGAGTTCCATACGGCGACTCGGACTGCGGCAGAAGCGAGATTCGTCCCGACTTCGAAAGTGGAAAGCATGCGAATAGAATTCGACGAAGGCAGCGCCTCTCCTTCATCTTCCAAAGAATCATCGGACTCTTCTAGTTATAATATTTGATTTTTAGTTTAAAAATTGTGAATTCCATCTTTTTTTTTCAATTTCGTTTATTTCTATATCAACAGCAACATCTAAAACATTTCCAGCGATCTCCCACAGTAGTAGTTTGGACAATGTCCCATGGGATACCAAGTCATTCAAGGAGCCCCAAATCGCCCACAATTGATAACGAAGTTCCTGTAATCACTCTCGATAGTGATAGTGATAGTAGCGATAGTGATAGCGATAGCGATAGCGACGACGATGTTGTGATTCTGGAAGACTCCTCTCCGCAAGTTGTGAAAGAATCGAAGCCAAGCGATTTGAGTCTGACTCGCGATCATTCTCGTATACAGAAACTTTATAATGTGTTCCAATTGAGTGAAAAGGAAAAAAAACGTCGGGAAAATGAAAAACGGGAAGCGGATCGTTTCATACAAATGGTGGGAAGCCTGCCACATATCGCGGTTTCCAGTGACGACCAGAAAGTACATACGAGTTTTGTAAGGAACGAATGTCATGCTTACTATTCATCAGAGTAAATTTTCCAGGAAGAAAGCGAAGAGGAAAACGAGCAAGAAGAAGCATCTCCGTGGAGACGTCATTCGAGGAACACCATCGGAAGTCCACGAAGTGATTCTGATGATTTAGAAGAAGTTGCTGAAGATGCCATTTCAGTTGATGCAGTTGATGGTTCTCAACAACAGTGTTCTTTTTTTCAATTTTTCATTTTCAGATTCATTAAATGATGTCAACCATGCTTTGGAAGGGGACGAGCAGCTAGCCCTCGATGTTCATGAATTTACGGACAAGTTCCGCAAACGAAAATTCATCCTGGACAAGAATCAGTTTTTCTCGACAGCTAAGAGCGATAAAGATAGAGCGGTGCTAGCGCGACTTTGGCATCAGCTTTTGGGTAATAGCAATAAAAAATGCAAGCATGCTCTAGAAAGAGCAAAGAGGTGGAATAGTCGGAATCTCCCGGAGGATGGCGACTGGAATTCCGAATCAACAACCGATGACGAGCACAATAATTGGGTTTCACGTATGGATATTACATTACTCGGAGCTTCATTGGAGGAAGCGAAATTTGAGTATAAAAGTTTAGATGAAGGATATTGGAATTTCGAATTAGATGAAGTCGATAAAGAATGGCGGAGATATAGAAAGACAATCAAAGAATTACTTGACGACTACGAGCAAACGGACAATTCTTTCTTCTCATACACCCACTTCACAATTCGGGATGTTGCCGAGAAAAAGATCAATGAAGAACAGCCGGAGGAAGGGCCAACGTTTAAGAAAGTAATTATAAAGCGTTCACAGTAGCAATCTAATCATTTTAAAGTTTTGGATCGAGGGACTCGAAGACTTGATCGAGCAGAATGGAAAAAAGAAGACGAAGTTGGTCACCACGTTTTTGAAGAGAATGAAGAGAAGCACAACTGTCAAGAATGCGCTGGATATCAATGATGCTGCTCTCAGAATAATCACAGAAGAGCTAGATAAAGCTTTTGATGAGGTATTGAAATAAAAAGTCCCGCAGAATGATCTCATTTTCAATTTTCAGAATTACCACCTGCCGAAAGGAATACTCTTCCGACAGCTAATTCTGAACGTCGCCGACATTTTCTTCTATGACAAATTCACCAAAAATTGGCTCATTGTGCACCCAAAAAGTTGGAAATTGCTCGACAGGATTCCAGTGGATGTGCATGAGAGTTAGTTCAAAAATCTATTCCTCCATAAATTGCTTTTTTCAGTCAAACACCTTCTGAACACTGCCACTCAACACCATTCGTAGGATTTTTAAATTATGAAGATTTGCACGAATTTTTGCTCAACTCCGGATCACCTCACATTTCATTTCACTTTCAAATAAACATTTCGGTTTTGATATGTTTTCTTTTGAATCGCAGTATAAACGTCTGCTTCTGATTATCTCTGTTTACTGTTTATAGCTCCACTATTGGTTAGAACTTTTTCATCTGAGCCATGAACCATCGAGAATACGTGCGTCGGAACATGCCACTCATTGGCATCGGTACCTGGCAGGCGAGCAGACCTTCCCTTCTATCTCTTGTCAACAGAGCATTTTTAGATTCAAAAAGAAGAGACTCTTCACAAAGTCATCGACGCTGGTTTCACAGAGGGATATCGGTTCATCGACACTGCACAAGTGTACGGGAATGAAGCCGCGATTGGGAGGATTCTGGAGAAGCTTTTACCGCAAAGTGGATTGAAGAGGTGCCCTTTGATTTCTTGTAACATTGATCAAGCTGCTATAAACTGTTCCATTTTTGTAAAGAAAAACATTTATACCTTTTTACCTTTTTGCGTTTGTAAAGTCGGCTTCCAAACTCATTCTTATGATAATGTATGGTGCGATATCAAAAATAAACATAATTTTCCTTTCAGGGAAGACATTTGGATAACTTCTAAACTGTCTCCCTCCAACGCGGGTGCCAAAAATGCTCGTAAAAGCATCGAGACGTCGTTGCGAAATCTCAAAACGGAGTATATCGACCTGATGCTGATTCACTGGCCCGGAAGTCGTCTGAAGAGCGAAGATCCGAAGAATAAAACTTTGAGGGAAGAAAGTTGGAAAGTCATGTGCGAGATGAAAGGTTAGAAAAGATGGGAGTATTGGAAAAAAACTGAATAATTCAGAAGAAGGAAAACTGAAATCGATTGGCGTTTCCAACTTTGAAGTTTGTCATCTAGAAGAGCTCAAAAAGATTTCAAATGTGGTTCCAGCTGTTAATCAGGTAGTTTGAAAAATTAATTAAAAATAATATGATTGTTGCAACAAAAAGAAAGATTAAATTTTTCTAGGTAGAATATCATCCGCATTTCCATCAGGACGATTTGGTTAAGTACTGCAACGAGAATGATATTCATTTCCAGGTTTTGTAATTAAAAAAATATTATTTTATTCTCAATTTTTTAGGCCTACAGCAGCCTTGGAAGTCCAACTTATAGAGAGAAGTTGTCAGAAGACCCACTTATCTGTGAACTGGCTCAAAAGTACAAAGTGAGCATTCCAGTTCTTCTACTTGGATTCGCGTATTGTCAAGGAATCAGCGTCCTCCCGAGAACCACCAATCCGGAACACGCTGTGAGCAACTTTAAAGTCACTAAATTGGCGATTTCACAAGAAGACATTAACCGCCTTCTGACGCGGAATCCTGATCACAAAACCTGTTGGGATCCACGTGTGGTTGTTTGATGCAGAAATAAAAACATTATTATTTTTAATTCTCTAAAAAATAGTCGAATGTAAAAATTATTAGAAGATCGAAATTCTTGAGCCATCGAGCCTAATATGAATAAATATAAATTTTTAACACGTGCTTCAATCTTCTTTCTTCGCCTTGGCACTTTTCTTCTGTTTCTGCTCGTTGTACAGATTGAGCAAGTCGAACGCGAGAACACAGTTTTCCTGAAAGTTTAATTTTTTTGAATATATTGGATTATGATAAATTACTTCACTGAAGACAAATGGTACAGCTCGACGATTCTCATTGACCGTCGGTCGTCGTGCAATTTCTTTGGCATCCTTGAACACACATACAGTCGGGAGTTGGCGTGACATCGGATGCGAGTTCACTCGGAATCTCTCGCCTTCTTTCGACCAGCGGCCAATGTCGAGTTTTCCGAATTTCAAGTTGGGAAGAGTGTATCTGATTCGTTATTATTGTTTCACTATCTTTTCATTAGTATTACTTTGTACTGAGCTCTGCAAAAACTGGTGCGGTGTGCTTACACTCCGGACTCCATGTTGTGAAGAACTGAATGACCCAGATAGTGTTGCGATTCTTGGTGAGCTCCTCGAAAAGCTGCTCTCCTTGGAAGTATGTCACTTGCTCGGGTCCATTGTACACTGGCTCCGGGAACAAAACCGTAATCACTAAAAAAAATTGGTTGAAATAAAATGAAAAAAAAACCAGGAAAATGATTAACAAACCAAGACAGACTAAAACGAAGACAACTCCAGCAAGAATGTCGGCTCGAATGAACAAGCAAACTCCGGCGATCTTGGAGAACAAGAAGATATTTCCGACGTAGTGCATCCAATTCGTCGCTTTTCTCCCCTTCCACATCAGAATGATCAACAGGAACATCAGAATTTCACGCTCTCGCTGAAAATAATAGTCCACATTCAAACAAAAACTTCAAGAATACCGAGTCAATCTCGCACTGTTCATTGTTCTCCATGGTGAAAACATAATCACAAAGGAAAGTGGAACGAATCACGGGAAACGCCAACGCCAGAAGTGAATTGAAGAAGTGGTAGGGCGTCAGAGCCCGACGGACCTCGTCCATTCGCGGGATGAGCATTTCTGGAATTGTCACATTATTCAGAATAGTTTGCGTTGTTATTATTAGGTGAAACTTTTTGATTTGGTGCAAGAAAATGATCGATATTTGAGCTCCAGAACAAACAAAATTACACCGGGGTGGTGGAAGAGGTTGCAAATCCTCGGCCACCGCAGCAAATTTTTCTTTTTTTTTCTTTTTCTTTTTTTTTCCTGGATTTTCACAGATTTTTTCAACATTAACTTCTTTATTGCAGCTTCAAAAATGTTGGGTACAAGCCGTCACATCATTCGACGTCTTGCCATGTCCCCACGACTCTTGGAATCGACGCAGAAGAAGACAGTGGAGGATATGACGCAAGAAATGTTGCAGGTCTGAACCTAACAAAAACTTCAATCTTCAAAATTCATTTTTTTTAAATTTTAGATGCCAGCGTCACGAATCCCTCCAGCTATGCAGCGCATTGCGGGTGCTTTGAAAATGAAGTTCAAATCGGACGGCCTGGATCAGTCAGTCAAGTCGATTCTTGATCGGGCGTCGGCTCAATTGTATTATAATTGCGCAGACAATTTCGATTTTCAAAAATTGTGTGAGGCATTTGGTCTGGGAGACTATATGTCATCGTGGTAGGCATTCTAATGAAAAATTAAGTACAATGCAACGAATGATAGGTATAAATTGACCTTGATGCACACATGGATGGTTTTAATGCGACTGCACTCGGAATTCGATGGAAAGGCGTATATGCGACTCCAGAGGGGACTTTTATCGACAATGTGGCTCGACATTGATCACAGACTGAGCATTGTCAGTAACGAGCTGGGACAAGTGATGACAGGGCAGAACGATATGAAGCACATGCATGGGTTGCACTTGCAGACGTTTTTTGAATATGATGAGGTTACTTTTTTTGGAATTCACCAAGAAATTAGACTTTCAGGGATTCCTTCATGACGACAGAGTACTTGCTGGAGCAGTTTGGCGATGCCTCTACATGAACCGCTCTGTCGACCCAGTACATTTACTAAAAGTGGTCACGTATATCCGATCCACAGTTGCATGGCTTGAGACTCAGGATACAAATCAGATTCTGGTCGAGGGAATTCCCGAGTGGAAACAATTACGACCTGTTTCTAACTTATAGCGTTTTTAATTGTTCTTCTTCCTATTAGATGTAGCACAACTTTTTTCTTTTTCTTTTTTTTCTCTGGTTCATTACGCGTATCACTCTCGCAACACGTTTTCCTCGTTTCCCAGTCAAAAGTACAGTACGAATAAAATACTTCCAGATCAAAGATGGCTGCAAAAAGACCGGCAGCATCAACACTCAAATGGTGTCAGCAAGAGATGGGTCCGATTTGCGAAGGAATCGGGATGGTGGTGAAGAGTCAGATGGGGTATGATGGCCGGAGAATCGAAAGACAGTTGAGACGGAAGGCTCTTCAGACAGTGGTAATGGGAGGACAGGAGGTAGACCCGCTGAAGGTATTACGTATTAGCATTGTGCTCATTTTATTTGTTTTTCCAGGAGCCAAACAAAACAGACGCACCATTACTCTCCAACCTCCCTTCCACCAATGAAGCTGTCCAGCGAGCTCGAGTCGTCGCTGCTGGCATTGAGACGTTTGCGAAACTCATGTCACAAGGAACCTACCCCGGCTCTGCCGGATACACTGTCTCCGAGTCTGGTGAGAGAAAGTTTGTGAAAACGAGCTCTCCGATTCAAACGAATCTTGTGGCCAACTTGATGGCGACCGCAAACAAAGTGAGCAAAGGTGCAATCAGTTTGGCTCCGTTCCCACTGCCAACGATCACAAAACTGGGAACCTGGGCTATCGCCAATCCAAAAGCAGAGCTTCCGATTCCACCACAGGTCAAGGCGGCGATCCCCGCGATTGCTCAGATTGAAGCGCTGATTCAGTCAGTGTTAGGAGTAGCTCCGCCGGGAGCACAAGGTGTTCCAAAAACGAGAGTGCCGAGGCAGCTCAAACTAGAAGGTGTCACAGATCAGATTGTAGAAGGACAAGTTGCGGGAGGTTCGTACTCTATGTGAGATTGAGTTATAACAAAATTACTTCCAGAAGTCTCAGCGGAGCCTCTTGATAAAACATTAACAAAGGAAGAAGCCGAGTTTCTGATCAAGGCCGCCAGATCAGTTGACGATGACAACGCAGAGACTGCGATTTACGGTCAGAACAAGAAGCCGGAAGTATACCGACCGGAACTGCCAAAAAACTTCGAGGTCAACTTGGAAATGGGAAATGTTCATACTCTCACCAGAAGCAACGAGAGTAGTGTTCCAGCCACTAGAATCGGCAGACTCGCAACATTCGGCCAGCTCGCGTTTGGGTTACTTGGTGGAGCAACCGCAGAAGTTACTAGGAGAACCTTTGGAATTGGGAAAAAGCTTCAAGAAGAAGGCGTTCCCAAGAACCCTTTCCTATCCGAGGCAAACGCCGACAGAATCGTCGCCACTCTTTGTAGAGTTCGTGGCGCTGCTCTCAAGTTGGGCCAGATGCTCTCGATCCAAGATAGTTCTACTGTTCCGCCTGCTCTACTTCAAATCTTCGAGCGCGTTCGTCAATCCGCAGACTTTATGCCGTTGAAACAAGTCCACCGGCAGATGAGAGATGCGTTTGGAGATGACTGGAGAGATCGGTTCAGCGAGTTCGACGACAAACCATTCGCATGTGCATCAATTGGCCAGGTGCACAAAGCAGTGCTAAAGGACGGACGTCAAGTTGCCGTGAAAGTACAGTATCCTGGCGTCGCGGAAGGAATCGATTCAGATATTGACAATTTGGTGTCGGTGCTTTCTGTCGGAGGACTCTTTCCGAAAGGAATGTTCCTTGACGCGTTCGTAGGAGTGGCACGAAAAGAGCTGAAACAAGAATGCGACTATGAAAGAGAGGCGAGGGCAATGAGAAAGTTCCGTGAGCTCATTGGCGACTGGAAGGACGTCTATGTGCCCGAAGTCATCGACGAGCTCTCTTCCTCCAGAGTTCTAACCACAGAGCTCGTCTATGGAAAGCCGGTGGATGCATGCGTCGAAGAACCGCAAGTCGTCAGAGATTATATAGCTGGAAAATTTATTGAACTTTGTTTGAAGGAGGTAAGCGGTTTTTGGTTTTCATGTTTTGAGTATAACTCACTTCAGATCTTCGTGTGGCGTTTCATGCAAACCGATCCGAACTGGTCCAATTTCTTCCTGGGAAAACATCCAAAAACCGGAGAGCCACGCCTAGTTCTTCTAGATTTCGGAGCATCGAGAGCATATGGAAAGAAATTTGTGGATATTTACATGAACATCATCAAGGCAGCTTACGATGGGGATAAGAAGAAGATCATTGAGTAAGTCTACGCATTACAAGTAAAAATTTAGACTACAAATTTCAGGTTCTCTCGCGAAATCGGCTTCTTAACAGGCTACGAGACGGCAGTGATGGAAGACGCTCACGTGGAATCAGTGATGATCATGGGAGAGACACTGGCCAGCAACCACCCATATAATTTCGCCCATCAAGATGTGACGAAGCGAATCCAGAAGCTGATTCCAGTGATGCTGGAGCACCGACTCACATCTCCTCCCGAAGAAATTTACTCCCTGCACAGAAAGTTGTCAGGATGTTATCTTCTTGCCGCCAAACTGAAAGCGACTGTTTCTTGTGGAGGCCTGTTCCATGAGATTCATGATAATTATGTGTACGGAGAGGATGGAAAAGATGTTAATATTGATTAGGTATTGATTTAGGATTGTTTTCCTTGAAAGCCATATTATTTAGTTTTGCCGAGTGTGCTCATTTCAACATGGAGTTTTTTTTCGATTTTTGTATTTCCAAATAAATTTATTGAACTTATGAATCTGTCTTCTAACTATATTTATGATGTTTTCAACTTTAAAAATACCTCTTCGTTTTTGTATTCTCTCTATGAAACCATAAACTCTAGATGCTCCCGGATCTGTCACCACATCTGCACACCAAAGAGTGCAACATGCTCATCGAGTTTTTGCAGAGATGTCATGAAGATAAGAAAATCGGTAAGAAGATAGTGAAAACATCTTTCAACTCAAACAAATTTCCAGGCAAAATGCTCGGCCAATGTTCCTATTGGGATGAGGCGGTGTGGCAGTGCACGAAGAAGGAGCGCATCTGGAGGCGGGACAACAATCCGCCGTACAAACGGAGGGTCGTGGAGCTCAGGAATCTTCCAGAATCCTATTGGACACCGGCTCTGCACAAACTGAAGGAGGAGGGATTTTTGAAGGCCACAGAGCAGTCCAATGGATGCAAGATTTAGATTTTAGATTTGTTTTTTTTTTTAGAAAAACCAGCCTGCTGGGGCGGCTCACGCCGCCTCAGCATGGCTGGGAAGTTATTCAGATAAATTCACGTGAAAATGTTTGTATGGGTGGTTCATTCGGTAGCACGTTTGTCTGTCGTTCAAAAGGACGCTGGTTCGACTTTTGTCCACTTCACGTTATTTCTTTCGTTCCCCTACATGCACAGAGTTGACTACTCATACACACACACACACACAAACATCCCCCAACAGGATTTTAAAGGGGGTGTGCGCTATTCCAAAAACTGTCGACTATTTTACATGGATCGATTGGAAATGCGGAGCTGATCAGAAGTTATAACTGCACAGAGTTACGAAAATGGCTCTGAAAGCCGTTATTTTATGTCAAAGTGCTAAAATTAGCACTACAAAACTGCGACTTGGTGCACGTGAAAAATTAGGTTTCTAGGTTTTCACGTTAGTGCAAAAAAGCACCAAGTCCCGCCCATTTTTGGCACTTTGACATAAAATAACGGCTTTCAGAGCCATTTTCGTAACTCTGTGCAGTTATAACTTCTGATCAGCTCCGCATTTCCAATCGATCCATGTAAAATAGTCGACAGTTTTTGGAATAGCGCACACCCCCTTTAAATATAAGAAAGATCTTAAAATGAAGTTTACAAATTCAAATTTATTTTCGATCAATTGTTAATTATTAATTATTAAGTTAGCTAGTCAAACAGGTTCCATTGATTAACACTTGTCGCTCTTCGATGGTCTTCTCTTGATTCCAAGAGCGCGATTAGCCTCATCGATACGAAGATTCTGAAGAGAACGACGCTTACGTCCTCCTCCTCCGCATCCGCAGCATCCACATCCGCATCCACAGCAGCAAGGACGGCAACAAGTGCAGCATCTGGTACAGCAACAAGTGCGGCAGCAGGTGCAGCATCGACGACAGCAACAACAGCATCTGGAGGGATACATTTTTATTCTTAGACTTTGACACCTTTTAATGTATATTTTTTGATTTAAAGCCAAAAAATTTGATGACCTAGCACTTACTTTGGTCTGCAGCAACAGCAACCGCATCCACCGCCTCCTCCGCACCCGCAACATCCACACCCGCACCCACAACACCCGCACCCTCCATTTCTCTTAACTCGAGAAGATCCCAATGTATCAATCGCGGTCTCCCCTGTAGTTGTGAGCTCTTTGGAAGCCAACGCCAGCTCGGTAGTAGACGCTGGAAGTACTGCCGAGTTCACCTGGGATATTTAGGTTTTTATTATCGAATGAATACTTAAAAACCTGCGAAATGGCGATGATGGAGAGGATTGCGAGGGATGTGTAGGCGAACTTGCTCATTTTGGAGAACGGTGATATCTTTGGCCTTCGTCGTTTGCTTTTATACATGCCGCGCGCGCCGCCGCTTTGACAGTTTTCCGGAAGCCCTTTTTTCACGGCTTTTACGCTGGAGGGCTTTGAGTTTTGATTCCACACTGTTTCATTAGTCTTTGATACTATCGAAGCTTTTTGTGGTAAAAATTGAAATAACACCCTTTGATAGGACCTTTTGAAACCCTCGAAATTATTTTTGGGAGCCCCGTTATTTCAATAAGACCCTTCTTCCTCCCTGGAGCCAGATCCTCGGTTTCACAAACAATGGAAAACATAAACAAAATTCAAAATAATAAAATTCATTCAAATTCATTGCTCACTTCAAGTTTAGGATATGTGACGGCATTTCTAGAATCGATGCCTATGGTCGGATTTGCATTTTGGGAATACGCTCGGCGACGACGCTCCAGTTGCCATGCTCGAAAGAGGTGGACACCACACGAAGCTCCTCGATCGAATCCACCAGGCTCGCAAGCTCTCCTTCTTTGAACACGTGGTAGAAGCGGTAGAATGTGACCTGAAAAAAAATTATAGTGTCCAAAAAGTTTCCTGTAAGAGTACTTCTCTGAGAGTGGCCATGGCTTCTGTGATACTTTCATTCACAATGGTCTGCGAGAGCTCTTCAGCAAACTGCTCCTCGACAGGAACTAAAAGGGAAGCGAGTCGTTTCCCGAGGCCGGGGCTCCATCTCTTGATCCCCGAGATGATCGAATTGGTATTGGGTAGAAATTGTGGAGCAGCAGATGGCAGTTTTTGAATCGGGGAGGTTGTAGTCGGTGTGCTGTGATTGCTACTATACGGAGAGGTCGGGCACTTCTTCGAAAAGTACGGCAGTTGATCGGTTAGAGATGTCACCTGAATTGGATAAATGAAGCTGAAATGTGTTGGTAAAACTACCTTGTTAAGGACAGAAGTGTACCATTTTGGAGTCGAGGGGTCCGAGATGCTTACTGGGATCGAAGCGGCGATTATTCTCTGCTCTTTTGTCGTGTTCAAATGGAATTTGACTTTCGGCAAACGACCTGGAAGTGTTTTCATGTTGTAATTTATAAAGTTACTTTATTAAGTATTTACTTAAATATTCAATTAGCTCCTAATAAATATTTAAACATTTCAACTTCTTATTGTCACTTTACCTCCGATTGCCGTCTCGTGCATATTCCACGGCACCAGAATGTCCTGCGAAGTGAACTTCCCATTGGGCTGCTCAAAAGCCCACGCGTAAATAAGCATCTGCCCTCCAACTCTCAGACATCTGCAACACTCTTGAAGGACTTGACGTCTTCTGGCAGAAGTTGACAAGTGATGGATAACGGACACATTCAGAATAGCATCCACGCTCTCATCCCTTAACATTTCCACATTTAAAAAAGTTATTTGAGACCACGATACCTGATAGGGATGCTAACAGCGTCCGCCAGGCACAAGTCAATATCCTCTTTCTTGCTTGAGGTGAGCACTTCTGGACACGTGTCGAATCCAATGACGTGTGATTTGGAAGAGGTGTATTTGGCCTCTCCGCACCCCACATCCAGAATCACACTTCCTGCGGTTTGTTGGTCGACGAATTGGCGGACACGGGGCCAGACTCTCGGAGAAGACGCTTTGTTGTCCTGGAAACAATGCGATCATTATTTTATGATATTCAAAAAAGGAAAACAGCTAGGGTTTACGTTCTGATAAATAGGAAAAAAGAGAGAAGGTTCTATGCGAAATTTTTTACATTTGTTCTCAAACATGCAAAATAAGCTCACATTTTGTTGGTAAGTCGCCAGACGAGAGTAGATGGAGTGCACGTACTCCTTTTCCACGTTCTCTGAACTGATACTCATCTCGATCGCATCTGAATAACACGAGTAATGTCAAAATAGGAAAATGAGCAAGAGTGCGCAAAGGTAAACTCTCGCTTCCCCATGCTCTTTTGCGAGCCATGAGCTCCTGCGGCTCAGGGAGACTCAGGCAGGCTCAGGGAGGCTCCGGGGCTCACGGAGCAGCGAGAAGGCGACGACACACACAACTCATGAGCCCGGCGACGTGTGAGAGAGCAGCAAAAAAGAGCACGGTCATTGATTTGAGGCTCGCGGAGTTGAGACGACGGCGTGACATACGGAGGAAGCAGAGGATGTGAGAGAAAGGGATATGTGGATATGGGTATGTGTGTATGTGTGATTGCCAGGATTAAGTCGTCACTGGAAAAGCGGGAAAGAGAACTTGTCAGCAAAAATGGTAGTTCAGAAAGCAATTTGTGGAAAAAGAAGGATTAAAGCGAAAATTGAATTACTAGATTGAAGCTCACTCTCGTTTATAAGTTTTTACATTTTCACTTTAAAAGTTATTATGTTAGATGAGAAGTTCTGTAGATTGGTTATAGACGTCATTCTGACCAGATCGAAGAGCACTTTTCCACCAAACATGCATATCAGAAGAGAGAAAAAACGAGAAGACAGAAAACTGAAAAGGATCACAAATGCATGAATAATTGAAAACTCGGCGGAAGAGCAATTTCTCCTCCTTTCTAATAATTTCCTTCCTTGAATGGCGGCGTGCACGACGAGATAATGAGTTTCTGTGGGCACTTGTTTGACATTGAATAGAAGTGGCTTTTGGCACGAGAAAGGATATGGTGTTGGTGTCAAGGATTAGAAAAATTGCGGATTTGAGGGATGAGAAGAAAAGGGCGAGAGAAGACGATGGGGGTTTGATTGATGCTCAATGACCTTAAGAATTGTCAGCTCTGACGCTAAAAAAAAACAAAAAAATGAAACTTTTAATAAAATTTCAAAGTATCATTAGCCCGTCCTATTCGATCATCCACTAGCACTTTTAATTCGAATGTGTTAACATACTATCAAATAAAACACCTCGACAGAGTTCTTTGCACTCCTTCTTCTTACTCTCCATTTTGTTCCCCTTTCAATCTTAAAAAGGTTCGAAAAGTGCGAGAAAAGGTTTCATAATTGCTCCTGCTCACCAAAGCCATTTTTTTAAACTTTTCCTTCTTCTCTCCCCCACAACTCTATTCTGTTTTTTCATGCTCTCTATACTAATTCTATATTTAAATCTGAGAGTCACTTCACAACAATTACCCGGCCCCAATGGTAAGGTCTTCTGAAAAAATTAAAAGTTATGTTATATTTATAAAAATCAGAATATCCGGGAAAAATCGGAGCGCGTTGCGGGCTATTCCAGTTCGATTGTGATCCATCCGCTAGAACTCCACTGTGCATTCCGCTCAGTGCGGTGAGAGATTGCTCTCCAGATTGTCCCAATATGAGTGATGAGTGTAAGCAAATGATCAAGAAGAATAGTACTACTTTTTGGCGCTGCAGGGTGCGGACAAGGAATGGTGTTGTGTGATGTTGGTATAGGGCAGAAACGGTGTGGCAAATGCGTGAGAACGTTTGACATCGCCAGTCAGTGTCTGGACAGGAAGTGTAAGTTTAATCACTTCTCTGCCCACAATTGTAAACGTTCTGTGACCGACAATGAGAAATTTTCATTATTATTTCGAAAACTTGAGTAATTTGAAAGAAACACTGTGCACACAACTTCTGAATCTTTTCGACCTACAGGGCAACACCTTTGCGCTTACCAAGGAACATTCAAATGTGCCAAAACAATGAACTGCGTATTTGCAAAGTGGCTAATGGATGGGAAAGACGACTGTGGCGATGGGAGCGATGAAGATGTGTGTCGGCACGGTCTGGTGTCGTGTGGAAGTCCGCCTGCTCCGAAGATCGACTTGGAGCCAATTACGTCAACAGAGAAGCCGAAAGAAGAGAAGAAGAAACCTCTGTTCAAGTTGAAAGGTGTGCAATTTTCGACATACTCTCAACTTTCTTCTTTAGCTTAATATTTCAACCATCTAGAACGCTGCGAGTTCGGCGAGTTCCGATGCCTAAATGGAGAGTGTCTCGAAGTTTCGAAAGTTCTTGATGGACAGGAAGATTGTGCAGATGCCAGTGATGAAAGTTTGTCTCTGATTTCTATTTTCGCTTCCCTTTCACTACCCCACTATTTGCAGACTACTGTGAAATGCACGACGGAGTTTGCAACGATGCGGCGAGGTGCTCATTCCAGCGCGACGTGCAAGCATTCGGGTGCGGATGTCCGAGGGGACAGGCGAGAAGTGCCAGCGGCATCTGTGAGAAGGTCGAGGAGAAGAGAATATGAAACTGTATTTTGTTGGAAATATAGAAAAAAATTAATGAATATTTGATATTTTCTGTTTATTTTAAGACCATCGAGTTCATAGAAATAAGGAGTAAGATCGTCAGCCACTGCGTTGATTTGCAAAATTTTCGAAGAAAAATGAGCCTTTGTTGGCATCGTGCCAATACATCTTTTTTTAATGCCTTTAAGGTGCCTTAAAGAATGTATGTTTTGATTATCATAATACCAATATTTATCTGATAACTTTTTTGAAGTTCTTCGTACAAAAAGATAATTATTGAAAAGTTGATATAAAGATTCTAAAAAGATAGATACGGTAGATCTAAAAGTAAATATCTTCCACAAAGAAGACGTGAACTTACAAAATTACACGAGAACATTTACTCAAGTTGAACTCATTTTATTCCCAACAAAAACTGAATTGCGCAAAAGTCAAGAAACGAGAAGAAGAGAAGGAAGAAAAGAAAAGATGTGCATATCGAAGAAAGCTGTGAAGAACAATCCCATGCCTCAAGCCGCTGAGCAACCTACCAACAATCGAGCTAACATGATGGGGAATACAGGGACACCTAATCAGAATCTTGCCGAGAACCAACCGGAGAAAAACTCACTGACCGTTGCGGAGAAGAATGCCATTTCGAATGCTCTCGCTGGTATGGAAACTCAGATTACGCAAGAGGGGACCACAGAGGCTCTCGAGGAGATTTCTCCGAAGGAACCCGAGCTTGGGCTCAAGCTGAAAACAAAAAAGAAACCGAAGACTGAAGCTATACAGGAAAACGATAAGGTGGTGGAGAAGAAAAAGGGGGATGAAGAAGAGGAAAAGAAGAAAAAGAAGAAAGTAAAGGAAAAGGAAAAGGAGAAGGACAAAAAGAAGAAGAAGGACTCGAAAAAGATGCTTCCAGTGGCAACGAGCGGTTCCAACGTGGCTCGTAGTCCGGTCAGAAATAAGAAGGGTGGAAAGAGCAAGTCCGGGCTCCAGAATCCTGATGACTTATCCGTACGTTTCAGTTGATGACTTTTTAAAAGTAGTTGATAATATTATTTTTTCAGATCAACAACGACAAGACAGAGTTCCTGGAAAACGCGCAGCTCACCAAGCTGATGTCGCACGCCGATGTGAAGGCGCTGATGGGAGGGCAGATGGCTCACGGAGCAGATGCCGATGAGAACAGTTGCCGGGACACTGTGGAAGAGGTGGACAGTGAAATGCAAGACATCGCCTTCTCGCCACTCCTCGCTGGCATCGTCAGAGAGGATGAAAAACCGCTTGGCGCGCTTCCAAACCCTCAGGAGCAGAAGAAGGAAACGACTGGCTCGTGAACTTGTTCTTCGTGCTTTTTTCTTCAAATTTTCATCATAAAGTTGCACATTTATTAGGCACTCAGTAGAAAACGGTGTGAGCAAGAGTGTGATTTGTGGTGAAACATTAAAATAACTTTGAGAAGAACCCGTGTGAAACTGAGTCAGTTTCAAAATAAGTGATTCTATACACATATCAGTAGCCTTCGTAGGGCGTTATTCGTGGCGTCGGGCCGTAGATGACGTTGGGATTTGACGCGGTGATCATTCTGGAGGGTCGTGCGCCCAACCGTCCACCTTTCCAGTCGGTCGAGTATTGCTCACGACGGCGTTCCGCTTCTTCTCGTTTCCTGGAAATCATTCTTGGCTTTTGGGATACTGTATGTTACTCACGTTCTATTCATTCTGTAGAGAGCGCACACCAGAAAGATAAGAACCACCCAAATCAGGAAAATTGCGATTGGGAAGATGATGAAAACAGCTGAAAATATGATTAATTAGTTATAGAATAAATTTGAAGTTTTAAAGTTTAAAAAACTCACGAGAAATTCCCTCACTTTCTTCAGCATGTGGTTTTCCATTGGAAACATCCAAATCCTTGTCGTTAACAGTTGGTTTGATTGGTGGCGCTGAAAGGAAATCATCAGCGAGGTGATAACTCCAATAAAACACAATTTGATTCTAATATCTCTTCAATTATACCTCTTCTTCCACACTGATGATAGATGCCCATTTTGACGTAAATGGATTAAAAAGAGAGTGACAACTTTTTCGCTTTTCAGTCAACAAAAATCTCTGATTCAGAATTCCGAATGAATAGACGGAAGAGTGTGGGGGTTAATTTGCAATGGAAATGCTCGGGATTAGTGGAAAGAAAGTGGGGAAAGATCGAAGAATAGCTTTTCGTTTCACTTTGAGACGAATCTCCGTTTTAAGAATATTTTGAGACGGATTTAGATGGTTTAAGGGAGGATTTTCAAACGAAAGGTACTAAGAGTTGTTCGGGAGATTGACGTCAATACGGATGATCATTCTAATTTGTGAGCAAGAGTGAAAGCTCACCAGTATACAACAGCGGTGGAGTTTTCACGGTGGCGAACTTAGGCCTGACTGGTGCCACCGTTGTCTCTCTATCCGGCACCCAGTTCTTCATCATGAACGGGTTCTCTTCTGACGAGTTGGTCGAGTCTCCAGCTTCCATCAGATGACGAGTGAGGTCGTTGACAAGTCGGTTGCCTCCAGATTTTACATTTTCTCTAGTCGTGCATCGGAATCCATCTCCATGGAAGCCCTTACGGCAGACGCACTTTGGTTCGGCACCAGCTTCTTCGACGCATTCCGCGTTTCTGGAGCAAGGCACTGAGAAGCGAGAGAGGCAGTGATCCACAGCTGGAAATAGACAGTTAAGATTGGGTTTTAGTACATGTTTTCGATATACTGAGTGTCCGCTTCTAGAAATAGCTGTTTACGGGCTACCATTTTAACTTCTTCTTCTGATGCTTTTTATTTCGATAGAATGGTACCAAGGGAAAAATCAAAAACGTTGTGTTGTTCTACTAGTCTTGCAGATCACATAGACTACTAACACTACATGCTTTCACCCTAATTGTTAGATTATCTTTGCCAAAAACTCACGCTTGCATTCCTTTCCAACCGGCACGAAGCCCTTCTTGCAATCACACCGATACCCTCCCCTCGTGTTCATGCACTCTGACCCATGCGCACAGGTCACCAAATTCATGCCGCACTCGTCAATGTCCTGATCGCAGGATGATCCCTCCCAGCCAGCTCTGCACAATGATCCGGGGCACATGCCAGTGATCACATCGCACGCGACAGATCCCTCACAGTGACATGTTGACTCGCAGTTAATTCCGTAGTGTCCCGCAGAGCACTCGCGATCGCAGAGCGGCTCGCCGAGCCGTCCTGGTGGGCAAGACTGAAGGTCTGTGGTGTCCACTCGATACATCCATTTTCCAGGTTGTCCCACATTAGACCCGGAGGCCAGTCGGTTGTTCGGAAGCATTAGGAATCTCCCTGGTGTAGAGATGCCTGTCATCGGACCTCTCGCTTGAACCTTCTCATAGATCAATGACAGAATCGTAGACTCATTGGAAGACTCCGCGAGAACTATTTGGAACGAGTTGACATTCTCCGAGCCGGATTGTCTCACACGATCGAAAGTGAAGATGTGAAGTCGTTTCGTTTGGAAGTTTTCCAACCCCATCACAGTCTGAATTCCAATAGAAGATCGCATGAGAAGTGGGAGAGTGACCGGATCCGAATCGTTGATGTATGTGTAGGCTACCAATCCATCCCGAATGTAATCAAATTGTGCATGTAGAGCGAAAACCGCGGCTTTTTTGAGACTATCAGCATGATCGATGAGTCCTTGAAGGGGCTCTTCAAACGAAATGATACCATTTGTAGAGAGCTGGAAAGAATTGAAGTTTTTCGATTGTGAGACTTTTTCTTCAGAAAAAAGCCAAGAAACTCACATAAATATTAGAATACTTCTTTCCGAACACAGTGATCTCGTGAGCAATTGGAATTTTAGTGGCTGAGTCCCAAGACCTTGGAATTACAGTGGAGTCATTGGAAATCGGATAGAGGATCGTTTCATGGCACGTTTTCCCATCCCCAACAAATCCTTCGATGCACTCGCACTTGTAAGATCCTCTGAAATGCTCACTAGAACGCTTTTAAAAATATAACTTGAGCTCACCTCGTGTTACTGCAAGTCGCAGCTGGATGACACGGCTCCACAGCACACTCGTCGCGATCAGTGCAATGAGCTCCTTCTGCGAGCCGTTCGAATCCGGGCAAGCATTCGCATTCGTAACCTCCTTGCTAAAAAATTGATGGTTTCATATTCCTATAGGAATATTCAGTTCGTGTATACCGTATTCGTGCACTGTGCATTTGGCCCACAAGCTTCAGGATTCTTGCACTCGACAATATCCTTGCACTCTGATGACGGGTCCCCTTCGAATCCATCTTTGCAGAGGCACTCGAAAGATCCGTCCTTGTTTAGACACTTTGTGCCCTTGTTCGGGTCTCCACATATCTTCGGAGTCTCACGGCACTCATCGACGTCTGTGTATCATTTATAATATTTCAATTCTTGGCTCCCGAAGCGCAACAGCTTGACTCACCTTCACACTGTCCTTCCTCGAACCTATAACCACCATGACAACTACACTCGAAGCTTCCAATGGTATTAGAGCAAATCGAGTGCTCTCCACAAACAGCTCCAGGAATCTGACACTCGTCCACATCGTAGCATCTGAATCCGTCGCCTGTGAATCCCTCGGAGCATTCGCACACTCCCGCTTTACACTTTGCATTCTGATCGCATCTGGAGCACGCGGAAGGCGTCGTCCCAAGAGTCGTGGTGGTGGTTGGACGGGTGGAGACTTCGGTGGTCAGAAGGGGAGTTGGAACTTCTTTGGCTGGAGGAGGAGATGACGTCGTCGTTACCGGAGAAGTTTGCTGGATTGTTGTGGTTGCTTTGAATCGGTTGCGATTCTGAACCGTTTGTTTTGGAGGTGGCGGCTTTCTGGTAAATGTTGGGTGCACTGGAACAATGTTCACCGGAATTGGAGCAGAAGGGGGTGCTGGCTTCGAGTTTTTGCATGTTTGTTTATTCTCATCGTACTCAAAGCAAAGACACAGAAAACTGCCAGGTGTGTTCAGACAGTCAGGCTGCTCATTGGGGCAGTTGTGTGCCTCCATCTCACACTCATCCAAGTCCTCGTCACAGATCGGCTCTCCTATCCACCCCGGAGAGCACTTCCCATTGGGACACCTTCCATTTTCCTGATCACACCCATCTCCTCCATCACAATGACAGCTCTTCGAGCAGTCGTTAAACCATTGCGATGTGGCACAACTCTCGATACATTCCAAGCCTTTGAATCCAGCTCCACAGAGATAGATTTGCTCTCCGTCCACTCTGAACAACCATTCTCCTGGAATTCCAATATCTGACTTTTCCGAGAGCAAGATGGCGTCGTGAGTAGCCGAGTCGGGTAGTGAATAAGAGCTGCCTCCCGATGAAAACCCAGCAATCGCGTTCGAGTTGTAATTGAGTTTACTGTAGATGAAGTGCGCAAAGGTCATCGAATCGCCGATGATGAGCGCCAGTTGGAACGTGTTTCCGTCGGATTCCTGTGAGAAAAAAGAGTCATCGAGGGTCTAATTATGTTGTATATTCTCCTCTCCGAAACTTAATAACAATAAAAACGGGAGGAGACATCATTGAGGCTTGTACAATTACCCACACCGCACAGTTATTTTGTTGAATTCGGTGAAACTCTTTTTTCAAGAGTGTCATTTTAATATAATTACTTACCGGAACCTGCGGATCTTTCACACTCTCCCAAGTGATGAGTACCACCGATCGGACTCGAAATTGGGCTCCATAGCGGTACTGAATGTTAACCTCATTGTGAGCCAAATTTACAATGTTGATGTCTACAAATTCAATGAAAAGAGATGAGCAAGATTGAGCCAATTACCAGAAGTCTCTCGATACCAAACATTTCCAAGTGTAGCCGGCTGCCAGAAGACTGCAATTGTGGGCTCCGCGACAGGAAGTGCCGATGGTCGTTGTCGTTTCTCCGTGAAGCCTACTGAACCATCGCGAGATATCTAAAATTCACAGGGTCTATCATGACTTTATGAATGACAAAATTCACTTTCTTCTAGGGGAAAAAACGGGGGAAGGAAGGCAATGTTCAAGTACCCTTCAGAATTTCGAAAAAAGAACATCAATTGTAAGGGAAAAAGCTGGAGAGATGTGAACATGGAGATCATTAATTACAACTTTTCATAAGATGCTTTCATTTTGAGTCAAATGGTGAGCCGATGACAGTATGCTCTTGAAGCTTCTTGGTCCCCATTTGAACATTTTCTTGAACATTTTCTTATCATTTTTCAACCTTTTTTCAGCTTTTCATTGCCAAAAGGTTAAACCCAGTAGACTCTCTCTCCCCAAACATCCTGTTTTTCCAGATGACCCCCGCCTATGTCAATAAAAGGGGTTTTCTCGCAAAGCAAACACCAACTAATTACGAATTCGCAATTCTTGAAGACGTTCGGCTTCCTTCCTGTCCGTATACATTTCACACCTGCGACTGTTTGCCTACTTGCCATCGGCCATTGAATCTGATTAGCCGGCCGCGATATGCGTTAGCGCAATCCGATTTTCTTTCCTACTTTTTTCGAGTTTGTTGGCAATAACCGTGAAACGTTAGAATTTCGAAGCGGCTGGTGGGATATCATAATCGTATATTATATATTAAACGTTTTGATTTTAATTGGCTTTGACCCCGCCGTCAGGATGTGATACGTCTGATACGTCGACCACCGAAAGTTTTCACTTTTGCGAACAAATGTGATAAAGATAGAAAAAGGAACGTTGTAAGTACCTAACTTTCTAATTGGTTCTAGTTTTTTTGCGGGAGGATCAAATGTTTGTTAAGAAGCGAAAGTTGGAAGATTGGAAAGTGATACAACGGCTTTTACGGTCCAGTGCTAATTTCTCAAATCAATTTTGTTTAATTCAAATCCGTTATTCTGTTATCCGTTATCACCCAGCTATCTGCCATTCCACTTCATCCCTTTTTCAATTATAATATTCAAGACCAGTTTTTTGTTCTCGGAGGGGATGAGGAAAAGCGGTCAGTTAACACCATTCCGTTGTCTTTCTGTATGATAAGATGAAGGGAGAGGCAGAGAGGAGGGATAATATGACGGGTTGCGATGGATCGAGACAAAAGAATGTGGAAAGATGGTATGGCAAAAAGTGTATTGATTACTCTTTGGGAATTGATTATGGAGGATGGAAAAATGGAAAAAAAAGTTTTGAATAAATTTTGAAATGAGAGCTTCATGGAGCCGAGAGGTAGTGCTCTACATTATCATATTCAAAAATGGAGCTCATTGGGAACACGAATTCTCTAGACTGTAAGCTTAATGAAAAAAATAAGATTCAATTGATATTACCAATAACTTTCGAGACATCAAAATTAAAAATTCTTACATAGACACTATCGTAGACATTTCCCATGAAATGCACTGGATTCTCCAGCTTGTAAATTTCCTGTCTCCCATGCACCGCTATATCTCCACGATTGGCTCCATAGGTGTACAATCGAGCCGAGAAGATATAAGGAACAGTGATGTTCAGGTCGATCTGCTGGCTCGGCTCATCGAGTATCTGTCGTCGGTATCTTTGGTGTCCTGAAGATTACTGATAAAGAATTCAAAAAGCCAACAAAACAAACCCGAAAAAGGATGACTAATAGCTAAAGCTAAAGGGAGTAGGAGTACCAGTAGAGGCCGCCAGCCGCCTCGCATGGTCTCGGATTCGTGATATCCTGGGACTGAATAAGAGTGGGGGCGCAACGTCTGCGGATGACACGTCTTCTGCGTCTCTCTCTCACGACACGTTCGCAACGATTGCGGTTTCCGATCGGGGGAGACACGCCTCCTGTGTTTGTGGAGAAGGAAGAAGCTGGAGAGGGAGGGTGGTTTGAAATGAGCACATTGGGGGACGATTCACAGTTATAAGGTTCAATATCCATATCTCAAAATTTTTGAATCTAGTTGATTCAGAATTAAGATAGACTAAAATCACTTTTCTCAGCGTCTCACTTTACGAGATTGCATTTCCAAGAATCCCGTACTCTTTGGTCTCCTTGTTTAGAAGTTCATCACAGCTGGATCATTTCCAATCCAAACCTATTCCGGTATGTATGTCAGCATGTCTATTAAATGTCCTTTCTGTATTCAAACAGTGCCACCTGCTGTGCTCCTCATTAATCGGCACCCTACCGCTTTCCTTTTACAGGTGCAGAAAACCTTTTGTTGCTTTTTTTTGCAGTTTTCGGCAGGATCACAAATCCATGACATTCTATCAAAAGTGAAGTGATATCAGTTTGATTATATATTACGAATCCATCAAGAGATATATGGATGCGAATCGGGACGAGAGACGGGAACGAGAGAGACCACTACTACTGATTATTCATCATTCTGGACATGATTACGGGGAAACAAATTCTACACATATTTATTGAGAAACAGTTATCAAACACAGGCTGCAGCAGGAGTTGGCTTGTCAGTGACGTTTTCTCTGGTTCCACCCAACGTTTCGTTCGGAGTAGTAGCGGGGTGAAGAGGGCTAAAATGGCTCTTATTACCTGTTCAATTGAGTATTTTTCAAACGGAAAAAATCACAAACCGATACTGCCAATCATAGGGCTCATCAGCTTTCAGATCCGTTGGATTGCACTCCTCCATCAACCCAATCAACTTCTCATAATCGGGAATATTGTGATAGCTCAATGACTCGATGTACTCTGCCGCTTTCGTCATTTTCGGTTGCTTCACACACAACTTCTCTCCAATATGCGTCTGCTTCAACTTTATAATATTCTCCTGCGTCTTCTCATACGACCATGGAAGACTCCCATCGCCACACTCGATGGTGGCATAGAGGAATGCGACGAGGTCGTTGTTGGGTCCCAGGTCGTGACGTGCATGTCCATCGAGGCTCATGTAGCGAATCGTTCCACGGAGTCCCACTGCGCCACGTGGCTTTCTCACGATTCCACCCTTATCAAGGTACTGACGAGTGAGTCCTGTAAGTGATGACGATTCGAGAATTACGGTTTCTGTAAGAGGTGTGCTCAAAATTCTAATGGTCAATTACCGTAATCAATGAGATAAATGCGAGTGCAATCTATAGACCCAACACAACAGTTCGAAGGCTTCAAATCCCGGTGCAAAAATCCTGCTCCATGGAGCAACGACAACGCCTTGAGCACCTGCAGCATAGCCCGATAGAGAGTCCGCTCGCTGATCTTCTTGTGCGGCAGAGAGCGACGGACATCGGAAAGGTTCTTGCCGACGAGTTGCATCACTATAAAGTGCGATTTTATCTCTCCGTTCTGCCATTTTCCTTGGCCAAGAATTTCGGGGATGCCGACGCAGCCACGGAGAGCCAGGAGCACCGTAATCTCCAGTTTCATTCGACGAATGTCTTGAGAGGCGTGCTCCACTTTGATAGCGCAGTTCTCTTTGCGCGCTTTGTCGTAGGCTCTGAAAATCGAATGGGAAATTCAGGATAAATAAATGAGACTTCGCAAATCTCTGATGTATCTCACTTGAAAATCTGCGCAAATCCACCACCTCCAATAATCCCCTCCACCTCGAATCTGCTGAGAAGCACCGCGTTTTCCTGGAGCATCAAATCCTTGTTCTTCTGGTTCTCCACAGTTCCAGCTCGCTTCTCCTTTTTCACACTCTTATCTCTTTTCGATTCGATTTCCTTTTTTTCTTCCTTTTTCTCCTCCTTCTTCTCCTCTTTTTTATCTTCCTTCTTTTCCTCCTTCTTATCTTCTTTCTTCTCCTCGACCACGTCTTCTTTCTTGATCTTCTCGCACGACATCTTCTCTGGGATTCGTTGACTATCAGTTAACAAGAAAAAATACAATAAAAATCCGTGAAAAGCGAAGTGATACGTGGCGACCTCTGTGTCAGGCCGTACCGGGTATGACGTGGCATGCGAGCCTCCAACTCACTCCCGTCTATCGAACCTCGTTATTTCTCCGTCCTGAACATTTTGGTGTTCCTTGAATTCCAAACAATCATGCGAAAACAGAATCGTCCGAATCAAGTGAGTCCCACGTCTTCTAACCAGGCGACTTCAAATTTTCAGACGGCTCGAAAACAGATGCAAAACTTGACCGTTGAACTATTCGCAAGAGATAAAAACGCACGTCGTCAACTCATCGATGAAGCGTTCGGCTCTTCTCCGACTTCTCCGACTTCTCCCACCCCATCTCTGACTCCGCCCACTACTGAACCCTCTGAGACTGTGGAGACTGTTGAGCCTGCTGAACCTGGTGAACCCAACTCGGAACTAGTGCAAATACTTCTGTCTCCTGATGTTGAACGTGTCGATAATCCGGTTGAGGATCAACTCGCGGAGCTTCAAGAGCAATTAGAGAATGTCGCGGTGGCCGATGACGTGCCATCTGTTGCTGATGTTCTTCCGGTTGAACCTGAATCTGAGCAGGTAAGTATGAATTCCGATCAAAACCAAACAACAAATCAGTTTCAGATTCTCGATTCGAATGTTGTGCCCTCAGAAACCTACTGCTCCGATTCAACTGATTCTCTCACTTGTGCCCAACGAATCGCCGAGGAAGAGCGCCAGGAAGCCGAAAACCGTGAGCCTCTTGCCGATGATCCCAACGAGACTCCGCCCCCTTTGCAACGCGTTCCATACGACGCTGAGCCCACCCACCTTGCTAACATCCGAGCTGCCGCCGAGTCTATGAACATTGCCGCGGTGCCAGCGGTGCCGGAGCCCATGTCGTTCGCTGCCTGTGTCCGCAAGATGCCCTCTATCGAGACGATGAGCTTGTCGCCATCACCGTACGCTAAGTTCGACGGGAAATCGAATCCATTCGCTACGGGAGCATCCAGTGGTGGAGGATTCAACAAGGATAAAACGGTATGTTTCGGTTCATTAAAGTGAGCATCCTATTCTATTGTTTATTTCAGTTCCAAGCGAACCCTTTCGCCAATCGCAAACGATTCGACTTCGATAGTGATGAATCGACATTCAACCGCTTTACGGATCGAGAATCTACGCGTAACAACTCTGAGAGCTTCTCCTCTCTGAAATCGGGAGCTCGAGGAGCTCCACGTGGCAGTGAGAGTTCTGGTATCCTCCCGACGTGGTGGAAGAGTCGCTCGTTCTCCTCTGCAAGCTCGCACTACCCCCAAACTCAGCGTCCATCCGGTAGATCGTTCTCGCCTTCCAACAAGTCGGTGACGACGTTGAACATCCCGACGCACGGACACGTGGAGGACCTGGATGGGTATCTGGCGTCTAGTGCATCGAGCAACAACTACGCCTCGAGAAGATCGGATTTGTCGTTGAAGTGAGCTTTGAAATTTTTTATACCAAACACAGTGTTTCATGAAACAATGTTTAGAAAGGAGCGCTGGGCACGAATGAAGGCGAAGAAGCGTCTGCTCAGAAGACCCATCGAGGACGAGTTCTACGAGGATCCGGACGTCGACGAAGAGATTCTACGTGGAAACGGAGTGATGCTCAACCAGATTGTGCAGCAAAACACGGCGGGAAACTACGAGGACGCGGACCTCCTGCGCAAGTTCCGTCGCGACGTCTCCTACGTCAAGGAGCAAGTATTGGGAGCCATCGAAGGCAACATTGACAGCATCCGCGACTTTCGCTTCCTGCTAGCTTCTGTGCAGACGTACGGAAATATTGACGGAGAATGCATGATGGCCGAGTTGGCTCTCAATGAGTTCTCGCTTTTCTCGGGAATCGTGGAGAAGTTCCACTCGGTGGTGGGGCCGTGGCAACCGGAGAACGAGGCACAGAGAAGACGAGCGAGTCGACATGCTTTTGAGACGCATCGCATTCCTCTTCAGCATAACATTTCCACAATCACCAAGAAGAAAGTAAGTTTTTTCTTATAAAACTTCCAAATTTCTCGGTTTCTATTTGTTTAATCATTCTATTTTCACAGCTCGTGGAAGAAATCCTCGGCCGCACGGAGCCGAGCATTGCTTGTCACCAAGGCGTCAAAGTAGGACTCTACAGTGACACTTGCGAAGAAAAGACTCGCGTCGAGCTCAACATCAAGAACAACTTCAAGGACCCGGGGATGCTGTGTGATAAGCACGACCGTCGCTTCATCCTCGTTTTGCAAAGTGAACTCGACCTGATGGTGGACAGCATGAAGCACTTGGCGAATACCGTCGGGCTCAAGTACGAGGGTTTCCCCATCCATCACAACCGATTTGTCATTGTCGAGGCGTTTGTCGAGGCGATTTCTGACATAATGGGCGAGAAAGTGGACGTGGAGACGATGCGTTGGTTCAGTCTTCTTGGACAGAAAGTGGATTCAACTGATGTTCGTTTTTTGTGATTAAAAAAATCTCAATGATCATTTCCAGGCTGCTTCCCCGTGGGAAACTGGCACCGACTTCCATTGCCCTCGTCACTCGGAGCCAAAGAGCAACTTTTGCGCTGCGGTCACTGTAGGCCGTACTTGCACCATTGTGTACCATGTGCTCGGAACCTTCTTCCGTCGCTATCATCTGAAGAAGATTCCGACTGCAAACTTGACTTCTTCATCGGTCATGTAAGCCGAACCAACTTGCTCGTTTATCATAAATCTAATGTTTTAATAAATAAAATTTTTATAATTCTGAAGAAATGGTGTTAAACGAGAATTTGGACAAAATATTAGGACAAATACAAGCAATCTCACAACCTGAAAAGGTTTGCAATTTTGGTTAACGCAATCAAGGAAAGGGGCCCGATAAAAGTACACGAATTCAGGGAAATGTTTAGCCGAGAGGAGGGAAATCGTCCTCTGTGAATGAAGGACTTGTCACTTTCGGAGCACGAGGCTGTTGAGTTCCAACGGAACGTCGCTGTTGAGCCTTCTCCTTCTGAGCCTGTCGCTTCGGTCGACTGGGACGGGAGTGTTTCTTTATGTTCTCTACATTCTTGTCGGATGGCGGCCCAGGAGCTCCCGCGGTGCCAACTGTGACGCTATTTTCAAACTCGGTGAATGAACTGGAAGGGAACGCATAAGGGTCGGGTTGAATGAAGTTGCTAAGATCTTCCAACCAATTGGAGTTCTGAAAATTCTAGAATAATTTCTATATGTTGATTCCGACAGTACCTGGAAAGGTGGTTGAATTTCCATCAGTGCACGAGCTAGTTCCTCCTGCTCCTTTTCAGAGAGAATATCCAATGGACCCGGTGGCGAATTCTCCTGGTTCTGAATATCCAAATTCTGATTGGCAAGCTCTATGAGCTCGACGGTGGAGTTCGGAGAGTAATCGAACATTTTGTGGCGATTTCCACGTCGAAGATCCGGTATCAGATAGCCCCGAGGAAGTTGCTGAGGTGTGTTGGGAGACACTGCATTCACTATCAGCTCTGGATAACGATCATTAATGTTGACTATCTCGACACGGCTGTTATAACGGAAGGGGGGAAGACGCTGCCAGATTGATTTACTGTCAGTGAGGACAACCAAGGGCTTGCCGAAGGAGTAGGCGCGGGCGGAGTACTGGAATTAGAGTGTTTTTAATGATGAATAGAAGATATAGTACGCTTACCAATTGCTCACAGAAGGACTTGTCCATCAAACGATGATTGTTCGAAATATCGAGAGTGCGAAGAGATTCACACTTGACGACGACCTCGACTACTGACCATGGGCTCACAAAGGTGTCATCCGAGAGCAGCAGTCTCTCCAGTCTCCCGGCACTTGCGAGAGCTTCCAATCCCGCTGAGATATCTCTCTTGTTGACCCCGTCCAAATTTAGACTCTTCAACTTTGGCAACGCTTTCAACTTTGTGATGCCATTCGATCCAATGTTCTTGCACCAGGCCAGCGACAAATGCTCAAGAGTCTTCGACAGTTGCGAGATCATCGGATCACAGATGTCTCCGATGAACTTATCAGTGACATGGCTCACACCATCTAAACACAGTGTCGTGAGCTTCAGACGACGGATCTCAGCAAGACGGTATTGATGCAGAGCCTGATCGGGATCGGTGACAATCGAGAGATTTTTGAGGTGCCTCATGTCTCCGATCTTTTTGATCATCTGCTCGTCCAGGCAGGTGAGCATGGAGACGTGGAGAGTGGACATTTTGGAAAGGCGATTCATCATTCCCAAAAATCCTGGCTTGTTCATAGTCTGACAACACTCTAATTCCACTTTCCGGAGGGTGATTGGAGCTTTCTGTAATAAGTGTATTGTTTGACAGGCTCAAAGTGAAAAGGCTGGCAATTTTTCAGAGTCTTCATCAGTTTTCACTGTCAATCTAGTTTATGCCGGCCTTTACAGTCAACGCGGGTAAAATAAACACGTCGACCAAGATTCACGGCAAAGAAGACTCTCCGGATCACTGAATTTTTACTTACCACAAAAGAGTGTCCATTGATGAAGCTGGCGTCCATGCGGAGCACCTCTAGCCGAGGGCAATGCTTGAAAATGACCTGGAGGTCGGTGTCCCGAAGACGGTGACGACAGCACACCAATATATCGATCTGCTTGAGTTGCGGACATCTGGATATAGACGATATCACCGACTGACGCCACGACCACTGCGTGTACTCTCGAAGGGAGCACGAGCGGAACAAGTCGTAGTTCATGTGCTCCACATTCTTGCCGTACACAGAGAAGAAGAACGAGAGATTGGCGTCCTCACAGTAGTCGAGCTCGTCGCGAAGGAATTCCACTGATTTGACAGACCGTTTTACGGAGTCTGACAAGCGGTGGCAAACGGATCGCACTTTTAGAAGACGGTCTTTTATAGGAACGAGCTCCATCACTTTGTCGAGAAGTTTGTCTTCAAGGGAGAGCAATGGGGAGTTCTGAAAGAATTTGTTTTTTTCGGGTTTTGTATCTTTGAAAATAATTTACCTGCACGACTTCATCATCACGTAAATCTTGGAGCGAGAAGAACGAGGGCTCCGGGAACGGTCGATTAAAGAATCCGTCAGAAAACATCATAATGTCTTCTGAAAATCAATGAATAGTGGAAGACGACGTCGTCATGCGACACAATGAACAGAATCGAATCTCGCGCGCGCGCACCGAAATTACGTCAACCCAGCAGAGGGAGTTGCGTCAGCAGGCTTTTTCATTCGAACCATACCCAAAAAATATAGAAAAAAAACCATTGATCGATGCAAAATGGAAACAAAGATGCTTTGTGGGTGTGGGAAAACAGTTATATTTTTATTTCAGATAGTTTCAATTTTCAATGGGCACAAATCTCGCGGAATGGCAAGCGATAGAGATTTCAGCGGGGTTCTTTTGGGAAAGTAAAAAAATAAATATAATAAATGGCAGACGGATGTGGTTTTTGAGATTGAGGATACAAATATTAAAAAGATACAAATACAATAAATATGTACACGAATACATTACATCGGTGGCTTTCTGGTCGCCATGTCGACCATCTCGTTGACTTGACGGATTTGTGGAGCTTGGCTTTCCTATAAAGTTTATATTGGGAAGATTTATTCAAGAGAAAAGAGGAGCTTGAAAATGAACCTTTGGTTTTACATCTTTCCCGTTTTTCATATTATTCTGCACCGGTAGGGTCTTCATAGCGACTAGCGACTTGCTCAACTCGATCAAGTTTGTTGCGAGTTGCGCGCACTGCTCACTGCTTTTAGCATTTCGAACGTCTTCTGCGTAGATCTCCAGTGCTTTCGACACTTGACAGCAAAGCATGTCTTGCTCGTTGAGCCTTGTCTGAAGTGTGGAGACTTGCTCCTCCATCATCTGAATTTCTTTCGCCCAATTGTTCTTCGGTGGTGTTGTTTGGTGTTTTCTCGGCGATGAGGGCACTGAAACTGTGTTCGAGCGGTCTCGAATCGTGTTTTTCACTTTTTGAAGCATCGGATTGAGGGTCAAAATGGAAGGAGGAGATTCCACGTCTTCCTTTTTAGGCGGTTGAGGTCTCGCAGGCCGCTGGGTTCTGTTAGGATGGCTGCTTCCTGCCACCGTGATATGAGCGAAATTGTTGGACTTTATCATCGGTTTCGCATTTTTCTTCGGGTTTCTATAGTGTCTTGCGAGCTTCACAAAGGAATCAATATCAGCGATGGGAGGATATCTCATGAGATACTGTAGACACCCACCATAATCAGAAGTCAACACTGAAAATGAACCCATTTTTCAGATTTTAGAGCAGACTTACACAAATGTCTTATCTGAACTAGTAAGGAGACAAATATGCATTTAGCAAGAGGAGCGATAGGCCTATCGATGAGGAGCACATCCCAGAGGAAGAGCAAATCATGAAGGGGTAGCTCTCGGCCGAAAAGTAGACGGAACCAGCGACTGAAAAGAAACAATAATTCAGAATTTAGAACTTTTATCAACTTTGAAACCTACATTCCATATAATTGTGGTGGAATATCAAGCGCGCTGAGATGTTTCGCCAGAGTTGGGTCAATTTCATTGAGCAAATTTGCGACGTCTACTAGGTCTTCCATTAATCGAGAAGCTGGAACAGAGTCTTGAACTCTCATGTAGGGCTCTTTTGGCACTGGCTGTTTCGGAGGATCATGAGTGGGCTCTTCGTACCATCGAGAAACTTCGAGCATTACTGCGCAAAACAGATTACTGAAAAATTGACAATTTCAACTTTTTTTTAAACCTGTAAACTCACTAGCTATCTTTTTCGAGATACTCTTTACAGAAGAGGCAGTTTAGAATGTCTTCCTCTTCAACTGTTAGCATTTTGAGCTCATCGTTTTCTTTCGCATGCTGAAATGCTTCATTGTCCGAATAGATGACGAATATCAAAGGCGCAAGTATTTCGTGCATTCCTTGACGATAGTTGACGAATGGGTTCTCTTTGGCATACACGAGAAGAATATCGCACATCATTTGACGAATTTCAGCGTTTTGAAAAAATTCAATTTCAGGGAATGTCCGTGCCACATCTTTTCCGATGATATCACGAAGATCGTTGTCTTCGAAAAAGGTGTTCCACGGGTTGTGCTCCGCTGATGCGAGGGGATTATTCAGTTGAGGGTCTTGAGGGAACTTTGAGTCATGCGGATCGATGAGATGGCTTTCTTTCAGAATTCGATAACTGTTGCGACTTCTTGAGAGACTGATCTCCCAGTCGTTGATTTCATATGGGAGACAGCGAAGGACCAGCTGAAAATTGGAAAGTTCAACAGACTGATTTAATATTCAGAATACCCTCCAAACTGCCGATCTGCAAGACGAAGAGCGCAATGAGCCCGATGCGGCGACACGCCCGAGGAGATCATCAGACAATTTGTATTTTATCAGAGAAGTAGCATCGAAGCTGAAACTGCTCATGCAGAAGCACATTGTCGGTCATCATCATACCTCAATGGAATATAAAAAGTCGAAGACGAGTTCCCTTTAGGTGAATTCATGACGAGTTTGTTTTTCGCATCTCATAAAGCTCCCTGTAAATAATTATCATCAATATCTCCATGACAACTGTTCATTCAATTGTTTTTCGTTTAAAAGTAGTCTTTTCAGTAAACTTGAGCTCTTTTCACAATGAAAATTCCATACAATCGATTTCTTGATACCGATTTCCTCTGAAATTCTGAAGTTTCTGAGAAACACAACAAAAAATCATTATTCAATTAATTTTTGCTTCCCGTAAATCGACACCACGATGTTCGATAGTTCGCTGCGAGACCACAGCCAGCAGCCAATTCGTTGGCTGAGTATTCAACGCTAATACATGTGTGTCGGCTTGAAAGTAGGAAAATGCATTGAAAATATTCTTTTTTCGATTTTTTGAAATGATTTTGTTGAAATTTCGTGTATTTTTTTAACTTTTCTATTAAATTGAAGAAAATCTAAAACATATCACTAACTTGCGTTCTATAAAATCTGAAAAATACAATAAACTTGCTTTTTCAAGTTCTTTTCACTGGGGTGCCGTTTTTTTCGTTTCTTTTTTGATACTTTAATCAGAATTATTTTATATTTTCATTATTCAGGTAATATGTCGAGCGGCGCTGCTCATTCAACCCTCACTGAGGAGGATGCCATGAAGCTTCTGGCCACCCAGGCTCATTTGGGATCCACCAACTTGAACTTCCAGATGCAACAATACGTCTTCAAGAGACGTTTTGATGGTATGAATTTTATTTAATGATTAAGAAACACGCATTCTGAATAATTTCGTTATTTAAGGACCAAACATCATCAACATCAAGAAGACCTGGGAGAAGCTTCTTCTGGCTGCCCGCGCCATCGCTGCCGTCGAGAACCCAGCTGATGTCGTTGTTGTCTCCGCCAGACCGTATGCCCAGCGTGCTCTTCTCAAGTTCGCTGCCCACACCGGAGCTACCGCCATCTTCGGACGTTTCTCTCCAGGATGTCTTACCAACCAGATCCAGAAGACCTTCAAGGAGCCAAGACTTCTCGTCATCTCCGACCCAAGAATCGACCATCAGGTAAATTTTTGAATCTGTTCATTTTTTTGATTTTTATTTTTAGGCCGTTACTGAGGCCTCGTACGTCGGAGTGCCAGTCATCTCCTTCGTCAACACCGAGTCGCCACTCAAGCTCATCGACATCGGAGTCCCATGCAACAACAAGGTAATTTTTGTAAAAGAAACAATTTTTGAAATTAAATCTTCTAGGGAGAGCGCTCCATCGGACTTATGTGGTGGATGCTCGCCCGCGAGATCCTCATCCTCCGCGGAAAGATCTCCCGTCAAACCGGATTCGTCCTCGACGGAAAGGAGATCATGCCGGACCTCTACTTCTACCGTGACCCAACTGAGACCGAGAAGGAGGAGACTGGAGCTCACGCCGATGTTGCTGAGACCCAGGAGTACCAGCAGCCAGTGGACATCGACTTCACCACCCAAGGAGGAAAGGTTGACGACTGGGCCGCTGAGACTGCCACCTGGACCGCCGAGGCCAAGACCGCCGGAGCTGACGATTGGGCCAACGCCCCAACCCAGGCTAACTGGTAATTATCGTTACAATGTTGGTTCTTTGAAATAAACCTTGTTAACTATGTTGTCCATTTTTGATTAAAACACTAGAACTTCATGTATTGCACACTGGTTCACTAAAAAGGATAATCCAAATTGAAATCTAGAATGCCAAAGCTATCGAAAAACTTTGCGAACTGGAGCTTATCTATACTTGTTAAATAGTTGTGAATTTTGTCACCTCGAAGTATACAGTCCTCCTCGAAACCATCTCAAAACATGTTTTCAAAGAGAAATTGGTTATTTTTATGTAAAAATCGTTTATTGGAATGCGTTTGTTTAGTGGGAGAAACGATTGACGAAAACAGCGGATCTTGGTGGGCAAGGACAATAAGCCGCATCGTTTCCTGGAAGTCCGGGTCCTCCTGGAGCTCCCGGCTGACCGTCCGGTCCAGCATTTCCTGGCGCTCCATCCTGTCCAGGTGGACCTTGAGGTCCAGGGGCTCCATCGCTTCCAGCACTTCCAGCATCTCCTGGCGGTCCACCTGGTCCTGGGGGTCCCGGTGGTCCAGCCGGTCCAGGCTCTCCCTTCCCTTTCTCTCCATCCTTTCCTGGTGCTCCCGGCTCTCCATTCGGTCCTGGCTCTCCATCTCCTCCCGCATCTCCATCCGGGCCAGCAGGTCCCGGTGGTCCATCCTTTCCAGGCTCTCCTGCAGCTCCCGGCAATCCCTCTCCTCCAGCGGGTCCAGCGGGTCCTTCGGGTCCAGCAGGTCCCGGTGGTCCAGCGGGGCACTTGACGCAAGCTGGATCCTTCGGCGGGCAAGTGATGGGGGCGTAGGTGGAGGTGTTATCCTCTCCTGGAGGTCCCGGTGGTCCCGCAATTCCAGGCTGTCCAGACTCTCCCGGTGGTCCTGGTGGACCTGGAGGACACACAGGCTTGGCCGGCTCGCACTGGCACCAGGCGGGCAGTCCCGAGAAGTCCTGTCTCTTCTGACGGAAGATCGAGTTGAACGGGTTGACACGTGGCTTCGACGGCGGCGTGACGGTGATCTGGATGTCCATCATATCGGTCCACGCAGCATCTGTCTCCATCCGGAACACACTGACACCGTCGAGCACCTCATCGTGCACCTGGAAGTTTTCCCTTTAGAAAGAGGGAAAAGAAAAAACGCTCTGAAATTTACCTCCAAAATAGTGTTATAAAGCTGAGGAATGGTGACTATCAGCACCAAGCAAGCGAGAGTGGAGGCAGTCGCTGCCACGCCCACAATGAATTTCTCCATGTCTTCAGAAGAAGTGACTTCGGAAGAAGACGGAGGCCGGCTTTTATAAGAAGACATCGAGTGGAATTGGGCGGGACTCAAGTGGAGAGACACACCTTCTGCTGGGGGTTTTTTGGAGGATAATTTATTCATGGATTGCCGGATTACTGTGAAATTTTGTAGTCTGTAGTTTCAATAAGGGGAAAAGGAATTTAATGTTCTAATTTTTATTCGGAACGTGAAATTTATTTGGGAAATCGAGGTATTTGAAAATGTTGGCATCATGTCAATATTCCGAAAACGTGATTGTCCGAAAAACGTTAATTTTTCGGTTGGCCTGAAAAAAAGAAAAAGTGTTTGTTCACGTGCTACAAACTACAATTTTGCAGATCTTCGAATTGGCTCGTTGCTAGAATTACAAACGCTGGTAATTTTTCGATTTTTTTCGAGCAATTTCCTTAATTTTTTGGATGTTTTGCAGTTATGGATATAAAAATACCAAAGCTCATTTAGACGCAACTTTATGCAAAAACAGCAGAAATTCACGAAAATGATGAAAATTTACAAAACTACAGTACCCATTCGCTGCGAGACCCGCCATTTCTCCCATTTTTTTCCATTCAAATTCCCAGGTGTCTCCCACTCCAAAGGTTCTCCAGATCACTAATTACAAACCAGCCCACTCAAACAGATTGTTGTGACTTTTTCCTCCCTGTAAACTAGTAAATAAGTCAACTTTTTTGGCATTTATCTGTCGCTCCGATCAGTGTGACGGAAGAAGCCGGTATTCCCAACAACAATGATTGGACACCAAAAAAAGTGTGGGCTGAACAGATTCTGGATGAAAAGAAAAGAAAAGTAAAGGGTGTATTGCGTAAGAATGCAAATGATGCCTGACGGAAATTTATCAGGCGGGGAGAAACGCCTGGAAAGTGAGAAATATGAACGATTGTCGACTCTTGGGGTCTTTTTTTCGGGTCTCGATGTGAAAAATTTGAATTTTTACGGGCTTTCCTGACGCCCATCTCGCTGCATCAGCTGATACATTAGTTGTTTGCTCCAAAATTATAGAATAGAACAGAACAACTCAAAATTTTCGCTGCGAGACCATCGGATTTATCCGAAAATCATAGAATCAGAAAAATTTGCAGGATTACTGTACATTTCGTGGCGAGACCCTTCTCCCCAACAAACACTTCATTACAGCTGGTCATTGTCCATTATAATCCCAATCTTTCTCAACAACAACACATCTTGTTTTGTTTCATCACCAGTCATTAAAACAATAAATTGTTTTCAATTGAATCATCAAAAATTCGCTGTTTTTCCGCCGTCGTCAAGTGCGAATAACGACTGCGAACACATCGGCACCCCCGTCCATAATTGGTTCGAAAACTGGAAAGTTGAGAAGAAGAAAAAAGTGAAAACCATGCGTAATAAGGAGAGCGTGAAAAGTGATGGTAATTAGAAAATTTGAAGTTGGGGAAGACATGGAGATGTTTGGGAAAAAACGATGAGGATTTAGATTTCGAATGGATGGAGTTATGAGTTTGGATGCAGCGAAAAGATACTGTAACTTTGTCAATCTTCTACCGGCTCTTGTAAATAATTTTGGATTTTAAACAAAGTTTTGTATTTTGAAAAAATATTGGATTTTGAAAAAAATTTTGGATTTTGAAAAAACTTTTGGATTTTAAAAAAACTTTTGGATTTTCAAAAAAAAAAAACAATTTGAAACTGTTTGTGGCTATTGTTTTGGGAGAACAGAATTCTCCATTACGGGTCCATACTCAGAGGGGGCAACAAATTATGGGGCATATAGGGGGCACAAGGTTCTTGGAGGGTTGTACAAGATGGCAAAGAATTTTGGAGGGTTTTATTTATCCAGTCGATCTTACTATTAGTATCTCTCGGGTTACTCTTGGGGGGGCATCTTCCGAATGATCCAAGCGGGCATTCTAATTATTTTCAAAAGGGTTTTTCACTGATTAGTTTCCGAAATTGAAATTTCAAGCTCTTCATGACTTTTTCGGTACTATAAGACAGTATACGGAACCACTAATCTGCGCGCATGTCATGTTTTCTTCCAACACCCCAGCAACTAGGCTTACTATTAGTTCGTTGGAGAGAGCATGATTTTTCGGGTAAAATAAAAGTAAAATATCAACATAAAGTTTGAAGTGATAATATAACTTCGATAAATCCCAGTTTTCTATCACTTACTAAGCCTGTTTTGTAGGGTGTCCTAGAACTTTAAGAACTTTATGCCCCATAGATGCCCCATAATTTGTTGCCCCCTCTGAGTATGGACCCGTAATGGAGAATTCTGTTTTCCCAAAACAATAACCACAAACAGTTTCAAAATCCTTTTTTATTCAGAATCCAAAATGTTTTTCAAAATCCAATATTTTTTTTCAAAATCCAAAGTTTTTTTTTAAATCCAAAATTCTTTACAAGAGCCAAATCAGCAAAAATTCAAATTGTCCACTCTAAGCCACGCCCCTCTTTATTACCAAGAAACACTCCTCTACATGAATTCACCGTCTTGCTCTTATCATTCTCCCAAACTCTTCCTACTAGAAATTCCCAACAGAAAATCATTGGGAACGGTGTCCGTCGATTGCAATGTATCCTCTCCTCGTACACAACTACTTCGCCTCGCCACTGATCGTCATGGAATTGAAGAGAGAGGAAGGGGGCCAACTGATAATATTGATTGCGGTCGTCCGTGTCACCTTGAGTAGAAAACGGAAGCAAAAAGTTGTGTGTGTGGGGAGGAAAAAAAGAAAAAGAGAAAAGAATGGGATACCGATTGCGGGGAAAAGACACCCGTTCTCGTTTCTTCGTCAACTTACTCACTTAAAACACTTAACTAACCCCTCCATTTTTCGCCTCGTTGTTTAGGATTTTTATGAAAAAGAGCATAGTGCAAAAATAGTTGAAGAGCATATGATTCATCCCATCGTTATTATTAATAACGTTCTGTAAAGATAACAAACTGTTATCATTCAATAGAGACCATGAAATCATTGAATCATACGTTTTCTAGAAATCATGATATTTTTCTAATCTTTGAGTTTTTTGTATCCAGAATGAGCATAACAAAATTCAGCTTCTACTGGACACTGTAGGAAGAGTAATGAGTTTACAAACAACTCGTCGAGGGAATGTTGATATGTGGTCGATCATAACAATACTATTATCATTCGAAAGCCCTTGTCCTAAAGAGCTCAAAACTATTCTTAGAATTTGTTGTTGACTTCTGAGAGAAAAGATACAATGCCCCCAAGTTGCGTTTTATTTCGACGAATGAAAGACCATTATTACATCGTACACAGTTTGAAAAAGCGAATAATAATAAATGCATCCCTGGACTTGTAATGTTTTCAGCACAAGAATCTAACTAGTGAGCTTCATGTTTCATTGCAGATTTATCAAATGTACAGTAACTCAAAGCTCTCTGAAGCTCGCAGACTCCAGAGTTTCTTTACATTTTATCTATTGGAAGGCCTATCCGAACACTCTGATTCTTGATCCAATCGCTCTCAATCCTTATACCCTAACACAATAAATCTGAAATTGCAGCCATGTCAAACGGAGGTAAACGACCGCCAGAGGATGACTCGAAGCTTCCCTATTACAAGCTCGTAGTCATTGGTGATGGAGGTGTCGGCAAGTCTTCTCTCACCATTCAGTTCTTTCAGGTCAGTCGATGCACACCTTTTTGAACTTGAACCACTCAAAAACCTGAAAACATCTTATAATATATATGATTTCTAGAAGCAATTCATCGACTACTATGACCCGACGATAGAGGATCAGTACATTCAGCATTGTGAAATCGATGGGAATTGGGTTATTATGGATGGTAACTTATTGTCTTTCACAGCTTCTTCCTGAATACGATATGTTCAGTTCTCGACACGGCCGGCCAGGAAGAGTTCTCGGCGATGCGCGAGCAGTACATCCGTGGCGGTCGCGGATTCTTGCTGGTGTTCTCGGTGACCGAGAGGAAGTCGTTCGAGGAGGCGCACAAACTGTACAACCAGGTGTTGCGAGTGAAGGACAGGAGCGAGTATCCGGTGCTGCTGGTGGCCAACAAAGTGGATCTGATCAACCAGCGAGTGGTGTCGGAGGAGGAGGGTCGAGAGCTCGCCGCGCAGCTCAAGTTGATGTACATTGAGACGTCGGCGAAGGAGCCGCCGATTAATGTGGACGCCGCGTTTCACGAGCTCGTTCGGATTGTCAGAAGCTTCCCGAGCGATGAGGGAGAGCATGAGGTACTGTGTCCCGGTTTGCAGCATAAGAGATTAATGTTAACTTTTCATGTTCCTTTATCAAAAAAGTTTCAATTCCCCAATTTTCCTTTTCCAGGCTTCCATGGCGACTGTTCCACGAGCCAAAAAGCGAAAGGACAAGGGAAAATGCTCCATTTCCTAAAACAGCCTTTCTTCAAGTCCACCCACACCCCCATTCCAACCCACTTTTTCCTGTTTGCCAATGTGATTTTCCTTCTTATCCCTTTTTTATAATTTTCAACTTGAAATATGTTCTTTGATATGATACACTTATGATAAACTTTTTTATTTATAAATTCAAAAAAACGGGAGATCTTCCGTGGAGCGCACTTGCAACGTAGCAAATCAAAGATCAGGCGTCGAAACGAAAAAGGATAGCAGACGACCTTCATTTCCTCCCTGCAACCATTCTCATTGATCAGCCTCCTTTTTCTCGATATAAGTTTACTTTGAACACGACTGTTCACACCAGCTATGTCAATTCTTCGAGTCGGGTTTATCGGATACGGCCATCTGGGTAAACATGACCATTAGAAATGATTGTGAGCACAAACATGACATTTCAGGAAAGTTTTTGATTGAAAAACTCGGCGAGCTTCCCACCGAGTTTGAGGTCGTCAAAATATGGAACAGGAGTGTCGGGGAGCCGGGAGTTCAAGGACTCGAGACACTGAATGCGGATAACTTGAGGTAGTGATGGTTTCAAGAACTCTCTGTTTATATTGCTAGCACAGGAACTGACGCAAAATTGCAGAAAATCTAGGTTTTTGTGTGAAAACTAGAAAAAAGCGTTGATATCTAATATAATCAGTGGCAGAATTCTGATTAGAATAGACTAAACTACAAACTACAGTTGAAATAAATCGTTGTATTTTATCCTATTAAAACAAATTTTTCACGCTAAAAACACGCATGTTTTTTATTTACAAAGTGTAGTTTATGTGTCCGTCTTTCCATCCTCAAACCCCACTCCACCATGTAACATTTGCAGAGACATCGACCTGATCATCGAAGTAGCGCACCCCAAAATAGTCGCGGACTACGGAGAGCTCATATTGGAGCATTGCGACTTGTTCGCCGGCTCTCCTACTTGTTTCGCCAACCAAGAACTGTTTGAGACATTGAAAAGCTCTGCGAGCAGACTCGAAAGAAAGCTTCTCGTGCCTTCTGGAGCGCTGTGGGGAGCCAACGACATCCAAAAGATGGCTGAGGTGGGGAGTCTCAAAGGTCTTACAGTGATCATGATCAAGCATCCCACCTCGTTCAAGCTGGGCTCGCCGCTGTTCGAGATTAATGAGCAGGCAAAGTTGAAGGATGAGGAGGAGACTATTCTCTATGAAGGTTTGCAGTTTGCAAGATAAAGAAAGGAGAGTAGTGTTGCAATCGAACTATTGCAGGCTCAGTTCGCGGATTGTGCCCATTGGCTCCTAACAATGTGAACACCATGGCAGGTGGAGCCATCGCGGCGACCAACCTGGGCTTTGACAAAGTGAAGGCAAAGCTCATTTCCGACCCGAAGATGAGGGATTGGCATGTGGTAGAAGTACGAGTAGAGGGAGACGATGGATTCGAGGTGGTCACGAGGAGAAACAACCCAGCGAAACCCGGAGCTGTCACCGGCCAACTAACCTATTTCTCTTTCTTATCGTCCATCAAGGAGTCCAGATATAAGCCTGCTGGAGTTCATCTGTGTTAAACTGCGTTGAATGGGAATGATAAATCAGTTTCAGTTTTATTATACAGAAAATTGCAACAGTTCATCAAAAACAACCCGATTCAAACAATTCTAACTAAAAATAGTATCACAAGACACTACCCGTTCAAATAATCTTTATCCGTATCGTTTTTCACTGTGTAATTCGTTGACCCTCCAAACATAATGTCAGAAAACTGTTGAATTATAGTCGAGCAGTACAGTTTTCTGTTCGTTGTGGGTTCCCTCATCATGCTGAGCTTCACAGGGTGCATCATAAGTAGATTTTTGTTGTAAATCTCCGTCCATTTGTTTCTGTCCTTTCCCCAAAGATAACTAGACGTTCGATTTTGTGAGCTGAAAAATTTAAATTCAGATTAGGACACATGTATGAATTCAAATTACGTTTGATGATTCACTGATCTCAGGAACTTATTGAGCGCGAGTTCTAAAAAGAGCTGGTGTTCATAGAATATCGTCATCAGGTCGGCAAAATAGGCGAGTTGAGAGGACGGGATGTAGAAGCTGGAAGAAAATATATTGATCATTGAATACTTTTCGTCTAATAAAAAATCTTACAAATCAGAGATACTTCTTCCCTTCGAGTGGAGCATCTCACTGGACGCCGTCTGGTTCTCTTTTATGTATCCATTTTCTCTCAACCCTTCTTCGAAGTGCTTCCAGGTGCTCAACACTTTCTCATCAGTTGTGTTGCTGACCATTTCAACAATCCGTTTTGCAACCACCGACCCTGAAAATTATCTTATTCTCTCGTACTAGTAAATGCACTTACCGTACTCCCCTACCCACCACTGGTCGCTGTTTCCATAAGTCACTCCCAGAGTGTGATGGACTCTTTTGAAATCGATCCTCTGCCAAATATTGAAAACAGTGTCGTCGGCCACGTAAAAGTAGCCCTCGACGTTACTGTATCGCATTTGTTTGACCAGTGACATGCAGTGGTATCCGAAATATCCGCGCACCATCTCCGCTGGATTCATGTGCACGTAGTTGATCGGCTCGATGGGGTCCGAGTAGTTGTCGAAGTGGGCAAACTTCTCCGGATACCAGGATCCACAGAACACCACGGAAGCAAAGTAGGGCTGATAGAGTCTTTGGATCAACCCCATTCCGTAACTCCAAGGAAAGTTGTTCACCACTATCAGCACATTGTTTACGTCTTTCTGGAGTACGTAGTTCTCATCATGCTCTTCTGCGAGTTGCTTTGGCGTCGGGAATGACTTAGAGAGACCCGAATATCCAGTCTGATTGCACCAATCCACCAGATCCCCGAACAAATTCAACTTCTGTTCCGCCTTCCTCAAACTTCTCGACATCTCCTCCTTCGGATCCACCAACTCGAACTCCAAGCCTACTCTGCGACAGTTCACATCTCTCGTTGACTCGTTAGTGGATGGTCCGTACGGATCCTCGTAACCTTTCCCTACAAGAGCGGGGAACTGATATCCCATGGCTTCCAAGTCATTCAGGAAGCTAGTTGTCAGATGCGCATCCTCTTGTCCCCAGAGTTGTTTATCCACCAAGTCGTTCACCAAGAGTTTCACACAATCCGGCACATTCTGATGCTCGCAAATCCAGTTGTGCAGGTAGCTGACCATTTTGCCCGAGTCCTCATACACCTGCTTCTCATCCTTGTAGTCCTTCAGATAGTCGTGCGCATTTCTGAACTGCACCGCATTGGTCGGCACGAACGAGACGGTGAGTCCGGAGAGATGGAGTATTTTCTGAGATATGTAAGACCTCCAGATGTCCGTGGTGCGGAAGGAGACAGTAGTCGGGAGGAAGAGAGTGTGGAATGCCGATTTGTGGAACAAAGTGTTCTGCGAGTTCCACGGAGAGTAGGTGCCCACAGAGAGAGTGATGGGCGGAGCGAACTTGTTGAACTTCACATCAAGACCAGTTTGCGAGTCAGCGTGCATCAATCTGAAATGTTATTCTTGTTGCGTCCCTCAAACAATTTAAGGAGACCTATAAATAGCATCAACATCCGGGTCGTGATGAACGAGTCCCTGCTGAACCGCCGCTCTCTTCATTTTCTGGCACAACACCTGAGTCTCCTTGCCATTGGTATGCTTCTCCAGGTGCTCCAACGGAAATCCTCGCGGCCACATTTGGTCCATTCCGAAGAAGCGGTACGGGTTGAAGAGACTATCTCTAGAAGGAACCAAAATGATTCATTTCGCTCTTTGTAACTATTTGCACAACTGTTGAGGGGGCTCACCTGATCTCAGTCTCACTTCCATTTTGTGGACGGTACCGTATTCCAGATACAGTGTCTTCGTAGTCGAACTGATTCAGTCCGAGGCCTGAAGAATAGTTTTCATTTTTCTCCGATTGTTTCCCAACGAAAAATAGTTTTCCCAAACCGACCATATGGCTTGTTGTCATCATCAGTGTCATAGATCCATTCAGCACCCTGAGAAATCGCATAGAGGTACCCAATATTTTTGCGAGTGTATGACTTGTAAGGGAGCGACGATATCAGAGTGAATGCTGTAGAACTGATGTCAACTGTAAAGGAGAAAGCTCTAAACTCACGCAAAGTATTCTGATACTCGACGGACAAAAAGTGTACGCCTTCCAATGTCCAATTCAACGGAGTCTTTGTGTCCGCCACAACCACCAAATTCCAGTCTTTGAATGTGGCTAACCTCTGAAATTTTTAAATAATGCTTCGGTACTCTATCGAGTAATAAAGATCCGAGTTTTCTCTACACTCTCCTCTAGAATACAGAATACAGTACCTTCACATCCTCCGTCGGCAAGCTGATACTAGTAACGACAATCCATTTCCCTCCCGGTCTCACATCTGCCGTAGGCGTCACGTTTTTATCGCCGGGAAAGATTCTTTGTAAATCAGAGAATCTGAAAATTTGAAATAGCGTTTTTTAAAAGTTTTCCAACTAAAAACAAACTTGATATTAGATCGGAAGCCAGTGTAGTTCATATTACTTGACAAGTCGAGGTATAGGAGTAGCAAGAAGAGTGAGACTGTAACAACCACACCGAGTGATTTCACATGAAGCATCTGGAAATTTATGATGAATGAGGTAGCTTATATAGAAGAGAGCTCACTGATGAATGCATTCTTTTTCTACTATTCGTATAAAAATTTTATTACTTTTCTAGAAAAATCGCGCAAATGCCCTCTTATTTTGAATGGATTATATTATAGCCAGATCGAAATGAGCACAGTATATTTTTGATCTATCTTTTTATAACGATTTGAGCAAACAGAGCAGAAAATGTCGAACAATAATGTATTTTTGCAAATTTCGCAGCTGGGATACTGTAGAAGAGACCACTGAGCGGATAAATGGCATTGGTGTTTGCTTTAACTTTCTTCATGATTTTGATACTTATTTTGTAAATATTGAAAAAACTTTTCAATGTTCTTCCCTCAGAATTAAATAGACCTAGCCTGTAACTAACTAACAAAAAATAATTCTTACTTTCATTTTTCTCCGTTTCCAAGTCTCGTACTATTGGGGCACGACTTGCTAAAGACAATAAACTGGCGGAATACTGGAACTGGACAGGGAAGAGACTAACGTAAGCTTAGATCTTGCCACGTGTAGCACATTCCCTAGGGCCACACGTGGCATGAACACAATGTGCTACACGTGGCAGATCAGGTACGGGACAGTTCACGTATGGGCCGTGTTATACAAGTTCTTCTGCTGATTGTATCAATTAGGAAACAACCGTACCCCCAAACTTTTCATGAACCTCTCTTCCCTCTCCCCTTTTCACAAAAAATTAAATCGTAGAACAATTTTCTCTGGACAGGACGTTCTTAGAAGATCTTTGAAAGATGTAGAGATAAAGAAACGAACAAGAATGGACTTTAAAAAGTCTCTTCTTTTTGCGCCTTTTCCTTCATTTTTACAAGGTTTTATTGAAAGAGTTTTATCAGTTAGCTACAATCCTTCAAGGTACATTTACAATTCAACTATGGAAAGTTCACCAGCTATAAACCACAAGACTCAATTTTTACTATTCCTCGACTCACCATATTTTCAGCGTGCTCACAGATAAAATGTTGACCAGTTAATCAATTTGTTCGACCTTTTTAATCAGATAGATTCTATTTGGTTTTGTTTCACTGATTTATGAGAGCTTCAGAAAAGCTCGTTTAGTATGAGCTACAGTACTCAAATTAAGAATTTGGCTTTAGGAGAGTTGAAGTACGAACATTTCTAAAATACTACGTTATGGGAACTTTAAAGCGAAAATTGTCAAATTCAAATTTCTTGGAACCTGGTTGCGAACAACATATCTGACGACAATTTGCGGACCGATAGTTTACATTTTCGAAACCGTTTTATTTTTAGAACAGGGTACTGCGCTTTTTGAGCCGTAAAAGAATCCTTACCCTCATGATTCTCCAAAATCTTCCAAACATCCGGATAACCATGTGTGAGCCAGAGAAATATATATTTCAGCCGATCGCAATAACACTTCTAAATTTCGGACGACAATCTCGTATCGTCTCGGAAAGTTTTTCATGGGCCTCTCCCCTTTTCACAAAAAATTAAATCGTAGAACATCTTTTCTCTGGACAGGACTTTTCTCAAAAAAGTTTGAAAGATCTAGAGATATATAGAAACGAACAAGAATGGACTTCAGACAGCCTCTACTTTTTGTTTCTGTTCCCATTTTTAAGATATTGTCTTGGAATTAAAAAAAAACTTTTTCAAGATAAAAATCGTTTTATCGTTTTATTAACAATAAGAACTCAAAAATAATAAGGTTTCAAACAGATTGCGTGGACACAATCAAATTATAATTCTGTTTCCAAATCTCCTCGTCATCCGAAGTGACTTGCTCTTCCGCCTGCGTGGCATACAAATGGTACGCGTACTGCTGAATCTTCTCCTCCCTCGATGGCAATGTTATTGAAATCTCTTCGTTTTCTCCTGTATTTTCTGTCGTGGGCTCCTCCTCATCTTCTTCCAAGACGTCTTCACACTTCTCATCGGGGTCTTCTTCATCCAGAGTCAGCTTGGATCGAAGCTCATAGATCACTTGTTGCATTTGCTCCGACTTTTCCATTTCTTGCTTTAGAAGCCTGCAAAACTCTCTAATTTTCAAAGTGTGTGATGCTCTGTTCTGTATTGGTTCTTTCACGAGCATTTTTAAAAATCATACACTAAACAAACACAATCCCAAAGTTTAAAAATCTCTGAAATCTAGTCCCACCTGGTAGTGAGCCCTCTAACGATCTCCTCGTCTTTCCGATTTTTCCGCTCCTCCTCGAGTTCGCTTTCCAGTCGAACTCTTTCTTTTTCGAGCTCTTTTCGTATTTTTCCTTCTTTATTGGGTCTTGGATTTTTCAACGATCTTTTGAAGTCAAAACTGGCAAGGTCTTCACGAGTTGGGAAGTCGCGGGCGAGTCGCATGTCTGAAAGATAGTTTATTGTGATTTTTTCTGAAAAATTGTCGGATAGTGAAAGGGAATATGATTCAAATTCTACATTTCTTTCAAGTTCATATTTGAATGAAGGACCCTCCAAACCTTTCACAAAAAGCTGTGCTTGAATAGGATCCAAATGCGAAAACTGATAGGCAATTTTCGAGTTGATTATCACTGACCAAATCGATGCTTCTTCCTCGATAACAGGCGTCTGAAATTGGATTGAATTTATATACATAATGAATAGAAAGTTTCTACTTCTATCACTGTATCTTCATCAAACTGCACAATCTCATCCTTTTCCTCGTTTTGTTTTCGAATTTTGGTGACCCCGGGGAGCATCTGAACCCAGCCGAACTGCCACTCCGCTGAACGCCTTCTGATCGGAAGGCATCCACGCTTCTCTGCTAATTTCCGGAATAACACGAATCCCTGAACATCAGAACTTTAATTATTAGTATCAGAAACTCAAAAACGTACCTTCCCAATGACATGATTGACATATCTCTCGAACACACGATCGGTGGCAATTTGCAAATCTTCACGATCGGGAAAGATGACTTGGAGCAGGTTGAGAAACTCGTTGAACGTCACGTTTTCTGGCAGATCGTGCACTTTGGGGGTGGTCTGACGACGCAGCTCGCGGAGCAACTCGTCAATCAAAAATTCGGCTTGCGCTGGTTTGAAGGTTCCTGGAAATGATAAATGAAGCAGTGAAATTTTTGAGAGCGTATCCAAATTTAGTTCTAGAGCTCTAAGAACTGATAAAGGATAAAATGTTGAATCAACATGTAAAAGACAGAGCACAATCTTTCAACACTCTTACAGGCCAACTAAAGTTCCTACCTTGAACATTCTGATCCGCGAAAAGTGAGAATATCCTGAACAAATGCTGAAACAGCGGGCCGGACACGGCATCGTTGGAGGTGCTCATCGCAGAGTAGCAAATGTTTGCCTTCTCACCTGATCGAAAGAGTGGCGAGAGTGAAAAGAAAGAGAAACAAAACTAATTTCGTTCCTCTCGGCGCTTCTCGCCCCGAAAAACTGAAGATCTCCCCCCGTTATTTTTCTTTTTCGCCTGCCCGGAGCGGGAGATGGATTGCGAGCAGCCGCGTTTTACACGTGAGCTGGTTTTTATCCGGCAAAAATGAGCAGGTGACTTTTTGCAGCTGCTCTGCAGTTCCATGGAACATAAACATTGATTGAGCTGATAAAAAGTTAAAAAAAGAGAAACATTCATTTGACTAGATCATAGTGGTGAAAAGCAACAAAATGGCGGGGGGAACTGGGCGGAAGATTGAATTTTTACCCGTTTTGATAAAGTTTAAAGTTTAGATTTTTTGATTGTAGAGATAAAGCAGAGAGTCACTGGGCAGAAAGAGAAACAATTGGTAGGTAGGAAAAAGGTAGAAAATTTGAAAATAATGAAAAAAAAAAAGAAAAAAAATTGTGATTTTAAAACTCGTCTTCTTTGTTGTCTTTGATGGATGGTGGAATGCCTTCTCCTTTGCGGCCGACCTGGAATTACAATAATTATTTATTTTCATGATAAAACTACAGTAATCTTTCTATCTTTTATTTATCAATTCAAACTTCAGCTACAGTAACACTCACCAATAAATAGGTATCCATTCCTCCATCGATTCCCTTGACCTCAATATGATCGCGGAACTCGAATTCGTACCGATCCAGAAGATATTCTCTCGTGTGCTGTGACACCTGGATCCTGTTCAACACTCCTGTGCTGTACATTCTGCTGGCAATGTTGACGGTGTCTCCCCAGATGTCGTAGTAGAGCTTCGTGGTGCCAATGACACCAGCTGTTACTGGGCCTAAAAAGAAAGCTTGAAATGAGCTCAACAAGTGCTCAATGATTACCGATGTTCAGACCGAGCTTGCAGACAAAGTCAAAGTTGAGCAAGTCCTCATTGAAGACGCTGAGCACGTGCTGAACGGCGAGGGCAAAGTCCACCATCTGATACAGGTGCTCTTTGGGGTGCAACATGTTCTTTTTTCTCTCCGGGTTTAATCCACTGGCAGCCATGTAGGCTGGCCCAATCGTTTTGATCTTCTCAATGTGGGTGAAGTCAGGACGATCCAGAAGCTCGTCGAAGTCTCCAATGACCTCGTTGAGCACTCTCAAGAACTCGCGACCCCCTTCGAAGTTCTCCTCGTACATGTCATTCCAATTGGTAATGGATGCGAACAGGACTCCCACTGTTTCATGGTTCTCACTGTACTTGGTATCAGTTTTCAAACTTTCCACTGCGTGCGCTGGGATGACGTTGTTCAGCAGCCAGTCTGCTTGGTCTCGCACGATTTGCATTCTTTCAGTGTCACGGCGAGCTTGAACATCTCCGAAGAATGACATCCGGAAGGCGGTTTCGAACTGAAATGATAAAACTTTTATTTCATTGCATTCAGAATCAGTGAAAACTACTCACCTGATAGTTAAGGAATGCCACAAGAACAATCGATAGGACCACATCCAAGAAGAGCTCCCAGATGAACAAGGGGGATCCGAAGCTTTGGGACAAGTTCCGAGCACTGGTTGAGTTGAGAGTGGCAGTTCCCGCGTTGGTACCACGAGCAATTAGAATAGTCGTCACGTTGCAACTGTCGGCATCGGGCTCTAAGTGCAACAGGTTGTACTGGCAGTAGAACACTCCAGCGATGTGAAGAAGTCCGATGAGCACAGCAGCAGTGGTCTTGGGCCACGCGGCTAATTGGGAAAAGTTGCAGTGAGCGAAAATCGCCAGGATTGTGACGTAGCTGAATGCGAGTCTGTAGTTCAAAATGATATCCGCGCATTCTCCTTTCTGACAGAACGGCATAATGCAGATGGCGACTCCCACTGGAAGGAATATCAGGAGAAGACCGATGAGATGACGAGGCATCCATTGATTGGCGCATTGGATGGAAGTTTTGCGCGCCAGAAGTGGAAGACCAATCAGGAAGATCGTGAGGAGCAGAATGGCAGCCGCAAATGGGAAGTAGGCGAGAAGAGAAATGGGGAAGGGCCGGACAGACATCAGAGCGACAACTGCAGCAATCACAAAGATCAATGTGGCGACAATGATATCGATGAAGACTCCAGAATATCGGTACTTGTTAACAGAAGACTCTCTTTCTCCCTGCTCCATCAAATCTTGATGCCGTTCCACGTGTCCCTTCTTCGAGGTAGTGTACCTCTCCGCAGAATCCACGAAATGAGCACGATACTCCTGCTCTACATCCTTCTCGTTGAACCGGAGAGTCCACTTGTTCAACGAGTCATGATGGTTCCAGAAGCCCTTGTCGAAACCGCCCTCTCCTTGTCCGATAACCATCGCCAGTCTCTGATCGAAATTGTTATCCGTATCGAATCTGGTGAGAGATGCAGCGTTGTGATGGTGAGAGATAGCAGTGTCGAGCCCTCCGACCGAGTTGAGATCAGAGTTTCCATCCTGAAGAGATAGCTGGAGCCCACTGCTTCTGCTCCCCTTAATGCTGTTGCTCTCGCTGCCAGTGCTCACAAACTTCTTGCTATCAGTCACTCGATCGCTATAAGTGTTGTTGGTGTCCGTATTACTTCCATTGAACTGATTAGTAGCAAGTGCTTGGAGAGAAGCTGACTTCCTATTGTCTTCCATGACGCAAATCGAGTTTGACTCTTTCGGGAGCAACTGTGTGCTCCTGTTTCTCTCCGCCAGTTTTATCCTCAAACTTCCGCCACCTTCTCTCGTGGCGCTTCTCATCGGATACGAGTTCGTGTGGTTCATTTTCAGTTTCTCCGCCCACTTCGGCTTCAGTATCGACTTTTTGCTACTCTTCTGGCTGTGGAGACTTTCCACTTCTTGCACTTGCGCCGGCTCCTCTTCTTGTGGCTCATTGATGCGGCCCTTGATGAAGTACGTCTTCATACTCTCCGGTTTCACCCTTCTCTCGGTACCCTGCACTTGCATTCGCAACGGTCCATCGTAATCAGGCCCCTCTTCAATTTCGTAAAGCCCCTTGAGCAGTTTCGCAGTGGCCTCTGAAACATGAACTCTTCCAGCCACTCCAGAAGACTCCATCTCATTCGCCAGTGTCACATCGTTGGAGAACACGTCGAACTTGAAGCGCTTGGTGCCCACCATTCCGCACATGACCTTTCCGGTGTGAATGCCCACGCGCATGTTGACCTCCTGTCCGCGGTCGATGTCAAATTGACGGATCGCGACGATCATGTCGAGGCCCATTTCGACGGTGCGGCACGCGTGGTCGTCGCACGGTTCGGGACATCCGGCGACGCAATAATAGCAGTCGCCGAGTGTGGAGATCTTCTCGAGGCCACGCAGACGACAGAGTGTGTCGAAGCGACCGAAAAGGTCGTTGAGAAGATTGACGAGCTCGTCGGCGGATTTATTCGATGACATTTTCGTGAAGCCAGCGATGTCGGCGAACAGAATCGAGACGTTTGTCATGAGGTTCATGGTGAACGGGCGGAATTTACGGTACTCGGGAACCATTTTGGCAATTGGTTCTGGAAATGTGCTTCGTAGGTGTTTTTTTAGATAAGGAGAACATACGATCAACTTGAGTAGCATTAGAAGTTCTACAGTTCGAATCATTTGAGGCGGATGGGCGGCGAAGTTCAGAAGCATCCTTGAGGAGTTCATCGGCTACCTGAAAACCATTTGAAATACAATCTTTCCCTTTCCTCATCCAAAATGCACACCTTTTTAGGCATCACAGACTGAATCATATGATCCTTAAACTGAGTCTCCAGCTCCAAATCCTTCCTCGCCAACATCGACTGACCCACTTTCAGAAACGTCTTCCGCTGTCGCACTTGAGTCAAAATGAACAAGTGCACGCCGAGCAAATGGACGCCCGCATGAAGCACCAGTTTTATGTATCCGGCCTCGACGAGCCCAATTTTGTTTTTATTGAGGATCTCGAAGAGCACCGAGTAAATGACGCCGATGAGAATGCACAAGTACAACGGGAGTGGGATGACTGTGTAGATCAAAAGTACGACCTGCAAGTTGAAAGAGGGTTGGAAGAGGAATTCCGAGAAAATAATAGTTACTTGAAAACTAGTGGCAAGACTGGCAACAGGGGTCATGAACGATGCCTGCGACTCGGCAGAGAAGATCAGAAGAGTGACGAGGCAGATCAAAAAGGTGCATAGAAAGGAGGTGGGCATGTAGAATCTGTAATGAGATTAGGATGGAAATTTCATAAAAATTAGTCTGAAATATACAAAATGCTTAGGGCCCTCTGAAAAAAGAGGTTAAGGGATCTTTCAGAAGCCTGTGGCTTACAAGTTAGTCTGATAAGAGTGAAACCAATATCGTTCGAGAGCTCTCTTTCTGATGAATCCAGAACTATGATTCATGTTTCCTATTGACCTCTGTGAGCCGAGATATGGAGCTCCGAGTGTTTCAACTTTGGAGCTCTGTTTCTCGGCTCAAAGAACTCAATAGGAAAAAATAAAAATAGTTCTGAACTCGTTAAAACAAGAGCTTTTGAATGATATAGGTCTTACTGGGAAACTCCGGGGATTCATCAGACCATTCCCTAATAAGAGTTTCAGATTCAGTTTACCTTTGATATTGAGCCGCACAAGCTGTAAAGGCAAACATGGCAAAAATGACGGCAATAAGGCATAGTGCTACGATCTGTAAAAAAAGTGAAGATTAGTCACATCTTTCCCCACTTCCGGGTCCCATCTCTTTGTTGTTTTCCAGCTCATCTTCTCCATCTTCTTTCCCCAAAAAACAGAGAGACAAGAGGCAAATTGACTCTTCTTCTATGAGTATGTGTCACTTTGGAGCAAAAGGAAATTGGTTTTTCGAGATTTACACAGCTCATGCCCCTCGTCTCTCTCTCATGCTCGGCACGCAAAAATTTCATTTTTCAACAATTGCTCCCGCGGAGCCGGAGCCCGGGTTATTTTTAGCACTTTTTGACATGCGAGATGAATTGAAATTGCAATTTTGCATTTGGATTTAAATCTTCAGGCGAGAAACGAAAGTGAATTATTCAAATCGAGAGCATGGGTGGCGGAAGCGGACGTTGTTTGCATTTTAGAAGAGGTGCAAGTCTTCTACAGTAATCCTAAATCAAGAATCCAGAATCCAGAACGCAGAATCCAGAAGACGTGCCACAAGTTAACAGTTACCCAAAATAGCCGCCCCAAGGTCAAGAGTGTCACTCCCCGTTTTTTATACTCGCCTCGGACATTCATTGTATACCAACAGCCGACGTGTGCGGGGCGCAAATAAACAGAAAAGAGCGGCGTATAAAGGAATAAAACTAATATATCGAAAGGAAACTGTCGAGTTATGCAGATCAAACATTCATTCTTCTGGGGAGAAAGTTTTGTGGAGGAGTGTCATTTGGAATTGGAACTGAATATGGCGCTGGAGAACAAGATAGTGAACGGAAGGATATAACAATCTTCAAAAGAACAGAAACCATAAACTATAAAACACTTAAAAAAGAAAAGAAAGAAGGCTTACCCAGTGTTGAATAAAAGTCCGATCAAATAAAGCGAGGTAGATCATCCACGCGGCAATCACTACCGCAATATAAATCAGTCCGGACCGAAAGCGATCTCTGAGTTGACTGAAACTGCACTTCCAGTACTGTGCCTCCAACGTGGCACTTCTGAATTGCGGGTTCCACCATCTCGCGGAGGCTCTCTCGAACAGCGGCACCCGACGGGGCGAGGAACTGTGCGCGCGCACCGATGGCCCGCATGAGCCACCGAGCGCCGGCGTTCGTTCGCCGATGTCGTCGTCCATGGAAGTTCGTCGTCTACTTCGACTCCAGAAGACGTTTGAGGCGAGTGGGTGAAGAAGAAGAAGGCGGAGAGGAAGAAGAGACGAGAGTAGTAGTTGTTCCTCTCTCTCTCTCTCCCTCTCTCTCCCCCTCTCTCTCGGTTTCTCTCACTCGCCTTTTACTTTGAAAGCCCCGTTTCGTTGAAGCGAGAGAGTGTGGCGAGCGAGGAGAGGGGCGAGATGTAAACGAAAAGCTTGCGCTCTCCCCCTTCTCTCTATTAGACCCCGCCCCTTTTGCACATATCGCCACGCTCTCTCTCTCTCGCTTGAGTCTTTCGGAGCCCGATTATTGCTTCGAGGGAGGGGAGAACTTTTGGGAGTTGTTGGTGCATCCTCATGGGATTTGGTGAACGAATTTCGTGGGATTCCGGAATTCAATGAGCATGTCGGAAGGGAGACGGGGGGCCCGCTTATCATAGTGTCGACGGAGATTAATTGCGGGTGGCAGATGTGGCGAATGCTCTTTACGGCTGCCCAAAACGGAGCACGTTTCATGCATAATCGAAATATTCGGGGAACAATTCACATCTTCAGATAAAGCTTCGTTAAAAAACAAGAATATCGTCCTGCACCTTTAAACATTTTGTAATAAGTTTAAAAATTTCGAATCCATGCTATTAGAAAAATATATCTTATCAATATACTCATAGTGTCTATTTTCAGCGTCAAGCTGTTTTCCGGTTATCATCGTTACTATTCCATGAAACACAATTGAACACCTTTCACATTCACAAAGAACAAGTGTTTCTGTAGACAAGACACAATATACAACTTATTTACCCGTCGACATTATTTTCAGTCTTTGTTCGAAAGTCGACTGAAAATTCTTCATTCTTCTGTCAGCGCCCTCCAATTTCAAAATGCCGCGACTTTCTCTGTCTGCGCCTCTGCAAAACGCACACTCTCTCACTACAAGTGTCCACTAGAGCGCGTGTGCATCATTTGCCGCCGAAAGCGAATCTTTCAAATCGAAAACTGCCTTCATTTTTGTTCTTGTCGTCGTCCCGAGTGGCGGTTTCTTCGTTTTCTCCCTTCTTTTAGCCCCTTTTACCTTGTTCTCCCTATTTTCTGCCTTTTCTCGCTTGAAAACGTCGAAAAAACTAGGTATTTTAGTCGTTTTTTCTCCATTTTTCGACCCTAAACCGTATTTTTGGTTTTTCAGTAATTTCCACACTCTGTGATGGATTTCATAGACAATCAAGCGGAGGAATCAGACGATTCGTCGGGTAGATCCGACACCGAAGAGCCACAGTTCAAGAAGAAGAAATTGACCAAGGAGAGCTCGAAAAAGAAGAAAAAGGCTATTCAGAGGTACCGAAATTCAAAATTCAACGAAAAAATGTTTACTTTGCTGTTACAAACAAACAAAATTTTTATTTTTCAGCTCTGATGAAGATGAAGATGACGAGGACGATGAAGCCAAGGGGAGAGAAGAAATGAAAGGGTTCATCGCAGATGAAGACGACGAGGAAGATGACAATAAGTCTGAAAAGTCGGAAAAATCACGGCATTCTGGAGAGGACGAGCTCGACGACGAAGATTTAGACTTGATCAATGAGAATTTGGATATTCGTAACGACAGAAAGAAGAATCGTGTCCGGCTAGGAGATTCAAGTGATGAAGAAGAGCCAATGGTGAGCATTTGATAATCTCGTTTTAAAAAGTGTATTCTTTATTGCAGAGACCCGCAGACGACGATGATCGACGTTCAGAGCGAGGCGGAAGTGACGACGAAGACAGAAGACGTGGACGGAATCGCTACGGTTCAGGATCGGATCGGTCTGAAGACGATTTCATCGAGGACGACGGAGATGGACCGCGACGTCATCGCAAGCGTCACCGTGGAGATGAGCACATGCCGGAAGGCGCCGAAGAAGACGCGCGTGACGTGTTTGGAGTCGAAGACTTCAACTTTGACGAGTTTTACGATGACGATGAGGGCGACGATGGTATGGAGGATGAGGAGGAGGAAATCATCGAGGATGACGGTGAAGGTGGTGAGATTAAGATTCGGAGAAAGAAGGACACGTCGAAAAAGACGACGTTGCTGGAGTCGATCGAGCCGAGCGAGTTGGAGAGGGGATTCTTGTCAGCTGCGGATCAGAAGATCATGATTGAAGATGCGCCGGAGAGGTTCCAGCTCAGAAAGACACCTGTAACCGAGGCCGACGACGAGGAGTTGGAACGTGAAGCCGGCTGGATCATGAAGCACGCATTCACAAAGAACTCCATCACCAAACAAACTGTTTACCACGACTACGACACTCCGAAAACGTTGGAAGATGCTTACGATGAGGACCGAAACGAAGTGTCGGAGCAACTCGTCGTCGCCATTAAAGAAGTACTCAAGTTCATTCGTATACGATCCAACTCATTCGAGGTGCCATTCATCGGGCTCTACAGAAAAGAGTTTATTGATAGGATGCTCACTATGAATCAACTGTGGAAAATCTACGACTTTGATGAGAAATGGTGTCATCTTGCGGATAAGCGGAACAAGTTGTGCAACCTGATGCGTCGAATGAGGGACTATCAGGAGCAGTGCGATGATCTAATGGTCAAAATCAATCCGATCGATGATCTTGAAGTGTATAAGTGAGTGCGATACAGCGTCTATTACAAAAATAAAACCTTGATACGTTCAGAACTGCCTACATTGATAGTCTCGAAGAGCTTACTGATGTTCACGCCAACTTCCAATTGCTCTACGGATCACACTTGGACAGCATGGTCAAATGGGAGAAGGAGCGCCGTGGTGACGCAGAAGAAGAGGCTGACTATCGAGCCAAGTTCAAGCCGTCGATCCGCAACGACAAATATCGAATGTGCCTCGAGAATGGCATCGGGGAGCTGGCTGCTCGATTCGGATTGACCGCTAAGCAAATCGCCTCAAACATAGATTACCAGAAATGTGAAATCGTGCAAGATCCTATGAATCCACTCGACGCTGCCAAGGACTATGTCTGCGACCCGTTCCCTGACAGTGAAACAGTGCTGAAAGGCGCCACGTACATGCTCGCAAAGGAGATCAGTCGCCAGCCAGACATTCGCAAAAGTGTTCGCAAGAAGTTCCGCGACAGGGCTCGCTTCTGGGCGCGTCCGACGAAGAAAGGAAGGGAGACGATTGACGAGACTCACCCGCTCTACGATAAACGGTACATCAAGAATAAGCCAGTCTCCGAGTTGACAGACGAAGAGTTCCTGTACTACCACAAGGCCAAAGAGGAGGGACTAATGGACCTTCTGATTCAGTGTGAAAGCGACGAGGAGCAAGAGACAAAGCTCTATCTGATCGATGATTATCTCAGCCCGCGAATCTTTCAAAAAGACGAGTTCACTGAGAACGTTCAGTTGTGGAACGAAGTGAGAAATGAGTGCATGAACATGGCGATCAACGAGTTCCTGGTACCGTATCTTCGCGATGAGACCTATAATGCGATGGTCGAGGAGGCGAAGGCTGCTGTGGCGATGAAGTGCCGTCTTGAGTTTGCTCAGAGAATCTCACACGCTGGATACGAGCCAGAAGCCAACGAGAATCTGGATGATGACGACGACGATATGGATCGACACGGTGTGCGGAGAATAATGGCGGTGTGTTACCCGACGACTCGAGATGACGCCTCGTTCGGAGTCATGGTTGATGAGAACGGAGCCATTGTGGACTACCTTCGGATGGTACACTTCACGAAACGAACATTTGGAAACGGGTTTACTGCGGAAATGAAAAAAGAGTCGATGGAGTTGTTCAAGAAGTTTGTGCAGAGGAGAAAACCACAAGCCATCGCCTTGAGTATTGAGGATATGGAGTGCACCAGACTGAAGGTAAAAATGACAATTTTAGATGGATTCATCAAATCATAACGTTTCAGAAAGATCTGGAAGATGCCATCTTCGCGCTCATGAGCGAAAAGGCGATCTCTCGTAAAATTCCAGTATTTTTGATGGACAGTGAAGCCGCAAAGGTCTTCATGAAGTCCAACATCGCTGAAACTGAGAATCCCGACCACCCACCCATTCTTCGTCAAGCGGTTTCCCTCGCTCGAATTCTACTGGACCCTGTTCCAGAGTACGCTCATTTGTGGAACAGCGACGAGGACATCTTCTGTCTCTCATTGCACCCACTTCAACGCGACATTGAGCAAGAGCAACTTGCAAACGTGCTCTGTCATGAACTAGTGAACAAGGTCAATGAGCAAGGTGTGGATATCAACAGATGTGCCGAGTTCCCTCATTACACCAACATGCTCCAGTTCACATGTGGTCTGGGTCCTAGAAAAGCGACAGCTCTTCTGAAGAACATAAAGGGAAATGACAACTTCATTGAGAGCAGATCCAAACTGGTAGTTGGCTGCAAGCTGGGCCCGAAAGTTTTCATGAATTGTGCTGGTTTCATTCGAATTGATACTGTAAAAGTGATGGATAAGACTGATGCCTACGTGGAAGTGCTCGACGGCTCAAGAGTTCATCCAGAGACCTACGAGTGGGCTCGCAAAATGGCAGTAGATGCGTTGGAAGTTGACGACTCTGCTGATCCTTCAGCGGCCCTTCAAGAGGTGATGGATGCTCCCGAACGTCTTCGAGATCTCGACTTGGACGCTTTTGCGGAAGAGTTGAGTCGGCAAGGATTCGGAGAGAAGAAGTCTACTCTCTATGATATCTCAAGTGAGCTGAGTGAGAAGTATAAGGACCTGCGAGAGAAGTTCGAGGAGGTGTCCAACGAGCGGCTCTTCGATTTGCTCTCGAGAGCTGGAAAGGAGATCAAAGAAGGTGCGAAGGTGTTGGGAACAGTGCAATCTGTGCAGTACAAGAAGATTGATCGTAGTGGAGAGAGTATGCTGCCTGATATGAGGGAAGATGGACAGTTTGCTTGCCCGTACTGCAAGAGCTACATGGCATCGAGCCCAGCTGACATTCAGGACCATATAGTTCGAGATGTAAGTTTATTACAACTAGAATTGTCTTTTTAAAACTATAAAATATATTCAGAGTCGGAATAGCGGTTGTCCCGGAACGCCAGTCGGAATACGCGTCAGATTCGACAATGGAATGACCGGCTTCTGTCCGAACAAGAACATTTCGAGCAGTCATGTCGACAATCCATTGACTCGAGTGAAGTTAAGCTCGCCTTACTATTTCAAGGTGATCAGCGTGAACAAGGAGCGCTTCTCGCTCTTCCTCAGCTGTAAAAGTAGCGATTTGAAAGATGACAATGCGGCAGGACGCGATCCGTTTTGGGATCATCAGCTCTACGAGGAAGACATGCAGATGATGAAGAATGAGAATAAAAAAAAGAAGGAGGCGAATACACGAGTGAAGCGTGTTATTGCTCACCCGAACTTCAAGAATATCTCGTACGAAGAGGCCACTCGACTTCTGGACGACATGGACTGGTCCGAATGCATTATTCGTCCATCTGCAAACAAGGATTCGAGTCTATCAGTGACCTGGAAGATTTGCGACCGAGTTTACCACAATTTCTTCGTCAAAGAAACCGCGAAAGATCAAGTTTTCTCGATCGGAAGACAGCTCACTGTGGGAGGAGAGGACTTTGAAGACCTGGACGAGTTGATAGCTCGCTTCGTGCAGCCGATGATCCAGATTTCTCATGAGATCACCACTCACAAGTACTTCTTCACGAATGGAACATCCGAGGAGACGGAGGCAGTGGAGCAGTTCGTACGGGAGAAGAAGCGGGAGTTGGGCAGATCGCCGTACGTCTTCAGCGCTTCTTATCGTCAACCGTGTCAATTCTTGATTTCATACATGTTTGACAATACCGAACGGATTCGTCACGAGTACTTTAGAAGTAAGTTTTTTAGGTTAAAATTAAAAAGTTTCAATTATTATTTTCCAGTAATCCCCCGAGGAATCCGGTTCCGTCACCAGAACTTTGACACCCTCGACCACATGCTCGCCTGGTTCAAACGCCACTTCCACGAGCCGCCGATCGACGCGCGAACTCGACCTCCACCATCAGCCTCTCAGTTCCGTGCCCCGCCCATGCCCCCTCCATCGCACTTTTATCCACCACAGTTTGTCGGTTATCACTAGACAAACTATAACATGATCCTCGTTTTCACACGTTTTCAATTTAAATTATTTTCCATGTTTTCCTTTCTTGTTGTTGGTTTTTTTCTAAAAAATCTCCGTGTTCCTCTTCTCATTTCATTTCAGATACCCTCCTGTCAATTTTAAATTTTATTTGTGCAACAACTTTTTTATTTATACTCAATAAACTTCGTGATGTGCATTTCAGTTCCCTTTGAGAGTATGTAAGTTGATCATTGCTTATTTTTGATAATTTTTGTAGCTGGAGGAAAAATCATAATTTAGAATCTCATGAGCCAAAAAAACTCGATTTCATCGGCTCCCAGACGACCCGAAAAGCGGGGAAGTGTGCAGAAAATTGTGAGGAATGAGGACCTTTTCAAATCGGAAAAAAGTAAACATTGGAAAAATATCTGAATAAATTCAAATTCCTTCCAGATCCTGGTCCATTCGAAGAAATCACGCTGAGCGATGACGACGATCCGCCGCCTTCCAAAAAGCAGAAGTGTGCCACGTGTCAGAAGGATATGACGCTTTGGACGTCTTCTAGAAGGGAAATTCACATGAAAGTGTGTCAGGATAATAAAAAGGGGAAGGAAAAAGAACGAATAAAGTCAAAAGGAGCCGCGAAAAAACTCACAAAGACAATAGAACAGTGAGCATTTCTGACTACTTGAATTTATTTATATTTTTGAGTTAAAATTCAATAAAAACAACTTTAAAACTCTCAGAGACGACGTTGTGGAAGACAAAATCTGTCTGGAGCCGCAAACCTCTCAAAAATGGGAATACTCAAAGAACAATGTGAAATTTGCAAGAATTCAAGAAGACGACGAAGACAACCGCCGTAGGAAACGTCCCAGAAGTTTCGCCGTCGTGGAGTTGGCGCCGAGAAAGTGTCAATGCGAGATTGTGACGACGCTCCATTCGAGATTCATGGACGAGTTTCACTTCAAGTCACTTCAGAATCGAAAAGAGAAAGAGCAAGGGGTGTCCGAGCACGCTTTTCAGATGAAGAGCATGATTCAGAAGGTTGGAAAATCTTGAAGAAGCAATTGTGCATTTAACCTATAAAGAGCTCCAAGCTTTCTATCATAATTTCAGCTCGCCCGCTACGAACAACTCTCGTGGGATATGCAGAAGACGTTCGACGACATGATATCCACCACCATCATCACTCTCCAATGCTCCGATGGAGAGCTCAAGTGTCCCTTGACGATTCTGAAGCATAGAACGACAGTGATCCGTGCGAATCCGAGAGCCGAAGTGATTCAAATGGAGAAACCGGTGGAGTTGGTGAAGACGTGGCTGAGCTTCGTGGTGAGTGCGACAGTGGAGTGGAACGAGGAGCATGTGGAAGAGATGATGGAGCTGGCGAAGAAATATGGACCAGTGGGTCTGGAGAGTATTCTGAAGGATGGAAGAAAGCAGGCTTCTGAAATTGATAAAACGAAGATAATTTCGACGCTAACGACATCTGAAAAAGCTCTAGAAGTTGTGGAAGACGTCAAAATTACACCGTTGAAATGTCAGATGGCTTCGGAATCGACTTTCAAAACGCCTGAAAAGGCTACTATCTTTGTGGAAGAGCCTGCTCCAGAAGCCCCAGAACCCATCGACGTCTTCACTTCAGATGACCCTTTTATCAATTTCGGCAACATTCCGAACAACGACGATGATGACATTATGATGCTCGACGAAGACACTTCCATGTCATCAACGCCAGGCATAACGAGCACGTCGATGGACTCGTTTGATGAGTGGAGCAATAATGATCCGGTAAAATTACAATAGCTCCTCTGGAAACTGAAAAACTTGAGAATCTTCCAGAACCTGCATGTCCGCTCCAAATCGTCTCCTGTCATCCAAACGACGCCCAAAGCGCAGTGCTCTAAGCCCGTCTTCGGGTCTCATGTGAAAATTCTGAAGACTGATGGAATCACCCCCATGCCGGAATTTGAAAAAATGGATGAAGCGGAGCTGAAAGAACGAATGAAAGAGATTGGAATGCGACCCAAAGGGAAGAAGGCGATGATTCTGATGCTCAAGAAGGCGTACACCACATTGCACCCGGAGATTTGTACTGGCACGCCCACTATTAGACCACTGATCAGAGCCGAGAGTCCGGAGAAACTGAAAGTAGCGAAAAAGTCGCACAGATCGCTGAATGACAGACTGAGATCGCCCAGAAAATTGGAACTAGTGGCGGAAGATTCTGAAGTCGCTGAAGCAGGAAAAGAGGAAGAAGACGTCGCTGAGAAAACGCTGAATCTGTCAAATGACGAAAGAGAGACTGGAAGAATCTGCGGGGATGATATTGGAGAAGAAGAGGAAGAGCCAGTTGGAAATTCGAAGATTGAGGAGCTCAAATGTGCGTTTTTGACGTGGATAAGGAGTGACACGAACACGGTGCTCTATGAGCATGTTCTCTCGTTGCAACCGGTTTCATTGGTGAGTTCAATCTCTGAATTTTTTGAAAAGTGGGCGGGACCATCATTATATGAAAATGTATTTTTCCAGGAAGAAATGCTCATTCGCCTGGAAAAAGCCGATGGACCATTAGGTCGAATCGGAAAAGCGAAACTGGTCGCTGTGCTCGAATCGCTCAGAATCACATATCAGCTGCCACAAAAGGGCGGTCCGAGGAAAATTGGCGGCGGTTTCAAACGACGACTGTGAATATTTCAATAAAGCATCGTTTTCGTTTATCCTCTTATTTTTATAAAACCCCATGCATTAGCCACCAGACAATGGAGGGATCACTGCGATTTCCGAATATCGATCCAGCTGGAATTGTTGAGCTGGACTTGCGTATCTGAAATTAAAAAAATTGTTTTATTTCAAAGTAGGACTCACTCTTGATCCACTGCTAGCATTATAATCTGCTCGATCCTTTGAAGAGTTGGGAATTTCTGAAAAAAAATTGTATATTTCTCGCGCACCCTCCTCGACGAGATAGTGCCTCACCTCCATCACAGCGCTTCTGATTTCCTCGTAACTGGTCTCGAGTGGAATCTCGACTGTATCCTCGCGCTTCCCTGCTAAATGATGGGCCTCACCGAAGAATAGGACCTTAATCGGGTGTTTATTCATTAGTCTGAAAAACCTTAGTTCAAAGTCATTTAAAAACATTGAGAAAACATAATTGAAATTCGATAAATCGATATTGGAAGCCTAGTCAACATGAAAAACTTAATATAAATGAAAAATGGCTGGAAAATCAATAATATCCCGGTTAAAAAACAGAAAAAATGAGAGAGGTGAGAAGAAAGAATGAGAGGGAGAGATCATGTAGAAACCACAATAGATAAAACGGGGAAAGAAACGATCGATACAAGATACTGATAAGATTAAAACAGAGCCTTCGAAGAGCTCTTTACATTGGTCGTCGTGCCAGTGACGATTCGTTCCGCGATCGACGGCTGCCGACTTTTCACAATCCGTGAGACGTCATCGTAGAGGGCGGCGCGACGGAGGCCACATACTTGGAGGGGAGCGCCGCTTCGTGACAGTTCATTTAACACGTTTTTCAGCTTCTTTTCTGATCCTGTAATTTGGTAGAATTAACAAGTTGATTGCAAATTTCAAACTTCAAAAAAAAGTAGAAACTCACCACTCTCACATAACGTCTCCACATACAAATTGAGCATTGTCTGATAGTCATGCGGATTTCCCAATTGCTCGGCGCACTGCACCAACTGCTCCAACTGATTCTCTTTGACCGCTCTCGACACCTGAGGTGCCACGCCCAACGCCGTCGTCTGTCGTCGCATTCTGCTCAGAAGACGTGTCAACGGCCCCGACGCCGCGGTGACATCCATCTGCGCGACGGATATCGGAGACGTCAGTCTAGCGAGCACGTTGGTAGTGATCGCCTGGATCCAGCAGGCGAGTCCGATGCTGTAAGTGTAGACGGAGCCGTTGGAGAAGACTATGAGTGGGACGCCGCTCTCGGAGATGTCAACACTCATCAGCGAGTTGTCCGCGGCTCCTTCGACGCAATCGAACAGTGCTTGCCGGGAGATGACCGCTTTTTGCGTTTTCAAATTCCACGTGGAAAGTCGTCCGTTCTCTGTCAATGCGTAAGAGGCGTGGTCCTTCACACCGATGAGCACTGGGAGCGAGTCGAGGCGGAGGGAAATGAGGAGAGAACCACATGCGACTCGATAGATTCGGAGTGACTTGTCACCGCAGCCAAGGAGCACAAAGTATCTGTGAGTGGGTATTTTGATCGGTTCCTGGAATTTATGAGATTCAAGCTCAAAAACTCACTTATTGGCAGCCACAATGAGCACTGGCGCCGCCACGACGACAATCCAAAGCGTCTCGGTGACGACCCTTCGCTCCTCGTCCCCATCCACCTCATTATTCCGTTTCTTGACGAGCTTAACTTGTGTCGACTCGACGCCTCCGTGTCTCCACCGATTGTCCACTTCCACCATCAGCCCTTTCCTGTCCGGCACGTGATAGCTGATCGAGCTCTGCTGCTCGGGCGCCTCCATCAGAACAGTTCCATCTGTCGTTTTCAAACTCTTTGGCTCGATCGGTCGGAGCACCGGCTTTTTGAACTCCATAGCCAGTAACGGGTTCGACGTCTTCTTCCTTTTTTCGGTCGTCTGTGATTGCTCATCATCCGAGCTCTCCTCCTCCTCTTCGTCCTCATCTTCACCAGAATCATCACTCGACGTCTCCAAATCCACCTCATCTGGCGCCAGAGCCACACGCTTTTTGGGAGGCGGAGACGAGGCCGTTGAAGTCGTTGGTTTTTTGACAACAGTTGAAGACGTTACCGGTTCAGAAGAATCCAAAGCCGTGGAAGCCATGAAAATCGGTTGTATCCGTCGTTTGCCATCCTTGAGGGTTTCCTTCTGCTTACTCCGCTCCGCCTGCATATTTTTCTCGTTCGCCCGCAGCTCATTGTTCTCCTTCGGACGGTCCTCGATCACCGTCATTGGCGTTTTGGCGGGCGCTTTGGTATCTTCGAGTTTCTGAAGGTCAAAAATAATTTAAAGATTTTGAAAAATCAATACTTCGGATAAATCAAATTCAATTCGAAAAAAGTATAATCTTATCAAATTTTTAAGCATAATTTTTTTAAATTAAAAAACGATTCTAAATTTTGAACTTCAGAAGAATTTAAAAAAAACAAGAATCAATTTCAAACTACCGCCGCTTGTTGAAAAGATGACAGACCTCCATAAAATGAATGGATGATGGAATAACGAGAGGCGCAGACAAACCGTTCCGAAAATCTCTGCGTCTCCGTATTTGGCCTGGTCTCTAGACAAACAGCGAACATATCGGGAAGCTCCTCCCATTTTTTTGGGAGACAGTGTGCGCTCATTGTAAAATATAAAAAGTTCACCTTTCTCTCCCTCAAAACTTCTTCAGGACATGTTAAAAAGGACACATTCTGCGAAGAAGTCGGCTCGACCACCGGAGCCACACTGCTCTCTTCCAGCTCTCGCCTGAACTGCGCTGGACGTATCGAGTACATCTGATAGCACAAATCGCTCATCTCCTCATCCGATAGCGCCTTTCCAATGAGCTGCTCATCCAGCGTTACCACTTTGACAGACCCGTCCTGCGAGCACACAAGCAAGTTCATTCCGCACCACGCAAAGTCCATAACCGAGTGATGGAACATGCTGTCGATCACCAGCATCGGCTTCACTGTCCCCGGGAACAGCCAAATGCTCACCGACTTGTCTCGTGAGCCGACTGCAGCGCAGGTTAGAGATAGTTTCTTTCCATTGCGCAGCTCTGTGTTGATTATATGAGGGACACAACGGACGCATGTGGTTCCTTTTTGATGACCGGCTAGATGATGATCTGATCGCCAAGTTTGTCGTTGGACCAGTTTGATGAGTGGCTGTCCATTCTTCACGGCTGCTGGGGTAAGAAGGTACTTTCCATCAGGAGACCAATCGAGTCGCGAGAACATGGTTTCTTCTTTGCTCTGTAAATTGTAATTGTGCGGCGAATTCTATATACAAAGAATAAAAAAAATATAAAAAACATTCTTAAATAAATCAAGATCTTGTCGCTTACATCTTCAAACGGCTCATCGATAGTTGTCACACACTGCCAACTGTCCGTCGCCCACAACTTCAACTTCTTATCGCCCTCGAGGCTCGCCAGATACTTCCCAATCGGATCCCACGACAACCCTTTTACCGCCGACGAGCTGCCCGACAGTACTGTGATTCGATCTGGCAGTTTTTTAGCATTGTACACAATAATCCGATGATCCATCGAACTGCTCGCCAGAAACATTCCATTTTGCGACCATTCCACCGCGAGCACTTCCATCGAATGCCCACGGAGCACACACACTTCTTTGTATCTTTCCACATTGCCTGCGCCGCCCGTCAGACTTCCAACCGAGTTTACTCGACCCACTGAAATCCAGAATTTAACTTCATTTTGTTTGAATGTTTCGTAAATCACCATATTCCCAAACGGACACCGACGAGTCATCAGATCCGAAAGCAAATCTGCGTCCATCTGGTGACCATCGGCATGTGTTTGCTGTTGCTGAAAATTTTTGAATGAAGCTTTTCTTTTTTATTTTTCGATTTTCAAAATGTTCGCAACTAACTTTGAGATTGCACTTGAAAGAGCATTTTTGGCACATTTTCCTTGGAGCATTTCGCCGAGTCGATAACCGGCGACATATTCCAAACTACCACTAGTCCATCTCGACTGTTCTGCAAAAAAATTTTTTTTTTTCCAAGAACACAGATTAAATTCAGAAAAATTCCAACTTACACCCTTCTGCCCACATGTTATAAATTTATTTTTGCTGGGATGACAATCTATCGCGAAAATTGCACCATCTGAATAACTTTGAAGAAAATATTTCTTGAAAATCAGCAGAACTCACTTTCATGATTTACAAAAGGGGCGTGTGTTAGTGTGGCGCCCACCATCTGTTCTGGAATTTGCTGTTTTTAATTGTGTGAAATTTTATTATCTGGCAATTACAAAACATAATTTGAAAGAGCAAAAAATTGAGCAACAATTCATAAATTTCAAAATTTTCTGATTCTCGCGCCTTTCACAACTCATCACCGTGACAAGACCCGATTAAAATTTCCGTAATGTGCCTTTAAAGTACTGTAAAAGTCTGTAACGACTTCCAGATAAAAACTGCTGTAAAACACACAATTTCCATAATATCGATATCAACTCTCCACAAATGTTTCATTTTAAAAGTTGCGCGAATTGCGACACCAAAATCGACGAACAAGTAATTCTCAGTAGAGCGCGATTGCATTCTCCTTCACATGGCGGATAGTTTGGCAAGCACTTCGTTGAATTCTTCAGGAAGTGGCTGATAAGGGTCACCCTGACGCCAAGAAGTGGGGAATCCATCGAGCATCTTGACAGAGGGCAGGATCTGGGTCATCCGGTTGCGATAAGTATAGTCAGATCTGAAAAAATTAAAGTTAAACTTCAAAACTTGCAAATAAAATTCGAGTGAACTGTTACCTATAAATCGGATTCATCTCCAGTGTCAACGCCGTCAAATTCGGCATTTCACGAAGCTGATAGAGGTCTTGCCACGTGTCAAACTTGTTCTTGCGAGCCATCAAGTTCGTGACGTTTCGAATCTGATCAATGTTCTCAATTTTCTCGATAATGTTGTCATTGAGATCCAGCGAAAACAGAGATGTCAGTCCGGATAATCTGAAGATATTGATATCCAGAAATTGAAAAGTCATAAATAATTTCGAGATTACCCATCAATTTTCGTGATTCCATTCTGCGCCACACACAACGTGCGGAGTCCGGAGAGAGCGTCGAGACCCTCGATGGCTCGCAGAGCATTTCCGGGCAGACTGAGCTCCACGAGGCTCTGGAGCTTGTCGAGCCCTGGAAAAGGTGTTGCCACGTGCAAAATAAAGACTGAAGTTTGTAGCCTTCGTCGATAACGTGATAGTTTTGACGTTTATTCAATTTTTCACGTGGAATTTTCAAGGGTAATGGAATAAAATACAAAATGTAGTTTGTAGTGGTTCGTACTACAAACTACAATTTATTTCATTCCACGTGACGCGTGACCAAAAATGCAAAATTTCAAAGTTGTGAAAAACTACAAACTACACTCTGCAGTTCCCACGTGGCATTTTACATTTTGGAAAATTCAGATCCACGTGTTTTGTACTTTGTAGTCTACTCTCTTGTATCCTCACCTTCGATTCTTCTGATCTGATTGGCTCCCAAAAAGAGCTGTTTCAATTTGTCGAGATGCTCCAAATTCTCGATTTTTGCGATACGATTGTCGCCGAGCTCAAGATACTCCAGCTCGGTAGCCTGAAGCAAATTTAAAAACATTTCCAAACTCAAAAGTAAATGTGCTCTATCGATAACTCACAGTATTCAGGAGAAACTTCATCTGAAATTCTAGAAAAATTGAAAAACGCACATTCTCCAACCCTTCGATGACGGTGATCTTGTTGTGCACCAAATAGAGCACTTTCAGTTTTCGCAGCTCGCCGAGCCCCTCGATTTTCGACAACCGATTGTAGGAGACGTCGAGAAATTCCAGATTTGTCAGCGAATCCAAGTTTTCCAGTTTTTCAATCTGCATTGGAAATTGATGAATTTGAAGAAATTCAATAAAAAGTATGAACCTGATTGTCGTTCAGATTGAGATGAGTGAGGGCCGTCAAACATTGAAAGTTGTCAATTTTCTTGACCAAATTCCAACGAAGGCACAAATCTCTGAAATTGTTTCCTCCTTTTTCTCAAAATTTTTAAAAACTGATCTGATCAAAAAAGATTGTAAGTTCCTAGAGAGCAAAACAAAACAATTTCTTACTCAATTTTCGGACAGTTTTCGAATTGCCAAATCTTCTGAATTCGATGACGTGTCAGATTCAGCTCAGTGATATTCTCATCGACTTGATGAGCTAAAATGGAGAAATGAGCAAAATAAAGGAAGGCGTGCTCCTACTGATAATCTCTTTGACAATTTTTCCATCGCCTTTGTTGGAAACGACGCGTTCAATAAGGAGCATTTGGAGAAAAAAAAACAAAACTGATAAAAACTGCGCACAAAAGCTCCAACTCATCGAAAGAAATTTGCCACGTGGCAGAACAAGAAAAGTTCACGTTAATTCTAGGCTCTACTTTTTATTAATTACAATTCGTAATTAGTTCCAATTAGGTGACAAAAATTGGTGTTTTTGGGGGCAAGGAAATTAGTGAGACTTAGAGGTGGTGTACAACAAACAATTGTCTGGATGGAAAAAAAAAAGAGGGATGAGAAGAGAGCCGTAGAAAATTCGATAAAACAGGAAAAACTTCGCATATTTCGGAGGAGATGAGGGGGGAAATTTTTTCAGTGGAGGGATACAATTAATCAGTGAGTCAATTTACACATATTCACACAGGGAAATGATGAGAATTCGGAAGGGGAAAAAATACACAAAAATTATCGAGAACCAGCTCTTCTTTTTATACATTTTTTGGGGGGAGATGAGGCAAAAAAGGGGGCGGGAAAAGTGACTTTTGCGCGTATTTTTTGGGTGGGGGAGAATGAGATTTTTTTTGAATACAGAGCCGGCTGTGTGTGAATATCAGACCCACAATAGAGGGGGAGAAAAGGAGACGTTATGTACATATAAATTGGGAGGGTAAAAAGGGGGCGTGGTTAATACATTGATTGGTTTTTTTTGCTGATGATGGGGGACCCGGAACAACAAGAGAGGAAGATGGGATAAAGCCGTAGAAAGGGTGCTGCAGATGTTTGGGGTTATCCAGATGACGTGGAGGAGCTCGAAGAGTTGCTCGTCGATTGGCTCATACTCCGGTCGCGGAACTGACGGTTCGGCGCTTGCTTCACCATTATACACTTGTGAAGGAGGAACTCCTGAAAAATGAAATTTTATAATAAAGTCCTAGTCGACTGGTTAACTGACCCCAAACCGCGAGGACATTTCCATGTCCATCTCGTTGCGTGCACGCGAATCAAACTCGTCGACGTCGAAACCGTATCCCGAGAGAAACTCGGCGCGCAGATGACGATTCTGGAACACTTTTCGAGAGTGCTCCATGCACGACCGGATGTATTCGAACACTGCAAATAAGAAATTTTGGATTTTAACGTTCTGAAAAAAGCATACTTTGATGATCAACCCCTTGTGCCAGGTTGTGATCCGTCTCGAACGGATCCGAGATGCACATCGGATACTTGCACCATCTGTCCGGCTTGAAGTCCAGTCGCTTCGACACCATCTGCACCACATTGGAACTCCAATCAAAGTAGGAGGCGTAGTAGTCGAGGAAGCCGACGAACAGATCGACCACAGAAGCACGGCAGTGACGAGAGCGTGTCGCGTCCACAAACTTCCAGTAGTAGACGTTGTAGCCCTGCACGTAGATGTTCTCGTTCTTCTGATGGTTCATCTCCTGGAGGCAAGGGAGCACTGGCATCGGCTCCACCTGCTGAAGGTAGTGGATGAGCATCACAATCCACGCGTACGAGGAGAGCGAGCCCTTCGACGCGTCTCCGATGCCGCTTCTCTTCGCCCACGCCTTCACCCAGACGCCGAGGGTCGGAAGACGTTCCGGATCCCACTTGCAGTATTGTTGGAGCAACTGCGTGTTGTGGAGAGCCAGATCGTTCTTGTAGCTGATACTGAAACAAAAATGGTGAATAAGTGATTTTCAATAATTATCCTTACTCTGCCTCCATATCCATATCGCTGGATCTGAACCTCACGATCGGCACTTTGGCATTGACATATCGCTCATCCATCGCTTTCGGAAAGTCAACGAGCGCCTTGGCGACGGCTCGCATCACTCTGTCCGAATTGGTGGCCCATTGGGGTGGTGACGGGTAGAAGGAGAGCGACATGTCGACGTCGCACATTCGGGTGCCGAAGCCGTTGCGAGTGGATCCGTAAATCTGAATAAGTCGGTTGAAAAGATAAACTAATTGAATAAGTCTTATTGATAGAAATTTCTATTGAATAAAAGTCCTACTCACATCCAGTACGACACGACATCCGAAGCAGGCGCTGAGGTGAACTTGCATCTCGAGCGCGAACCGATGCACCAGATCGAGCTGCTCGGGCTCCAAGCAGTTTTTGACTGCAATTCACAATTAGTTTCAGTCTCCACACTCCCCCAAACACCAGCCACTTACGCCAATAAACGTTCATCGCCGAGCACACGTCGCGACGATTGATGTAGGGCATGCCGACGTACGGGTGGAGAGCGTCGAACACTGACGTCAGCGTGAGATGCTTCAGAGCATGACCGCTCGACTCGTCGTTGCTCATCGAGACGAAAGGAAGGCCTGGAAAAAATGCTCGTTTCGGGGGGTAATCTTTGACGCATTATTCTTACAAAAGGCCGCCGGCGGTCTTAAATGAGCCGGTCGTTTCGTAATGGCCAAATTGCCAAAGCACTCGACGAGCGTCGCTTCTGGCATCGAGACGAGCGACTCGTCGTCGAGTGTCACGTCGCCTTCGTAGTAGCCACTCGATCCACTCATTTTGCACGGCGAACCGCGGCGAGGTGGCGAAGGCGAAGTCACTGCCTTCACTTTCGGAGTCTTCTGGAAAAAATTATTGTAATAATGACGGCTTCCACTTTTTTTGGTACCCACCATAATCACCGTCATTAGTTCGTCAGTGTTTAGTCAATTTTGATGAGAAGGGTCAGTGAATGTGTTGTACCGCTTGGTTTGAGCACTTCTAGCACTTCATACTGGAAAAAACAAGACAATGAAATTTCGTTGGGAAACGCGAAACGAAACGAAGAATAGGAGCACACGAAAAACGAAAACGGCGAGGTCTTCACGTTTTCAAAAGGGGGCGTGGTCTCATTCAGAATGCAGAGAGTCAAAGGACAGTGCACACGGAGGGCTAATTAATTTTTGTGGTGGCGCGGAGCATGACAAGTGTAAAAAGGCGAGATGAGCAGGGAGATTATCTCATTTGTCATTCTCAGCACACACATATATTCTTCGTTTATTACATCTGTGAGCGCGCCCTGATAAAGCTCATGTGAGTCTTTTGTGTGCACTAAAAGGGAGATTAGAGGGCAGCGCGGAGAGTTTCAGAATAACTCCCTTGGGTAACATTGGGCGGAGAAAAAGAGTATGCGATTTATATAGTCATAAATATATTTATGGCTACCGTAGTATGATATTTGATAATGATGCTAAATAATATGACTAATAATATGTTGATTAATTTGATTACATGGAAATCAGAAAATAACCATGAGCTTAATAAAGTTCTAAAACGTTCAACTAGTAAATTTTTAATAACAATTTTTGGATAAGGATAACTGAAATGATTCACGAAGTAAAGGTTTTCTAAAAGCGCCAAGTATTTCAACCCAGACTGAATCTCCACGCCGGAATCCATCCGTTCTTTCCATTTCCATGAATAATGCAGCCCAGTTAGCCACTTTTTTGTTTACTGGACGCCCAGAACACGCGTCCGGTGCGTCCATCTAAACAATTTTTTGCGCGCTGAAAAAAACGAAGGTGTTGTCGTACCAAAAAACTGCAGCTGCTCTCACAGCTAATTATTTCCATTCGAAATTCACAATAGCACGATGGGAAAAAAATTCAAAAGAAGAACGCTTGAGTGCATTAGTGCGCCAGACAGAACGGGGGGACTGGAGCAAAAAGCTCAAAGTGTAAGCACTAAAAGTGCGTCGGAGGAAACCATCGCTCTTTAAGAGTAGAACGACTTCTGACACGGAGCTCGCTGCCTATCTAATCTATTTTCAGACAAACGATGACAAGTCAACAACAGCGGAAATGAAAAATGGAGAAAAAAGAAGTCGTGCGCGTCTTCTTTCTTCCACTTCACTATGCATGAGATCTGTTGATCTGACTCGGATAAATGAGTCACCGTTTCACTTCAAGAGGAACTAATTTTACCATTCTAAATTCAGAAGCTCAAAGTGCACCAATCCCACCAGACAACTCATTCCGCCGACATCTTCTAACATTCAGAAGTGAATGAGACGTGACAGAAATCGTCTAGAGCTCAAAAATTATTCAAATTTCTGAATATAGAATAAATCCAGTGGGAAGGGACGAGGTGGCACCGCGTGGCTCATCTGGAGATTATCAGATTCTCAGTTTCACATTTAGCTGATGAGAAATATCGCAAAACGAGATAATCCAATGTGTGTTTTGACTATTTTTCATTCTTATTGAAAGGGATAAATAGAAGGATTACGGCCTCAATTGTTTCTAGCTATGCGACGTCAAAAGATTCTGACAACTTCTCAGGGCTCATTTAATCCTCTAATTCTACTTTTAATGCCCTACAAAATAACGTCTTCAGCCCAAAGAGCAAGAATTACTTCACGGCAACCTGGAGCTCACACAGAGCACTGATATCAAAAATAAAAACCTCGAAAATTATACGCAGTTCATGCGTAAAGACGAAAAGAGTACAGGGAGCGAAGAGACGCAGGAAACGTCACATGGGCTTTTCTCGTACGCCTGGGAACATCTGGGCGTTGCGAGGTACTAATTCTGAATAATGGGAAGGCGATGGGCGGCACGTAGAGTGTCACCGGAGAGCAGATGGGCGTGAAAATGAGAAGCGACATGGTCTCCAGCAACAATCATCTCACAACGGGGGATGATAAAATATGCGTGACTCAAATAGTTTCCATGTGAAACACTATTTTCAAACACTTTTTCTCATTATTCTATTGTAACAAAAACTTCACTTCCCAGTTGCATGTTTTAACGTGGGAATAATAATAAAAGTACATTACACTTGTCAGTACAGTAAGATTGAACTGAAACTTGCGATCGACAAAACAACAGACTAGACCAAACTGTACAGCAAGGGAAAAAACAGGAACACCGTGTCGTCTACTCGGAAATTGAAAAAAGGCGTATTCTGTTGTTCTGTTGACGGCGCAAACAAAACAACAAAAGCGAACAGGAAGGAACTGGTCGCGACGCCTTCCATATCATATAAACGGAGTCTGTGAGGCGGTGTTTGTATGGCTGACCTCAGAACACCTGGTGTGCACCACAATGCACCAAGTGATGTCATTGTTCACACAAAGCCGCATGTCTAATTATTAAATTACTCGTAAAAATAGCTCCAAAACGTTCGGCTCAAAAATTCTAATCAGCTCACGACAGCTGCATTTCTGAATACATCATTTTTGACTTTGAGAAAACAAACTTTTCGAAATGCCAGGATAAAAATGTTATTATTATCTTTTCTCGTTTAAATTGAAGAAAAAGCACTAATTTGGAAGATTTCGGACTGCAAGAACACGATCATGTTTTTCGCAGTGTTATCACTAGTGTTGCCTTTATCAGTACATCAACTGACTCTCGAAAGGCCTTTCGAATTTCCAGCGGATTAAAAATCAAGAAAACTCTAAATCCTCGGCAAGAAAATCCAGATTTTAGGCCAAATCACGAAAATAGCGACGAATCGATTTGTTTCTCGATGGGCAAACAGTCCGTTCCAGTGAAATGCAAATAAAAAGTCTGTGTGGAGCCATAATATGTGGTCACTGTGTGGGAAATGCGCGAAATAATAGCGCAGTAGGAGTTTTTAGGCCAGAAAAATTGGAAAAAAAATAGTGGGGAAAAGTGAAATTTCACAATACACACACAAAACACCTGCGGTACTGCGATACGGAGAGAAAACGTTTTTGTGGAAGAAGAAGAAGGCCGCCATAAAGTTTGCTGCTGATTTTCAGAATCAGAATCACAGCACGTCTTCTGGATTCAAGATCCATAAAATCCTGAATTCCGATCACTCTCATCCAGGCCAAAAATTTGAGGGAAAATCGAGCGGAAAACGGAAAGCGCCGCAATCGTGAAAATAGCATGGCGAATCGAGAGGGTGGCAAGAGAAACAGAGTGAATGGACAGGCGCCTTGGACGGTGAGAGAGTGTGTGGCGCAAGGAGGGTTCAGAGAGTCGAAGGAAACCAGAAAACGAACATGAACAGTGCGAAAGACGACGGGTGGCGGCGGTGGCGGCGGATAATGAAACAGTGACCAAAACAGGATGACACGTGGCAAAACTATGGTGAGCACCGACAACTTTTTCTGAAGATTTTGAGCGATCGAAAAAAGTCAAAGAGCGCGTGAGAAAAACGAAAGACCTGTTTCAAACCGCGCAAAAATTTGAGAAAAATCTACCTACTACCGTAGTCACTTTAAAGGGACATGGCTATTGTGAGACGTTCTGATTTGAAATTTTGGTTATCAATAGCGCGCGATTCTCAACTAGAAAACTAATTCATAGGAGTCTCAGGAAAAATCATATTTCGCTATCAAAATCACCCCATTTCAAAAGCGAAAAATAGAAAATATTCGCTGAACGCTGCAGAAAAAAGCTAACCCAACTGAAAAAAATGATAAAATGTTCTTCTCTATTCTCTGTGTCTCTTCTCCTCGCCCACTATTTCCGTGGGAAGTTCAGAGAATTGCGTCATTGTCAGCAATCCTCGGGCATGTTTGCCACGTGGCAATTTTTGATCTCGGTGAAAACGAAAGTTTGGTGAGGAGTGGAATAAGGGGAGAAGGCTGCCAAATTCTATTTTCGTGGAGCCGATAATTATATATTTTGCGACTCATGCCTCCGATTTTTGAGCTTTCTTCTTGAGAAATTTGAAAAGTTATCCACGAGAACTACACAATAGATGGCAAAGGTTTTGCTGATTTTCTTGAGTTTTCTAATTGGAAAAAATAAAAATTTCAGCTTGAGAATTTTTTTAATGAGACCGTAAATTGTCGTCAAATTTGATGCCTGTGGCAAGAATTTTGAAAAGTTTGCTGCAAAAACATTAGAAATATAAAGAAAACTGCATAAAAAGTTAATTTCAAACAAAACATCACTCAATTAGGGTCCAATGAGCCAATAAACTCTCAGGAGCTCTCAGATATCCAAAAATCACCAAACTACAATCCGAAAGCCCCAAAAACTAGAAGCTCTCTACCTAGAGAGACGCAGACACCGAGCAAAGTGATCGTTTGGCTGCTCTTTCTCTCAAGTAAACACCATCGCCCGATTCTCAACGTTTCGTACACTTTTCTGTCTGTCCATCCAGTGTCTCGCTTTACTATGCGGTTTTCGAGTGGGAGGTGATGAGTTCCAGTTGGGTAGAGAAGCTTGCAACCAGTTATTCATACCGTAGAAGCAGAAGAATGGGACAGAGAGACATTTAGAGGGGGGAGGCGAAACATTGAATAGAATTGACTATTTTTTCTTAAAATTTATGAACTAGACTTTGGAGGACGAGAGAAGCTCGGATATGTTTGAATGCAAAAAAAATTGTGAAAAATTGGAAAAAACACACAAATAAAGTAAAAGAAGTGTAAATGAGAAGAGAGGGGGCTTCAGAATTTTCCAGAGATGACGCTAGAAAACCGCACAAAAACCAGGGAAGAATCCAGTTTAGATTGGTTGTGGGGAGAAAAGCGAATGGCAGAATGTGTGAGAATGTCCAGAAGAAAGTGGAAGAGGGGGCGATCGATCATCGATTGAAGCGGCGGTTGTATGACTGGAAAAAGTTTGATAATGTGAATCGGAATTACTATATACTTTAGCATAGGGGGCGTGGCTGGGTCTCACAGCGAAAAGTACCGTAACTTTTGAGTAAAAATTCAACTTTTCGCGTCGAGACCCACTATGCCACGCCCCTGAAATTTCACATTCCCCACATCAGAAATGAATGGGTTACTGTAGGCTACAAAAACTATAAAACACGTGAAATTCTAGTTATTATAGTCTACAAAAAAAAATAATATTTTTACACGCTACAGTATCTACAGTACTCACTCTCTTATGATAAGTCACTCGATCCCCTTCCACTGCTCCATTCTGATTGTGCGATCGATAGGAGGAGTTCGTCGAATTCGATCCATACCGTTTCCGCGAATCTTTTCTATAAGAACTGGGAGGCGTTGTCATACGTGTCACTTGCTCATTCTAATCCTACCTTTGAGGACAGGACTCGTAAAAGTGCCCTATCCGATGGCACATGTGACACTGTCGGTCCGTCGGCGCCGTGCCCTGGGAGCACTCTGCGAAGAGCTTGTTTCTGAAGGCGTTCAGGTAGCTGAAGTCTAGGAAGCCGTCCGGTTTCACTGACATGAAGGCGGCTCGTGAGGCGATGAACACTTTCATTATGAAAACGAACACTGAAAGTATGATTTCAAAATGTTTAATTATTACAAAATCCACTCACTCTTCTTCGTAACTCCGCTGCTCAAATTATGATTCAAATCGAACGGATCCTCAACGCACAACGGCTTCGGCCACTCCTTCTCCATTTTGCACAATATCATCTCCCTCCTGCACTGAACCACAAAGTTCCGAAAGTCGAATCGAGAGTAGTAGTCGAGGTATCCGATGAGCAACTGAGCACACGTCTCCTTATTCTTCGGCCACTCCTTCAGCAACCGCTCCTCGGCCTCCACGAACGCCGTGTCCCAGTTCTCAATGATTCGCTTTTCCGTGTTTCCACTTCTAAAATCTTCTTGAAGACGTGGCAGGACCGGCGGATCGCACTGTTGGAGGTAGGACACGAGCAATATGATGTGAGCGTAGGAGCTCAGAGAGCCACGGGAGGCGTCGCCAATGTCACAATGTTTGGCCCACTGGAAGAGGAGAAATTAGAAAATTACTTGTAAAATGAAATAAAAAAGCCTACGCTTTTTATAAAAAGAGCCAATTTAGCGAATCGATGGTCCGGGGTCCAATTGGTGTACTCCCGGAGGAGGAGAGTGTTGTAAAGCGCCAGTATATTATAGTACGACACACTGAAACAATACTTTTGGCTTGCTGATCTTTAAAAAAACTTGAAAGGACACTCACTCCACATCCACAACCTCATCGTTCGCAAGTCTGATCTGAAACTTGACGATCGGCACCTTGGCAGTGGTGATCGCTTGCACATTCTTTGTCAGGTGACACCTCCGGAGCACCTCTTCTGTCTTCTGAATCACATCCCTCGCCGTGAGCCCTTTGGGTGGCTCATCTCCCTCTCCGAACCGCAGACAGATGTCTATGTCCGAGCAGTTCACACTGAGCCCTGTCATCACCGAGCCAAAGATAGTGAGGCTTACATCGTTTCGATACGCCTTTTTGAGATAAGCCTCGAGCTCTTTGACCTTGCTCTGGAGCATCTCGAGCCGCTTATCATCGAGAATGTTCTCACTGTAGTACTTGTCGATGATCTCGTCGATCAACTTCAACTCTTCCGGAGCTCTCGGCGGGAACTTCTCAATCGGCGGAATCTCCATCATGGGGCACGTCTCCACACAATGACTGCCGTCGCAATGCGTGCACTTCATCTCCATCTCGTAGCCGCCCGAGAAGACTTCCGCATTGAATTGATACGCGTAATCAGTGCTCTTCATCGTTTTCACCCTCCGCTCGAGGTCTTCCCTCGTCGGCACAAACTTCTCTCTGATGAAAAACTCCTCGGTGCAAATCCGATTCTCTCTTTTCGTATCGGGAATGAAATTGCGAGGAACAAAAGTGGCAGACTGCGGAGCAACGCCATCTGAAGAAGGCGTGAGCATCGTGGTGGGCGTATTTTGTTGGGCTGCGGTGTCCAGCAGATCGCTTTCCCAGTGACCCAGAAGCTCATTCATTGGCTTCCGTATTGAGACACATCCACCTTGAGCAACGTAGACTTCTTCTGCTTTCGCCTTCTTCTCAGCTTCGTCATGAGCTGCAATCACCGCCGCGTAGAACAGCGACTCGGGAGCTTTTGGTTGAAGAGTCTTCGGCGCGGGAGTCAATGGAACCTCTTCATTAGTCACACCTTCATTCTTTTCTTCATCAGTCTCAACTGTTGATTGTCTCTTGTTTTTCCTGCAGAAAAAAACGTATAAAAATAGAAGTATAGAAGTTGTCATAATTCTGAACATCCAGAAGACTCACTTGAACATCTTTTTCTCCAACTTTCTCTTCAATAACCCAAACTCCATGAGCCTCTCCTGAATAGCAGTGTTGCCCAACGAATGCACTCGATGTACTCTCTTCGTCGTTCGCCTACTGTATACTCTCGCGGCATGATCGTCAATCTCCACATCTTCACACTTCAACTCGTTCAGTTTGACGCCGTCGAAAGAGAGCTTGCTCATGAGCTCCTCGACGTGCCGTTGTTCTTCCTCCTCTTCTGCCACCAGGTCGGCTGCGTAGTTGTACTCTTCCTCGGTGATTTGTGTCATTTGAGGCGTTGATTTGGGAGTTTCGAGGGCAGCGGTAACGCGTTTCGGAGTTCCAAAAGCAGTCTCCTTTTTCTTTTTGGAAGCAGCAGCCTTCTGAAAAATGAAAAATTCACTATCAGAAGTAAGAGTAACCTTTGTAAAGGTCGATTATTATAGTTTCATAATACTCAAAAGAAATTGAAAACTTACATTTTGCACCAAGCTCCACTCAATCAACGGTCCTTTCTGACTCCGGGGCACCGCGAACGCCAAGTAAGTTGCCAGAAGACAGTTGAAGTAGTACGGTTGCCACGTCGACACCTTCGGTATCGAGAGCACGTTGTCACTGCGATACGGATCCATCACATGCAATATCTTCTTGTTCCACTTGTTGTAGTCCCTCGTCATCGGTTCCAGCTGAGTGATCTGCACGACGACCTCGCGATTGTGGTGCACAAAGTACTTGAAGAAGCCGATCCAGAGTTTCGCCATGTTCCACGGTTGTTCCAGCGCGGGGAACGCTTCCAGAATCTTCTCGCGGTCTTTCATGTACCTCGACGCGAGTCGGATTCTCCGCTGTCTCGCTTCCTCCGGTTGATTCTTGGGGTTGGAGGCGTCATCTGCCTGCGGCTTCTGCTTCTGTTCCACCTTGACGTCTTCCTCATTCTCCTCACTCGTCGCCTTTTCCTCGCTCTCCCTACTGTACAGCTCATGGAGCACCGGGAGGTAGCCGCTCTGCTGGAGGTAGTGAATGGCGAGTATATCGAATCCGTAGCGGGGAAGTCCGATGCGCGGCTTGTTCTTCGAGTCGACTTGAGCCGCAGCCGCCCACAGCCGGATCAGCTGGAGGAACTCTATGACTTCGGGCCGGAGGGAGGTGTACACTTTCATGAGTTGCGAGAAGTGAAGTTGTCCGCGATGGGCAAAGCTCGAGAGCCAACATAACCGAACACGAGTAGTCTCAAAGGTGAAGATGATGGTTGAGGAGGAGCCCATGTCCATGGAGTGATCCGCCATGTAGCCGTCCTCGCTGATCTGTTTGCGAATTTTTTCAAGGAACGCGAAGATCGGCGTGCTGACGGGGAGGTTGGTGGTGAACGCGATGTTAAAGTCCGAGTCGGGGAGTATGACGTCATAGGTCGCCGAGCCGAAAGGTTTCATCTCGATTTCAGAGTATCCTAATGAGGGGAAGAGCTGGGTGGTGAGATAGGTTATCACCTTCTTCGTGCGATCCTCTCCGTCTTGTTTTATCTGGAGCAACTTTCAAGAGATTATTGGTTTAGTGTGAATTGTGAGCAGCACATAAATTAGTTTTAGTTTTTGAATGCTTAAACAATAAAACAAATTTCAGGCAACACAAATTGTTATGATTACAAAAGCGATGAACTCATATATATTCATGCTTATAGTAAACTCACGGTCTTTTTCATTTTCTGAAACTAGTTCATTTAAAATTTATAGGGTAAACTACACGTACTACATAGTGAACTACCAAAAAAGATCACACTCACCGACTGATACTCCGCGAGCTGCTCTCTCAACACCTTGTCCACAGCCTCCAGCTGCTCCTCACTGGGCTCCGGCACTCTCTCCAGCATCATTCTCCGCTGCTGCTGCCGCTCCACGTCTTCAAAGTGCGTGCTGCTCTCCAGATGCGCTTTTGCGTGGCCCATCGTGTTGATGTGATAGTCGCACTTCTCGCAGTAGTAGATCGCTTCTGGGAACGCGTCCTGTCGCTCTTCGAGTCTTCTGATGAAGCACGTGACGAGGAAGGGCTCGGATATTTCGCAAAATGGGTATCGTGCATGTGGAGACTTTTCTAAAACTGTTAAGGCATTTTGGGTTGTTCAGCTTTTTACTATTTCTAAAATAGTTAACCACTCACCAATGTAAAAGTTCTCAATAACTTGATCGCACGCCTTCTTGACCTCCTTATCATCCGCATCGACGTTCAACAGTGCTCCAACGGATACGGTGTTATCATTGTGTTGCGATTTCACACGGATATAGAGAGCCTTGCAACGACCACTGGTAGGCGTGATCATGAGCTGAAAGAGGGTCTTGATATGAAAACTTAACTATATAACTTACACTGATTTTCCTTTCAATCAGAATATCCACATTTCTATCCAGTGGAAAATCGTTCCTTTTGTACTGATAAGAGTCTTGAAACTCGTTCACCGAAATGGCGGTGCCCGGTTTCGCCGAAAAGTAGTAGGCGTCTCTCTGATTCTTATTAGCGGTGGCCTGTCGCGACGACAAATTCATGTTCTCCTCGTGCAGCGGAGCATCGTTCCACTTCTTGGGTGTCGTGTGGATCGGCTTCGTGGGCACCGTCATCAGTGGCGGTGGGCGTGGCGACACTGGAGTCGCAGAAGCTTGCGCTGTGTGCATTGGAGGGTTTCTCTTCAGAATTTGAAAGGGCTTCTGTTGAGCCTGCGAGTTCTTCGGCAGTTTGGGAGTGCTTAGATTGTTGCTCTGGTTGGAGGAGGCGGCCGAGCGGTGCTCCGGGCTCTTGTCTTTTCGACCTGCAACTTTTGGATGATTGTGTACAGTAAGGAAGGAGGGACGAGGTTGAAAATCTAGGCCAGAAGCTATTAATTTTCGATTTGTACAGTTTTTTTTTTGTTAAATTTATATAATTTTTTTGCCAAAAGGACCTAAAAAAGCATCAAACTCACCTTTACTATTCTCCCGATTCCCCTTCTTCCCATGGCTCCGCTTCTTGCTCTTCTGCGATGCATCCTCGTCCGTCATAACTATTTTCCTATATATTTCTATTATTCAACTGAAAAATTGAGATTAATTAAAACGGGAGATTATAGAGCGAGAAAGGAAGGAATAATGGGATAGGAACCCAGTACGATTGATTTAAAATAGTAAACAATAAGTGAAAAAAAGCGAAAAATCAGTGTTATTTACAAAGTCGCAATGTAATCGAATGACAAAATAGTTAATTTTGAGTCGGAGCCGGTGGAACTTGAGCATGTTGTTGACGCTGATCTTCCTTGCTCAGCACCGCTACACTATCCTGAAGGTGGCGCAGCAGATCTTGGTTATCCTGCAATTTTCCCAGTTTCTGAGCAAGAAATTCTTGTTTTAAATACCCATTGAGCCTGGCGATGCTCACAGATGGTGGTGATGAAGGATTCTTTGGCCGGGGAGACGTCAGACACCCACAAGTGCTCAGACCAGTTGAGCGGCGGTTGTGCCACGTGGAATGGGTACATCATGGCCATTTTGATTGGGTTCTGCAAATAAATTTTTGTTTGAAAAGTCATGAAATCGCAAAACATGAGGAAAAATAGAGAGAAGGAAAGAAGTGAATGGATCATTTGAGCCAATGATACAAATGAAATTATCAAAAAGTAAATAAATGTAATATTTTTATTGTTAACAACGAGCCCGTAAAATTTGAGAAAACCGAAGAAGATGAGCAACCCCAATAGAACTCCGTTCTACTAAATAATTCTCCCAACGAATGGAAATTTCCGTTGGAAAATCGATTCCCACTCGTCTCCACAGTCTTCTTGACCCTCGAAGACGTCGCGGTTGTGCTCGTAGAGAACGCGTGACGCAGACAGGTCAAAGATCTAAATTATTCAAGACAATTAATGACATTTTTGAAAAATATTACTTTTCCATTAGCCACTGCCAGACATCTCTCTTTTCGCAGCTCTTCAATTTGCTCTCTTGTTAGATTTTGTGCTACTAATGGCTCAATCTGGAAAAATAATTGATTTGGAGTACATTCTTAGTTTTGCAAACCTCAAATTTGACGGGCTCTTTGATTTTCGGGGCCATCATCCATGTGAACATTTTTTTGAGAGCCACCAGGAACACAACGAAAATAGTCACATCTGTGACAGTTAACTCGTACTCACCGACTTTCATCATCTGTAAAAATGAGTTTCAAAAAAAAAATTTACTGATAATGTGTAACATTTCTCACTATAAGACGGCTAACTTCCTACATTGCCCCTACTGATAAGTCAGACATTATCAGATTATTCAACAGGTTGCAAACCCAGCAAAGATGATTCAAAGTCAATAAAAATGGTTGCAAAAAATGATCAAAAATTGTCATAAAATTCGAATGCCACACAACTCGGCGGCCGAAGAAAGTTAGGCCGCGAAGGTATGCAAGTGCGCTCCAGTCGACAATTTATTTCGAATTTTGCAAATTTTTTTGGCGACGCTTGGAAAATAACAGTTTTTCGTGTCGTTTTGTGATTTCGATTGATTTTTTGAGTTTCTAAAATTTTAAAAAGTTGAGGGACTTGTTGCTGATCACTCTCTTTATGTAGAATACGCATTCCGATCTCAAAAACGTGTTTGATTCGTAAAACAACTAGATTCTTGGAAACCGTCTCTATTTCGCTTCTTTCAGAAAATGTCGTTTGTGTGTGGAATCAGCGGCGAGCCGACCGAAGATCCAGTCGTCTCCCCCGTGTCCGGCCACATTTTCGACAGGCGACTCATCGTCAAATTCATCGCCGAGAATGGAACCGATCCGATTAGTCACACCGAGGTGTCTGAGGATCAGGTAAGTTATCGATTAAAACATTTCATTTCACAATCAATTTCAATTTCAGCTGATCTCCGTGAAGGGTGGTGAAACCGGCGTGGCACCACGCAACGTGTCTGGAACCTCCATCCCCTCCCTTCTCAAAATGCTCCAAGACGAGTGGGATACCGTGATGCTCAACAGCTTCTCGCTGCGTCAGCAACTTCAGATCGCTCGCCAAGAGCTCTCACACTCTCTCTACCAACATGACGCCGCTTGTCGAGTCATTGCGCGTCTCTCGAAAGAGCTGGGAGCAGCTCGTGAGGCTCTATCCACTCTCAAGCCACACACGTCTTCCAAGTTCGACGATGATGTGAGCATAGATGAAGCCGAGGATCAGCAAGGGCTCAGCGAAGCCATTCTCGCCAAGTTGGAGGAGAAGTCGAAGTCGTTGACGGCGGACCGCAAGCAGCGAGGAAAGAGTCTTCCGGAGGGACTTGCCAAGCAGGAGGAGCTCGCCGAGCTGAAACAAACCGGTATGCACACCGCAATCCACTCGACTGGCACCCCCGGAATCACCGCTCTGGATATCCGCGGAAACCTCGCTCTCACCGGAGGGATCGACAAGACCGCAGTGCTCTATAATTACGAGAAGGAGCAGGTGGTGCAGACGTTCAAAGGACACAACAAGAAAATCAATGCGGTTGTTTTGCATCCGGATGCTACGACCGCAATCACCGCTTCTTCAGATTCTCAAATCAGAGTGTGGAATGTCGATGATTCCGCGTCCAAGGTTACTATCGATGTTCACCAGGCCCCTGTTACTGGTGAGTTGATTAACATCATATGATTGATTAAGACAATCCATTCTTCCAGACATATCCCTGAACGCCACCGGTGACTACATTCTCTCCTCCTCCGACGACTCCTACTGGGCCTTCTCCGACATTCGCTCCGGCAAATCGCTCTGCAAAGTGGCGGTGGAGAGTGGCTCCCAGATCGCCGTGCATTGCATCGAGTTCCATCCCGACGGTCTCATATTCGGAACGGGAACCGCTGACTCTATTGTCAAAATCTGGGATCTGAAGAATCAGACGGTGGCGGCCTCGTTCCCAGGTCACGGAGGCGCGGTGCGTTCCATCGCCTTCTCGGAGAACGGCTACTATCTGGCTACTGGAGCCGATGACGGAGAGGTCAAGTTGTGGGATCTGAGAAAGCTGAAGAACCTGAAGACGTTCGTCAATGAGAAGAAGCAACCGATCAACTCGCTCTCCTTCGATATGACCGGCACATTCCTCGGAATCGGTGGCTGGAATGTGCAAGTGCTCCATGTGAAGTCGTGGAGTGAGGTGGCTGCTCTGTCGGACCACGCGGCCCCGGTGACCGGAGTGCGGTTCGGAGAAAACGCGAGATCCCTGGTGACGTGCTCGTTGGACAAGAGTCTCCGGGTGTTCTCCATTTAATTTCCCCACCGTTTTTCAAAATTGTTCTTTTTCTCTTTGTAACCTCCAGAATACTAAATTATCACTATATAATCCTTGTTTCGTATTTGCACCAATGTTCCAAACACCTATTTTATTTCTCTATTTTCCCGTCACTTTCTACTTCTGTCTACTGTGAAAGAAACCACCTTTTCCCCGAACCGTATTCCGTTGGATTCGATCTGCGTCTCTCGTGGCGAGAAAACGGCTATACGATGAATTTCCAATTTTTATCATTTTTTCCATTTTGGTTTTCTGTTCTCTTCCACCTCTCGATCTGTTTCTTTCCATTTGAACTGGAACCTTATTTATTCCAATGTTCCTCTCTCCGTCATAAAAATTTTGATTGCGAGTTTTCTTCAAGTTGTTTTCTCATGGGTTTCTGGCCTTTCTTTCGAATATTTCAACAATCTTGATAATTCAGAAAATTTTATAAATTCAGAAAATTGGCAATACCACTAGCTTAGTTTTACTCGAGATTCATCTGGCAAACCATGTCAGAAAGTGCTGACGACGATAATCAGTGTGAGTCAATTGGAATCAAACAACTTATTATTCAAAATATGAAATTTTAGCCAGAAAACGTCACTTGCGCGGCTCCAACGAATCAACGCCTACAAAACGTACGAAAAGCAGCTACTTTTCGATATTCTCGGCTCCACTGAGCACCATCGCCGACATGTTCGGCTTCTCGCAGAAAAAGCAGCCGGTTGTGGATGTTTCAGAAGACGTTTCAGATGAGGATGAGGATCTCGTCGTGGTCAGCGAGTCGAGGAGAAACGTCGAGGTGCCGATTGACAGGATCTTTCTCTGATAACCTCTTTAAAGTCCTTACAGACTAGTAGAGACATCGTATTTCTGAACGAAGACAGACTGAAGGCGGGAAAAAATGATGACGACGTTGTAGAAGTGGAAAAATCAGATGAGAAGCAAGAAGACGATGTGATCGTAGAGAAAACTGTCATCAACATCGAGGTCACCAAGACGATTATTAATGCCACGGTGGACGAGGATGAGCATCAGAAGCCTGAAGAGGTGCCATCAGCGTCGACACCAGTGGAGCCAGTCGTTCGAACCAGTGAAGTGGCTCCCGACGATGAGCTCGATGTGCAGTATGTCAAACTGGTGAAGACACCGAATCGTAACTTGCAAATGGCTCGAAAAATGCAAAATGAGGTAAAAGTTTATGCAGATAGTCTTGTTTCCGATAACAAGATCTTTATTCATTTGCCTTTGCTCATACTGTATTTTTTTATCATGTTCCCAGCTCACCAATAAGTTAGTATGCTTGAGAAGTTCATATGGAAATATATAGCTCATCAACTCTCAATTTCTCCTCATAAATCTCAAAATTTGCAGCTCATCTACCTGAACGATGGAGAATCTCCAGACGACGATGCATCTTCAGTACACTCTGGAATCTCTGAAAATTTCCAGTCCCCAACTCCAGATGACAGTGCCAGTCGATCACAGACACCCTTGGGCTCCAATCTGTATTCTACAATGAAACGGAATCCACGCGATTTCTGGAAGAGGTCTGACAAGAAGCCCTCGCATTTGAAAAGGCCAACGATTCGGAGCGATGGAGCCATTCCTCGCATCGCGTCGTCGGTCATTCAGAAGGCGTCCAAACACAATGAAAGGAAGAGCAAGTTGTCGTTGGACACCTATGTGAAGCAAATGATGGAGGCAGGATTTATAAGCCAGTCTAATCTTCCTAAGCCTTCGGTGAGAAAAGAGAATAGAAACGATGATCTGATAGAAAGAGCGCAGAAGGTAAGTATTTGAATAGTTGTTGGAGCCAAACATCGCTCTTCAGACAATAGCAGTGATCAACTCTCGGAGCAACAGTCCGGCGAGTTTATCCCGACAGTCATCCATCACTTTCGACCGTTCCACAGCGGGTTCTCTCACGCCTTCCACATCTTCAGACTTCCGCAATAACTCCTCCCATTTACTCTCGAAGCTCGATGATTTGACATTAAACCACTACGACAAGAGCCGATACCGGTCAGTTTATGACAGTGGAAAGATAAAGGAAGTCGCGAAGGAGGAGGAGCTCAAGATCCGTCAGGGATACCGCTCACAGACCAAGGACGATGTGAGGGAGGGAGTGACGAAGACCCTCCAGAACAAGGGCATCTTCATTCGTCCGAAGCCAGCGAAGGTGAAGAAAGACGAGTTCGCACCATTGCCAGAGTCCGCGGCAGCTCTTCTCCAGAAAGCATGGTCTCGTGGCAACTCGGCAGAAGTGTTCGTGAGCGCCTTCAACATTAATATTGAACGTAAAGACTTGCTAACGCTAAACGGGTTGAACTGGCTCAACGACAACATTATCAACTACTACCTTCAGCTGATTTGCGAACGGAGCAATTCAGATGAGAGGTACCCACGGGTATACGCCTTCAACACATTCTTCTACACGAACGTCGTCGACAAGGGATACGCTTCGGTGAAGAGGTGGACGAGGAAGGTGGACATCTTTTCGTACAGCATTCTGTTGGTGCCCGTGCACTTGGGAGTTCACTGGACGGTCGCCATCATTGATATCGAGGAGAAGAAGATCGAGTTTTACGACTCGCTGTACAGTAATAATCCGGTTGTCTTGTCGGCGCTAGAGTTAGTTTTTAGAAGTTTATTGTCGATTATCGTTATATTTCCAGAGGGTACTTGAAAGCAGAATCATTGGATAAAAAGAAAACGGCGCTGGATACAAGCGATTGGGTGATTGTGCAGAAAACGGTATTAATTTTGCATTTTTGGAGTTTTTAATAGAATCTGATATCACCAGTAAGTTCTACGTGCTCGAGAATGTCTATCAGTTCCAAAGTACCAACTTTTGAAATCAGATGACGAATTTGTTATTGTTTTCCCTTTCAAGACCCAGATTCCGAAACGCGATACGCGCATCCGGTCCTCCCCCTCTAATTCCTTGTTTCAGAAAATTCCAAAGCAAAAGAACGGCAGTGACTGTGGCGTGTTCTCCTGTCAGTTTGCCGAGTGGGCGTCGCGTCGGAAAGTGCCCGAGTTCTCACAAGACAACATGAATTATTACCGCCAACGGATGGTCCACGAGATCGTCTCCAAAAAGTTAATGTCGTCGATCTGATTGTCTCTTTCTCTCTCTTTCACCTATTTCATGACTTGTACAATGTATTGAAACGCCTGTTTTCCCTTTTTGCCCCCCGATCACACTATCAGACACGTCATCTCACGTGGCGACGTCTTCTGGCCAAACCACGTTGTCGTCAGTTTTGTGATTCCTTCCCACGATTGTTTTAATCGCGTCCGCTTGTTTCTTTTGGGATCTCTTTTTCTCTATCTTTCTATCTTTTTTTAATATCAATTCTCACATCAACGTTGATATTTTTCCTGGTGTTTACTTTTTTAGTATTTTCAATCCACAGCTCAACCAGTTCACTCCCCGACAATAAATCACTGTTTTGTGCTTTCCAATTATCACATTTTTTGGTCTTTTGATACAGTTTACAGTTTTCAGTTACCTTTCGAGCCTGATCTTGTTATTTCTGATTCTCACTGATTGACTTCTATTTATTTAATTGTTTAGAAATGCACGAGAGCTCTTCGACGGGTGATAACGCAGCGGCGAATCATTTCAAGGATGGTATCATTGATCTGTTGGCTGGAACTGCGGGTAATTCAAATTTGAATTAATATGACTTTAAACTAATTATCTGTTTAAAGCAAATTTATTTCGCAACTATATTATAATACAATTTTCAAATAAAAGTTGAAAAATTCAAAGACAAACAATAATTTTTCCAGGAGGAGTCGCCAACGTTTACGCTGGACAACCACTGGATACTGTGAAGGTGAAAGTGCAAACATTCCCGCATCTCTACTCTAACTGGGTGGTCTGTCTCAAAGACACCTACAAGCTCGACGGAATCCGCGGGCTCTACGCTGGAACTCTCCCGGCTCTCGCCGCCAACGTCGCTGAGAACGCAGTGCTCTTCACCGCCTACGGCTACTGTCAGAAGACCATCTCCACTCTCGCCGGACATGAAGACGTGAAACAAATGTCGCCGCTCCAAAACGCGTTCTCCGGCTCGCTGGCGGCAGTGTTCGCGGCCACTGTGCTCTGTCCCACGGAGCTCGTCAAGTGCAAGTTGCAGGCGGCGAGGGAGATGAAGAAGAAGTGCACGCCGTTCTCGGTGTGTCGCGATATTATGAAGGACACTGGCGTCCGGGGATTCTTCGTGGGGATGACACCCACTTTAGCGCGTGAGGTTCCTGGATACTTCTTCTTCTTCGGAGCCTATGAGACGTGCCGCTATCTTCTGACAGAGGAGGGGCAGAAGAAGGAGGAGATCGGGCTTGTGAAGACTGCGATCTCGGGAAGTGTCGGAGGAATGGCGTTGTGGACGTCCATCTACCCGGCCGACGTCGTCAAGTCCAGAATGCAGGTGACGGGAGGAGGAAGCTTCATGTCCACTCTCATGGCGGTTTTCAAAGAGAACGGTGAGCTTTTATTTGTGATTCACAGGAAAAAATGAGCATTTTTAGGAATCCGCGGCCTTTACAAAGGTCTTCTGCCCACCAACCTCCGTACCTGCTTCGCTTCTGGATGCCTGTTCGTCGCCTACGAAGAGACCAGAAAATTCTTCCATTACGTCTTCTAGATTTTCAAAATTTCTAGGTTTTTGTTGCATTTTCCATTTTCCATTTTTCAAATCAATATCCCGTTGTTTTCTCTTCCCTCTTTGTGCTTAACATCTCTTGCTCCCCGAGCTTATTGTCATCCATTTTGTCAGCTCAAACGGTTCGATTCACCCCCGATTGCCATAGGCTTCCAATTATCCGGTTTTCTTTAATAAAATTTTCTTTTTTATCCCTAAAAATTCTATTTGATACATTTTTCTTTTTTTTTCTGAGTTCCATGTTGCTCCATCTTTTATATTTCTGTTTTCAAACTAATGCTTTGAGATTAATTTTTCCAAATTAGTACATGCTCTTTGGGCGCCGGGTACTGGTAGCCGCTTCTCGCTATTTATCCAGTGTTAAACCAGAGACAAACTTTTTCAAGGTGAGAAAAAACAAAAAAAATGATTTTCCACAGATAAAAAGTGAAGAAAACTGGTTTTCGGTGGCTTGAAACTGGCCGCCGAAAGCGGAAGTTTTCGGGTCAGATTTCCTCATTTTTTCGTCTATCGAAGCGTACTTCAGAAGACACATTTATTTCAATTCAGAAGGAAACTGATCTAAAATTGTATTTAGTTGTTTTTTTGTATTGAAAACAAACTCTAACTTCCTCTAACCCTTCCCACCCAAAAGTGATGAAAGATGACGCTCAAAAATGTTCACTATTTCTCGCAGATATTGCGAAATTTCAGATTGTTTTTTAAAAACAAAACATGACGTGCTATTTGACCTATATAAGCTGAATAATCAATTACTATTTACACTTCCTCTGAGCAGTTTAAACTTGGTTTATTACACCCACTTCCACGTCTTCTGCTGGCCGTGCTGGCCGAGTGTTGGATTTCTAGGCCATCGGATTTTTTTTCCATTTTTCTGATCCGATTTTCAGCTTTTTTCACCTGAAAACTCTAACACTTCTCATTTTAATATTTAAAATTTGATCTAAAAATTACCCTCCCTCTTTGACTAACAAAGTTTTTATCGATTTATTCTAAAAAACCCAAAAATAGGCCCGAAATTGCAGGTTGAAGTAGTTTCGAGTCAACGAAAAGCTTCGGCTGCTCAGCGAAAACCACTCGCGACAAAATTCGAGAAGAAAACTCGGCAGAAAATATCCGATTATCTCAAGCAAATGGCTACTCCGGAAATTGAGGCGGTAAGTTGAATTTTCAAAGAAAATTCAGAACTTTTGAGAAAAAATAATTTTAGCAACTCGCCCCGCTGCGTGCAGCTGTCAAAGAATTCGGAGACCTTGTCCGAGAGCTCAAAGCGAAAGGTGCTCCGAAAATCGATGTCGATAAGGCTGTCGTGGAGCTCAAGGCTCGCAAGAAGCGTCTCGAGGAGACCGAGATCGCCCTCGCCCCAAAGGAAGCTTCATTCGATCGTCTGAAACTGGAAGATCTTCTGAAGCGCCGCTTCTTCTACGACCAATCGTTCGCCATCTATGGAGGAGTGACCGGTCTCTATGATTTCGGACCGATGGGATGTGCTCTGAAGGCCAACATGCTCCACCAGTGGAGAAAGCACTTCATTCTGGAGGAGGGCATGCTGGAGGTCGACTGCACTTCGCTCACCCCTGAGCCAGTGTTGAAGGCGTCCGGACACGTGGACAGATTCGCTGACTGGATGGTGAAGGACACGAAGAATGGAGAGTGCTTCCGTGCCGACCATCTGATTAAGAACAGTATCGAGAAGTTGGTGAACGACAAGAAGACGTCAGCGGAGACCAAGAAGGACTGCGAAGATGTGCTGGCCCGTTTGGAAGGATTCGACAACAACGACATGCACGAGGTGATCACTCGCTTCAAGTTCAAGTCGCCGATCACTGGAAACGACCTTACCGAGCCGATCGCTTTCAATCTCATGTTCCCGACCCAAATCGGACCAACTGGAGACTTCAAAGCGTTCCTCCGCCCGGAAACCGCTCAGGGAATCTTTGTGAACTTCAAGCGACTTCTTGAGTTCAACCAGGGAAAGCTTCCGTTCGCCGCCGCTCAGATCGGATTGGGATTCAGAAATGAGATCTCTCCGAGACAGGGACTGATTCGTGTTCGTGAGTTCACCATGTGCGAGATTGAGCACTTCGTCGACCCCGAAGACAAGAGCTTCGCCAAGTTCGCCAAGGTGGCCAACCAGAAGCTGGTGCTCTTCTCGGCCTGCAATCAGTTGGATGGAGCCGCCGCGCAGGAGGTTGCTATTGGAGAGGCCGTTGCCAAGGTGAGCTACGCCTGAAAATGAAAAAAAAAAAATACTATTTTCTTTTAGAAAACCGTGGCTAATGAGACTCTCGGATACTACATGGCTCGGTGCCATCAGTTCCTCATCAAGGTCGGAGTGGATCCACGCCGTCTCCGCTTCCGTCAGCATCTCTCCAACGAGATGGCTCACTACGCTCAAGACTGCTGGGATGCTGAGATTCTGACCTCGTACGGATGGATCGAGTGCGTCGGAAACGCCGACAGAGCCTGCTATGATCTTCAGCAGCACTACAAGGCCACCAATGTGAAGCTGGTCGCTGAGAAGAAGTTGCCGGCTCCGGTGGAGGTGAATGTCGTGGAAGCTCAAGCCAACATGGCTCTGCTCGGAAAGAGCTTCAAGAAGGAGGCCAAGAAGATCCAGACGGCTCTCCAGCAGCTCTCCTCTGAGGAGGTCACTGCTCTTGAGGCGGAGCTCCTTTCCAAGAAGCTCTACAAGCTCAACATCGAGGGAGCCGACTTCGATCTCACTCCAGAGCACATCAACATCAAGAAGAGTCAGAAGACGTTGCACGTGCAAGAGCTGACTCCATCTGTTATCGAGCCATCTTATGGAATCGGAAGAATCATGTACGCTGTGCTGGAGCACTCGTTCAGACAGAGAGATACCGCTGATCAGAGAACCGTGCGTTAAAAATGGAATTCTATAAAAATTTTAATATTTGTCTAATTTCAGTTCCTCGCTATCAAGCCCCTTGTTGCTCCAATCAAGTGCTCCATCCTCCCAATCTCTGCCAACGAGACTTTGGTGCCAGTGATGGATGCTCTCAAGGAAGAGCTCTCCAGCTTCGAGCTCAGCTACAAGGTCGACGACTCATCCGGCTCCATCGGAAGACGTTATGCTCGTACCGATGAGATCGGAATTCCATTCGGAGTCACCGTCGATTTCGAGTCTCTGAAGACGTCGCCATTCACCGTCACCGTTCGCGACGCTGAATCGATGACCCAGATCCGATTGGAGGTGCCAGAGGTCGGAAGACTCGTCGCGGATCTTTGCTCGGGACGTCTTCAGTGGTCTGATGCGCAAAAGAAGTATCCAGCTTTCGAGTCCAAGAATGATGAATAATTTTTGTTTTCTCTAAACAGATTATGGCTCTTTTTTGTTTATTTATTCTGGTTTTCAGTGGTTTCTTTATAAGCTTTTTGTTGCCTTTTTCTTCAGAAATACATATTTGCACAATATTTAAAGTTTAATAAATTTAAATGCGTTTGAATCGCCAAAAAGTATCTAGAAGCTGAACATTTACAAAAAACTGAACTTTGAGAATTCACAGAAGTATTTTCAGAATTCAGAATGCTCGGCGTCGTTGGATTCTTCATTTACGCCAGAGAAGTGAGTATTTCTGTGGCTTTTCGGTGATTTTCGGAGCTTCAAAGTGCTCTTTTCTTCAGAATGTCCGTCTCTTCGACTCTGTAAATCCACGCTACGCCCAATCACTTCTGGAGATCGAAATGTTCACTTATTGCTCATTGGATATAGTGGATGAGAAGACAGCGAAGGCCACGGAGATGTTTCTGGGACAACTTTATAACGATCAGAAGTGGAGGGTGAGTAAAAATTCTAAAGCAGCGAAAAATCGCATAAAAATTGTAAAAATTAAAAATTTCCAGCATTTTTTTGGGTTCTAGCCCGAAAGATTTACAAAACTTGCACACAACATCTTCTAGCTTTTCCACATCAAAAATCCCTTTTCCAGTCGTTCGGCTACATCACCAACACCGGCGTCCGCATGATTCTGGTGCTCGACGCGACGTCGGCGGCGGCTCTCAAGGATCAAGAGATCCGACTCATTTTCAAGCGATTCCACGGTCATTATTGCAACACCATCTCGAATCCCTTCTATGAAATCGGCACTCCGATGCAATCGAAATGGCTGGATGAGGGAATTCGGGATCTGTACGCTGTCAATGAGTGATTTTTGGAGAAGTGAAGGAGAAGAGCACGAAGAGCTTTAATTGGTTGTATTGTCTGTGAATATCTGTGTAAATCTTAAAAAAAATTATAATAAAAAATAAGTTTTTTGCTGGTTCACTGTTTTATGCTCTTTTCAAAAGTTTTAATTATCAGAAGGTATTCATTTTTTGCCAGAACTACTTTTGAATAGCTTTAAAATTCGATATGAATATCAGGAGACAAAAATATTTTATTTAGAAAACAAATTATCAAATAATGGAAGACTCGGGATTCAGTGGAGTGATCCGGTTATCAAATGTCTCGGATTTTATCGCACCCAATTTGGTAATTATCTAATTTTAATTGTTCAGTTAACTACTAATTAATGAGCAATTCAGGATTGCATCATTCCTCTGAAAACCGTGGAGAAGAAAAAAGAGCCGGAGCAGCCGCAAGTGGCGATTCGAGCCAAGAAGAAAAAAGAGCCAGAATGCTCCGATAAACCTAAAAAACCTGATTCCTCCATCAAAATCTCCCTCGCCGACTGTCTCGCCTGCAACGGATGCATCACAAGTGCGGAGACGGTGCTCGTCGAAGAGCAGTCCTTCGGAAGACTTCTAGAAGGCGTCAGAAGCTCCAGGCTCTCCGTGCTCACCATCTCCCCCCAATCGATAATCTCTATCGCCGTCAAACTCCAAAAGTCTCCAGAATCAGTAGCACGATGGGTCTCAAGATTCTTCAAGGCACGAGGTGTTCATCATGTTATCGACTCCTCATTTGCTCGCCATTTTGCTCATTCGTTGCTCAGTGAGGAGCTCGAGCTGGAGCTGGGCTCAGCGAGCACGCCCTTGCTCTCATCTGCGTGTCCCGGATTTGTTTGCTACGCCGAGAAGAGTCATGGAGAGCTGCTTATCCCGAGGATTTCAAAGATCCGGAGCCCACAGGCAATCTCAGGAGCTCTCGTGAAATCTTTCTTGGCTCAAAAGCAGGGGCTCACCGCTTCAGAAGTCTTCCATGCCGCCGTGATGCCGTGCTTTGATAAAAAATTGGAGGCGTCGAGAGAGCAGTTCGGAAAAGAAGGCGTCCGGGAGACGGACTGCGTTGTGAGCACCGCCGAGTTGATGGAAGAGATGTTGAAGGCGTCGGAGGCAGGAGATTCAGAAGAAGACATCGGCGATTCTGCAGAATACAACTGGCTGACAGCGCTGGATAATGGTGTGATTATTGGCGAAAGGGGCGGAGCTTCAGGTGGATATGCGGATCGAGTAGTTAAAGATTTCGTGGAGAAAAATGGAGGCGTGGTGAAGACTGAGAAATTGTAATTTGAAACTTTGAGAAAAAACTGATAAAATTGATTCAGAAACAAAAACATGACGTCGATAACCGTCTCCAACGCATCAGAAGACGTCGTGCTTCGCGTGGCAAAAGTTTACGGCTTCCGAAATATTCAGAATCTGGTGAGAAAAATGAAGACGAAGAAGGAGAAGACTGATTATGTGGAGGTGATGGCGTGTCCGGGAGGGTGTGGTAATGGTGGCGGGCAGATAAGGTGAGCAATCACTTAAAGAAAAATAAAGCAACATTTCCAAAATTTTCCAGATACGAAACAATGAATGAGCGCGAGGAAAAGCTTCAGAAAGTGGACGAAACTTACGAGAATCTGAAAATATCTGAAATTTCCGCCAGCGTCGAGAGGATCCGCTCCGAGTGGGCGGCAATGGACTCCAACTGGCGCAGTTTGCTCTTCACTGATTATAAAATGGTTGAGACGAATGTGGCACAGGCTCTCAAGTGGTAGAACCATTCCTTTTCGATTAGATTTGTTGCTATTTTGATAAATGTGATTTTAACAATTTTTGGAAGCAAAAAAATCAAAAAAGTTAACAGTAACAGGGCTAACAAGCGAACGGTGAGAACAACAGGATTAACGGAAGAAAGATAACAGAAAAATGGAACACTTCAAATATTGATAGTTTTGAAGACGTTGAATCCGTCGATAGAGGTGTTGATGGCCAATCCAGGGATCTGCGGATGCCAGTGAACTTCCTTGACCTCCTTCTGTCCCATGTGAACGAACATGAGTTGCGGCGGGACTCCTGAGCCATTTTTTAATGTTTTAAAATTCAAACTTCTATAATTCTGAATACCCTACCTTCAATATTAGAACCTCCATCGGCCTCCGTCGCAATATCCCACATGGTGGTCTGATCATCCTCTCCAGACGCCATGAACGTCGTCGTCTCCTCCGGATGCCACTCCACCGACGTGATCGGCCCGTTGTGGTACTTGAAGAGAGCCACCGGCTGGCCGAACTGGATCGTCTTCAGTGACCAGATCTTGAGCTCTCCGTCGTCTCCTCCAGACACGATGAGGTTCTCGTGACGGTTCCATGAGATCACATTGACATCGGAGCTGTGAGCATTGTTGACGGTGCACACACAGGCTTCTTTGGGCGTCGCGCGGGTGTCCCACAGTTTGATGGAGCCGTCGGCGGAGCAGGAGGCGAGGAGCCCGGTTTCAGTTGGAGACCAGGCAAGGTCTTCGACGCTTTCTGAACATTTTCGTTTAAAAACTAGGTTCTGAAAACCAAAAACCAACTTTTATGCCCGGTCAACGGGTTCGCCGACACCGCCCACTGTCCACCCTCCTTCATCTGCCACAGATAGATCTTCTTGATTATATCTCCAGTCGCCAAGTCTCCAGTCTTCAACGAGCTCCACGCGAGCCCATATCCCTCTTTTCCAGAGCCATTATTAGTGAACAGCGGCTTGTCGACCTTCATCACCTCCGTGCTCGACTCTCCCGACATCGTATTGGAATGGTTGAGAGCATCAGTGATGTTCCAGACTTGCACTCTTCCCTGGTCGTTCCAGCAGGCGCAGACTGTGCTGTCGCCGAGTCGATCCGCGCGGATGCGATTGATTCCTCCGTAGTGCGGAATGGCGACGGCGTGCATCTTCGGCTCGCGCTTCTTGGCGGTCTCCTCGTCCTCATCTTCCGACTCGTCTTCAGAAGTGTCACTGTCGTCTCCTTTCGACTCTTTTTCCTTCTAAACTATCTTATTTAAAGATAATTCATATATTTTAATTGATACCTTCATAGACGTCAAATTCTTGAGCCCCATCACAATGATCTCGTTGTCTCGCGGCTTGTCAGCCTGAGTTCCGCTCACTATGTAGCACTCGGCTGGGTACTGAGTACGGTTTTCGCCAAGTCCGTCGCGAACAATATCGAATGAGAGGCATGGCCAGTCTGGAATTATAAAAATGATATTTCTACACTATCCAATAATAGTTTTACCTGTATTGAAGCTGTGGAAGAGCTTGTAGGCGCTCGGATCGAAATCCAGTTCTTCACCCTTTTTAAGCGGCCGACTGAGTCCTGGGATGTAAGCCTGAACACATAAAATAACAATTTTTGATTCTAATTCACTGTACCTTTCTCTCTTCTTCTGGAGTCTCCTCATCCTCGTCGTCAGAGCTCTCTTCGCTTTCCACCTCTTCCACCGGCTGGTCCTCGTTCATTTCTACGTCTTCAGCATGATCAGCAGACATTTTCTGCAAGATTTTCATGATTTGGATGACTTTGGATGATCAAATTAAGGAATTTAGCAGGAAAAATCGAAAAATAGGAAAAAGTTGGGAAAATTGGAAAAATTTCGCAAGTCTGCAGGTGCGCGTCGGTTCTGGCGCTTTCGCCTGCGGTGTTTGCGGAAATCGACATTTTATTTTCTCAATTTTTATTCGAAATTCGATTTTCAAAAATCTATAATGTTTTTCTCAATTAACTCTTCTTCATTGTGTTCTGAGTAAATTATAGATTGTTCTAAAATTTTATCTCAGCCCACACCTATCGACATTCCTTTTTTGAGCGCGTATTCTCGATAGTTTACTTAAATCATAATATTACTGTTTTCAGGCAATTTTCCTACATCTCAACAATGTCGAGTCTCGACGACGAACTTGCTCTGTAAGTTGAAATGTTAATTTCATAGTTTCATTAGAAAATTGCAGCTTTGAGAGCGAAATGGCTCAACTTGACAGCGCGACGTCATCGGCGCCGACTGAAAACACCGACACTCATTTTGGCTATGAAGGGGCGACTATATCGGCAGGACCGACATCTTCTGAGCCCACGTCTTCAACGATTTCGAGCCCGCCCATGGCACCTCCAGTTTTGGCTGCACCGGCTCCATTCGTTCCGTTGGCCCCATTCTTGGCTCCCGGATTACCTAGACTGCCAACGATGCCACCAGTGCCTCCGCCGCTGTTCATGCCGCCACAACTGAGGGGTCCACCGGTGAGTTAATTAGGAAAAGTTAAAAAATTTTCAACCATAATTATTTCAGACAATGTTTGCTCCGCGAGCCATGGGAATGCCAGCGCCGGCGATCATCGAGGGAGCTCCAGCGCTCTACGAAACACCCGCGATGAACACAATTCCACCGGAGCTTCTCCGCACTCAAGCTCTTCAGTCTGATATTGACAAGATGAACTTCAAGAAGCAAACCGATCCATTCAAGAAGAAGATCAAGGAGCAGCAATCCAAGAAGAAGTTTGTGCGCTCCGGAGGCGGTCAAGTCTGGGAGGATCCATCGCTGGCCGAGTGGGACGAGAACGACTTCCGAGTGTTCTGCGGAGATCTGGGAAACGAGGTGTCGGACGAGCTGCTCGCCAAGGCGTTCCGCAAGTATCCCTCGTTCCAAAAGGCGAAAGTGGTGAGGGAGTCGCGGTCGAACAAGTCGAAGGGATATGGATTCGTGTCGTTCAGAGACTCGGAGGATTACGTTAGAGCCATGCGTGAGATGGATGGAAAGTACGTGGGCAATCGACCTATCAAGTTGAGAAAGAGTTCGTGGAAGGAGAGGAACATCGATGTGATCAAGCAGAAGAAGAAGCAGAAGAAAGAGTTGGGAATCATTAGCTAAATTATTCAATTTTTCCTCCCTGATCTTGTATTTTTCATTCAATCTGAATAGACGCACTATCGACCAAATTAACACGCTTTTTAATAAGTTTTATCAAAAAATTAAGTTATTGAGCGTGTTTTAATCCAAAAGTACGTCTGTTTACAGCTCCTTGTTTTAATAATCAGCCATTCTATTCATTTTTTCACTTCTGATTTTCATTAATTCACATTTTCCATGCTTTCTCTCTTTCTTTCAGTATCAATTTCCATTTCAACTTTCGAATAAATTTTTACCTTCGAGAAAAGTTTTATTTTTTTCTGTAAAGAGCACTGTTGCATGTTCAGTGCACTTGATATTTTTGAAATATTCTCTTTTAGTTTCAATATGTTTTTCAGTATAAATTGTACTCTATACTCTCTAAATCAGAATATTTTTCAAATTTACTATTCATAAAAGTTGGTCCCCCATTCAATTAATTAACCCATCGCCCACTATAATCCGTTTGTGTAGTACAAGTGGGTGCCAGTGGGGGTCAGGACGAGTATATCAGTTGCGTCGTCAAAGGAGGCCGCCTTGTCAAAAGTTTGAGCAACGGATTACCGGCACGAAAGGTGGCCGTTCGGTCACTTGCGCAATGCGACGCGTCTTCAGAAGTCGTTGTTTGAAGAGGTCATCTTGTTTACGCGTGTCGGATATTAGGATGTGTGGATTGACAGCGCAAATAGTTTGGTGGATCAGTGGGTGTAGTTGGGCGATAATTTTATGACGTGGATCTGGAAGATGGTTGAGCCGGGAAGTGAAGGAAATGCTCTTACGTTGATAAGAAAGTAATTTAGAATTCTCAAGAGATTCAGTCACTGATAGTTTCGACACCGCTGATTCCGAATCTGAAGTCAGCAATTCTGAAATTGATCTTATTTTCGAGAAAAGGTGTGTCAAATCTATTTTCAGCTCTATTTCCTTATGATTTCACATTTTTCGTGAAATAGAGCTGAAAACAGTGTTGACACGCTTCTCTAAAAAATTAGATAAATGAACCTATTCATAGTAAACTCGGATTAAGCCTTCCCAGAACTCCCTGAAAGTCCCTAGAGTACGTGAACCTTTGTTTATGTTCACACCTAATTTCCCATTTGTCAGTTTGTCATCCTGACGCCCTGCTCCCAGTTGTAACAGTTGAATGCGGTAGATTCAATCATAAATCCCCGTTGCAATATTTTATGACGAGAGCAGCCGTGCTCCACCAGATTTATTAGGGCTCCTCTTCCTCGAAACTCTACAAACATCGAAACTCGAGTAGATAAACACGGGTTTTAGAAGGCGAAACCCAAAACCACTCGGATTATGCAACTCTGGCCATATTATCCGTTGCGCAAGCCTGCTCAGCCCGCAGTTTGTTTTCATCCATGTCGTCGTGACGCAACCCCCCATCCATTAATAGGATAAGTACGGTAGCTGCCGGTCAATTCTAGTTTCGGCGGCCTCCTCACCGTTTTTTCTCAAGTGTGAAGCACGACGCACTCCACCGAGTTTTTGTCCAAAGATTTCGCACCACTACAGTAATCTTCGAGAGATGACAAGTGGGAAGATTGGCGGGAAAGTTGCAAAGCGCTATTTGTCAAAGGGTGGGCTCTGTCGGGTTACGGTAGAGGGTTAGAACTTGAAATTGACGTCAAAAGTGTCTGGTGGGTGTTTGGAGAAGGCGAGAGGTCAATTTGTTGCAAGGAGAATGTAGTTTGGTTCAGGGTACTGTAAAATATATAAGTTATATAAGTTATCCGGAACTCAAAGTCTAATGTTGTGGGGATTTCGAGCAGAAAACCGTATCTGACGATGAAGTTCGGTAGAGCACGGTTTCTGAATCCAAGACTGTCATAGAGTTGCTCTGTTTGGCTCGGTGAGCTGGATAATCGATTAGTAAAAAAAAAATCAATAGTGAGAACTTAAGATAACTGAAATGGAAGAAAATATTAGTTTTTTTTTTGAAATTCTCAAAATTCTGAATGACCCAGCTGTCCAGACGAATCATTTGAATAATTTGGAACAAGTGGGTCATCCATAACATTGATCATCACAATCTTACAATCTGAGATGAAAACCATCAAATTATCGAACCTTTAAGAACGTTTCCTAATGAAAACAGCAATATTTATCATAAACACTCCAAAGAAAGCTACCTGTCTCAGATGTCGGACTACGAAGTGAACATCAACGACCTGGTGACGCTTCTGAATCCAGGAATGACGCTGATGGTGCGCCGCAAGACGATGGAAGTCGTCACCCAACTCGGCTCCCCGATGGACGGATCCGCCGGAAAGTACTTCAAAGAGCAAGACTTTACACTGGGAAAAGCGATCTGCCAGCTGTGCGAGGCGACGTCGTCGGATCGCACTGAAACGCTCGCGGCTCTCACCAACTTCACCTCCGGATCGATCGAAGCCGCCGACTTTGTGCTGGACAAGTCCAAGTGCGTCGAGATCGCGTACACTGCTGTGGTGACTGGTGTAAGTTTGACGAGCCTTGTACGGTGGCAGTGTTATTGGAAACCGAACACCTCAAGTATCAGTCAAGTAGGCGTAATCCGTACAAGTGGTTTTCAGGCGCTCTACTCGTCGGTCGCCTCTCGGCTCCTCGTCAACGTTTCGAGACACTTTCCAGATCGAGTCGATCAGAAGTTGAGGGCTCGCAGTGCGGATTATGTTGGCGCTTTGCTCGGTGAGCATTTTTTTTAAAGATTTGGATTTTTATTGAGCAGGATAAATGTCTACGAATGATTATTAATTGATTATGATTGTTAACTAATGTTAATTGAGAAGTGACAATTGAATTTTCTAGTTTTCTCTGTGAAATCGAGATTTGAACTAGTTATATACATCCTAGAAATGCCTTTCAATCAGTTGATGCAGCCGGCTGACTTTAGACAATGTTTTCACAATTATAGAGCTTTTTTTCATTTTTATTAAAACGCTTTTAGAGCTAGAGCATTACGGAACACACTTTAATGCCTTACTGATTTTCTCCGATCTATATGAATCACAATTTTAATCCAAACTTTTCGAAAAAAGTACCCTTTTCCTTTTCTCCATCCCTACCGTAATCCTTTCTAGTTTTTTCGCCTGTCCTTGAGCCCCCAATCGCAACAACCATTTGCACCCTCTGTCCGCACGCTTATTACTTGTCATCCCAAAAAAGATGGATTCGTCGCGATAACCTTGTCCATCCGCTCTTGCTGTTTTTTTCTTCCCTGTCACCCCATTTCTTTTTCCTGTCGACGACTCCACTAATAGGTTGATTTATATGGTGTCGAACGATGATAAATAGATGGGTACCGTATCAATTAGTAACGTCACAAACAGGCACAAATAGTATTAGTTTATGGGTAAGACACTGAAATAAAGAAGTGCCGACACCGCTAAGGGGATTAGCGCGCCTCTATCGTATTACGTGGTGCTATCAGTGCTTTTAACACCCCAAACACGTACACAAGGATCGGGGGGGGGGGGGGGGGGGGGGTTTTGTGTTTTGGCGAGAGCATCGACAATTGGATTACGCTGTTTTGATACGATACGGAGCACAATCTAATTAGGAAACAAGGTTCAGAACTGTATAAAATTTCAGATGAATATATTCGAAACCGTATAAAATAGAGAGATATGTCGAAATTCTGAAATAACAGTAAGAAAAACGGCGGCTATTTTGAAATGTTATTTCTTCTCACCTAATTCGAAACGAAGGTCTTTACGGCTTCTGATTGTACAAATACAGCTAGAATTGAATTTTGCGTAGAAATTTTAGCCTAGAGGCGCGCGTCATCAAAAAGCCTCATACGGAAGTTTTCGTCGTCAGATTTGTTTTCTAGGGGGTCGAATTGATTGTGAGATCTGTGTGAAATTTCAAGAAGTTCCGAAGTTGGTGTAACTACAGTTTTCACGTGGCCATTATTTAAAAAAAAAAAACAAAACACAGTGTAGTCACGTGGCACTGAAACTATTTTTGTTTTACGTGACTACACTGTATTCTTGTGATGCTTCTCACGTCCTAAAGCCTCAATCCACCAGCCCCTCTAACTTCCCGAATATCAGAATTCGAGCAGTTTCGCAACACCTGTCGGCTCCCTTTCATCTACCCGCCGAGTTCCTGTTTCACACCTATCAGCGACATTCTCGCGAAACTCGACGACAAATCCGACGATAATCCGCTTTTCCCTTCTCCTCCGGCAGCCCCCTTTCGGTCTAATTAGCGCTGACCAAGTGTTATCAGCGACAAAACTTTCCAGCGGTCATAAAATTTTATGGGCCAAGTGCAAACAGTGACACCTTTCCCTCTCCCTAGAACTACATAAATCTTTGGCTCGATGTGGGTTATGCAACTGGCGCGGGGTCAATCTGCTCGGATTGTGCAATAAGTGCACAAACATGGAATGGTGGTGGTCGACGTCGTCGTCGTGTGGCTTAGAAGGCTATTTGTGTTGATTCTGCGTGTTATCAGTGAATAATTGAATTCGGTGGCGCGCGTGACAGATTGGAGAAATGGCAACAATTTGATGATATTTATCACTTTAACACGACATAATGATGGAAATAGAGAAACTGCTCGCTGGAATTTCGGAATTTCACACTGATAACGTTGAGAGTGGGACTTGAAGGTTTTCAGTAAGCTAAGGAGTGCTTCCGGAAGTTGGAGAAGCTGTTTAGTTTTTAGAAAAAGAATACCATTGATATGACCGTCCTTGTATATTTCAAAGTTGTAAATTCTGATTTTTTTTAGTATTCAGAAAAGCTATATCACTATAATTCTTCTTATTTCCAGCCGAAATCAAAAAGTCCGTGGAGACGGGAGATGAAGATCGCGCCAAATTCATCGGATTTACAGTCGTGAATCTATCCGTTTTGCCGCCGATTCGACAGTCCATTGTTAATGGAGGTATTCTGAATTATTCCTTTTTCCAATAATTGATATTTTATTTCAGGTGAAAAGGCGAAGAAACAGCTCCCAGTAGTCTGCGATCTGCTCGCCAGTGCGAAGAGCCAGGAGATCCGAGAGTGCGCTGCCGATGTGCTCCGGAATCTGGCTTTCGATGATGGTAATATTTTCAGATTTATTTTTCTTTATTATCGACTATCGACCCACAAGATTACGGTAGGGTGGTGCTCATTCGCCGCGCTGTTTGCTCATCCTATCCACCCCTTTTCGCACTTTTCAAACACCTCGCATTCCTTGTCATAAACCAATGAAGGCGTCGGAAAGAGAAGGCGATAGTTAAAAAGAGAAATAACAGGCGGGTCGGTCGTCACACACAACAATTGCAAGAGAGACGAGTCGGTAATAAAGTGTGAATGAATAGAGTGGCGAAAAGCCGTAAAAAGACGACGTCTTGTTCTTCAGAGTCCCCCCTCCCAACGTCTTCGGTTTTCTACTTTTGAGATGCGGTTTGGTGATAACGAGGTTTATGGGTTCTTGTGGACATGGTTTTTAGGGTTTTATGGGTTTGGGAACATGAAGGGCTACTTTTATATAGAGAAGTTGGCATTTCCAGTTGTGCTCACTAGTAAGACTAGTCAGACTGTGGTGCTCATTTTTAATAATAGAGTACAATAATGACATATTTCGACAACGGAAACGTTTCCATCAAAATCAATCATACAAGACAGTCCATATCTTGATAAAGTGTGTTCACACAATAACTCTCACACTAATAGGTGCTAATCCAAGAATAATATTATCGTTGGAGCACAGATTGATCAGTCAGATACTTCCTAATACACTTGTCCACCTTCCTCGTTGTCCTCAGATTGCCCCCGATTACCTCATCCATCCATAACTTCCGTGTGACGTCATCCATCATTGTTACCGGTTACTGTAGCCCAGCCACGTCACCGCTCTCAAGTTATGTGTGTCGTGTGACCGTTGATTCTGTGAAAATTGGCAGCCGCCCTTTATATCACAGAAACGAAGGCCTAATTGGATTACGGTAGGCGCCGTTTTTTGTTGGTTCTTCTTCTTGTCCACCGTTCGACCGTCTTCACTGATAAGGTCATTAATATGTTCTTCTGGAGTCGAAAAAGTAGAATGATCGGATAGAAATTGAAGAGGAAGACGACGTCGGTTCCCGCAGCGGCGAAAGAAGAAACGAATATGTCATGTATGTGGGGGATACTCGTAAATGTGATTGATTAACGTGTCAAATCAAATATCAATAGAGAAGATTGGGAGAGAATTGGAAGATGATAAAAGTGGCGGTGATTAGGACAGTGTTCTGGAGTGCAAACTACAGTAGGGTTACTGTACTTTGAAGAGCTCTGGAAAATGATACAGTAGCTCGGAATTATTCACAATGCAATTTGTATTCTGGAGTACTGTATTTATTCGAATTCTCGTAACTTTCTTCGCCTTTCAAGTTTTCCGAGTAAGCTTGGTTTTTTTGCTAATTTGGTCACTATTAATAGTATTCAAAACTGTTACAGTCTAACTGCAAAAAAGTTTTAAAACGATGATCCGAAAGTTTCCGGTCCCCGACCCCTAAAAAATAATCTGCAAGTGCGCGAAAGTGTAATACACACACAATCACCATTTAATGGTCTCCCATAAATTGTACCCGATTAGTTGGCCCTGTCGTCGTATCTGTGTGACTGCCAATGACCTCGTTTCGCGATTACCACCGTGCTCCGCTTATCAGCGTTCTCTTCCACCTCCTCCTCGCCTTCTCCTTGTTGAGTCAATGTTTTGACAAGAGTGCGCATATTTAGCCGGATTGATCGAGTACCACTCGACGATCTAATTTGTTGGGGGTGGCGAAGACCCCAATTTGGGTAGCCGTCTGCGAGATGAGCTTCTGACTTGCTCACAAATGTTTATGGACATTGTGTCGACACTTGACCTCTTGTGAGCACCCGTCCTTAATCCGTTTCGGGCCCGTCCCCTCACTGTTACCTGATACCAGCGCCGAGCCACTTGACGGAAGAAACAAGGCCGCTTTGTCGAAAAAGTTGATAGACAATACTTTTAAGCTGTCAAGTATCGAAGATACAAAAGTGACCAGTTTGTTTTGGAGCATTACTTACAGTACATGCTGCTCAATTGAAGGCAGAGTTATGATGTAACAACTGTTATTCTTGCGATCCGGAAAAGATCTTAGAACATCCCTGCCGTACACGCAACCAAGATTTACATGCTGTCCGCAGATGGTGGCGATTAACGTCTTCCTCTCCATGGTCGGTCTATCTTGTCAAAAGATAGGGGGAGCTCATAAAATCGGAACCGACAATGGCACCTGTAGAGCGATAAAATCAGCAATGTACTCATCCCCACCGGCTGCCGGTGCCTCTCTTGCCCTGTCATAATGTTGTGCCGTTAAATTGGCCCCCTTCCGTCAGAAGATGATATCTCTTTACAAGATGAGGGAACGGCCCCACCTTATTAACGACTGTTCGCACAAGTACATAAGTACCGCTTGGTAATTGGAGACGAACGACATGTGCTCCACCTGTCTTTGATCTGTCGCCGCCACCCCGGAAGCAACAGGGGAGCAGGTGAGCAGACGGATACTGTATGCGCTTTGTTAACGAGCCGTACATGGTACTGTCAAATAGACACTGTTGACAACACCGTTGCAAGCTTTTTCGAACGAGATTGTTAAACGTGGAGGAATTTTGGAAATTGTCGGAAAGATTCGAGAGAGTTGATTAGCTTCAAAGTTTCAGTAAGAAATTTGGCATATTGAAGCTACAGAAACGAATTCATTCTATTTTCGAATGCCTTCCAAAAAGTGGTTTCCCTAGGAAACACGCGCATAAAACCATAAGTGCTCCGTGGCGCCATCCAGTCCGTTGGCGTCCTAATCGACACCAATTAGCCGTCGAGAACCACAATAAGTTGGTGAGGTGGTTAGAAGACGTCGGACAAAAACTGACATATACGCTAATTGGCGTTTTGCAATTTTCTGCGTGCGCCGCTTGTCAGCGATTAATCATGTCATTTTGGTTTTGGCGGCGTTGACTGCCGCGGAGGTCATTTTGGATTCACTGCCTACGAAGTTTTGCGGTCTCATTTGTCAAAAATCTGAGATTTATTTTGTTGGTTTTCCACTTTTTTGCGTCCACTTCCCCTAATATTTCCACTTTTTGCCGTCATCGTTATCATTCGCAATCTGATTTACGATGGATGTCGTTTTCCTCAACTCGTTGAAGGGCCCCCCGATTTCCGTTCCGAAAGTGACACGCGATTCCTCTTCTTCGTGTTAAAAATGTCAGCTCTTCTCATCCACCCGTCCCCGTCCGCAAATTCACAAATTTCGTTCTCGCGAGGATAAAATTGTGACAAGTCGAGTGATATATACACGTATTTGCACAGATTGTAATGATTTCCCAACCGCTGCAGAGAGCGCTGATCTCGTCGAGACGCAGACTTGTACACTCGGCTCTGACCGGGGGTGAAATAAACAAGAACAACACGTTTACGAGGTCTATATGCACAATGTGCTGTTATTAATAGTCCATAAACCTGGCGCGTGGCGAGGTGGTGACCTCGCGGAAGTTGCGGGTTACGGTAGCTTTTGGAGTGATTTCACGATATAGCATAACAGTGAACAGTTCCATTCTAGAGCAATGTACTGTAGAATGCTTACTTGGAGACTTGGAGCCAGTTCATCAAGTCGTGAAGCTCTGGGCAAATTGAGAATATTGTTGACCTAAATACGGTCAACATTCTCAATTCGTGCACAGCTTCAAAGCTTGATAAATGGGCTCCAAGTATCCAAGGAAGTGTTCTACAGTACAGGACCCTAGAACGAAACTGTGCAAAGCTCTCTGATGACCTTATCAGGAAGGTGCTCTTGCTCATTGACAAGGAGGTCTATATAAATATCCCTGCTCTCTATTTGTTGTCCCCTCTTGTGTACAATCATAACTCTATGATTTATCGCTGCTTCTCGCCCCCACCACGATTACGGTAGCCCCACTGGGTGCCCGCTGCTATCAATCATATTGGCAGAACAGAGAAAAGCAACAAGTGTTTATGAGCATTGCGACGCGCTGCTCGGGATCGGCGACAAGTGTTGCTGATAGCACGCCGAGGGGAGAGAACTAACGCACACATCACATCACATACAAACACGTTTTTGAGTGCTGAGATGCTCAGATGTGGAGACTCTTTACCACCGGGAAATATATCGGCTCCCGAGCGCCGCTCTCTGTCTCTGTCTCCCGCTCTTTCTACCTTTCTGTGTGTGACGGATGAGCCGACAAGATACATGACACGATCAACACGAGGGCGCCTCCTGTGTGCTCACTTCTTGAGGTGTCGGGCGCGATTACGGTAGCGGCGGTAACTTGAGAGCAGGTGTAAAGGCGCTGGAGATTTTTGACAAGTTTTATAGTGTTAGGAAGAGGGTTGTAACATTTTGGAGCTAATTCGGAGCTCACTAGAGAAGGTAATGCTCGAAGCTCTTTATCTACTACAGTAGTACTAGTACTATTATAGTAGATAAAGAGCAATAATATAAAGTTTGAATACTTCGGACCCATGAGCATCTGTAGTTTTGAAGATCCCGAGCTATCGAGCTTCCTTATTGCTCCAGCAATAACAATTACAAGCCCCCGACGTGTTTTACCGCACACTTGTTGTGGCTCCGATGTGCGGATCTCTCTCTCAATGATATGTGATAGTGTTCGCCCGTGTCACTTATCATTTAGCGGCCCACAGCCGGACCCTTGTATGTTTGTGCCGCCTTCACCCCGCGACAAGATATATGATCTTGACGGGACAGGTGCGTCCTTTGCGGCTCTCTCAGGTTGGGCCGAGAGATATCACACTAATTAACATATGTAGCCTTCATCGCAAGTGTGTAAAAAAGCACACGGTGTTAATTGGCTCACCGGTCGACGTGGTTCCACTTGGTCCCGTCCGGAATGAGCAGCTGGGACAGACGGAGGGCTCCCACTTTAATGAGCCATAAAGAGAGTTGTGTTGTTTTAACGCACAACTTTTTAATGATCGCCGGAGTCGAATTACCGTAGCCCGGCTGATGTTTTTCCACGACTTAATCACCAGCTAGACGGAGGTCCCCTCGTTAATTGTGAACACCAATGATATTTGAGACGCGCGCGCGGAATGAGAATGAAGAGCGCGACATGTTGCGTCGTTTTTATTGTTATCGAATTATTCATGACATCCTCTCCACTCCCATCGTCTTCAGAACCCATGGAGTTTTGGACCACAAACTCAATTGTCTTTAGTCGAAATTGGCTCCTTCTCTGCCTATTTGGGCATGGCGTAACAGACAGACAAACACACTGGATTAACCTGAAGTGGTTCAAGGGGCTCGGGTGTCATGATAGTGTTGCCACTCTGGCAGTCAGTTTTGGGTTACAGCAAATATGAAGTGAGCTCGAGGTGACGAGTTTTGTTGCGTAAATACAGTGTTTTTCCTAATCGGAACGGTTAGTGTCTCTGTCTGTCCAAATATAGACGAATTGTGGAAAAGAAGTACAGTAACTATTGAAAAAACCAAACTTCTGCAGTATTAGACTAATAGTGGTTAATGGATCTTATCAGTTACAATGCCATGACTCTATCTTGGAGTTATTTCGGTTCTCCACAAAGTTATGACATCGAGAGATCGAAATTGACTTTCTAACACATCTGTCGCTAATTCTGTCGGTCCGTGGACATACTGAAAGAGGGATCTGTATTGAAGCAGTTCACTACTGGGAAAATTGTTTTATAAAGCTCTAGGATTCATAATTTCGCTGTAAGTGTGAGAAATGCTTCTAGATAGTCTTCTGAAATCTGTATTTATGGAAGAGATTCATCGAAATGTGGAGCTTTTTGCAATTCCAATCCAATAAAAGTTATAAAACTCCAAATCGTTCTCTGTTGCACCCCTCGGCACCTCCAACTTCATCCTAATGAAAATCCGCCTCCGTGACTGTTTTCCCTACCCGCCCACCTACAGTAGTCCATTATCCCAACTCGGCTCAATTTGTCGCCAATTTAGCGGCTCCCCCTTGGGGACACCCCCAATGGACCGAGAAACAACACACTTGTTGTGCGTCTCGACACAATTAACAAGTGATTTGGCGCCCCGGGTCTCGAGGGGATTTACGGTAGTCGAACTTCATTAAGCCTCAACTACAGTATCCCCCATTCGAAATTTCGAATATATCGTTCTCTAGGTCAACTAGGCGCAACATTTGTGCGGCAGACGGCGCCATATGTGGCACGTCATAGTCGAGTGATTTTTGAAATTTGTAGGCCTCCACGCGGCGCTCCTCGACACTTCCGATGAGTATCTGTCGGCGGTGCTCGCGCCGCTCATGGACGTCGGCGACAATCTCGACGAGGAGGAGATGGGCAAACTGCCAGTGCGGCTGCAGTACTACGAGAAGCAGCGGGAGAGCAGCGAGATCGTACGGCAGAAGCTGATCGAGGCGTTGTTCCAGGTAAACGATTGTCCTCGAGGAGTACACAGTCTAGTCCTTAAGTTGTGTACTTCTCGTGGACAAAGAGATTCATTGAGAGATTACTGTAGGACGTCGTACGTGTTGCGGACTCCCCAAGTCCGCAATTTGTCGTCAGATGTTCTGCTTCATTTATTTAGTTCACAAGAAGTACACAAACTAGCTTTCAATGAAAAACCTAGTCCCCAACCTTCTCTCGGACCTTCAAAAACATCCTTCCAAAATCAAACAGGTCCAAATTCAATACGATCTGCAATTTTTTCAAAACAACCCCACCAAAATGAAGGCTTCCCTTTTTGTAAATAAGCCGAATCATGTCAGTGTGTGTGTGGTGGGCGCCAAAAACGTTTCCGCCTGATTAGTTAATTATCGCTGACAGAAGGGGGCGCGAGAATTGTTTTGTATCTCGAGATGGTAATCGATCGGCCCTCGTTTCGTTTTTTCAGGCGAAAACTGACTTGCGTGTGAAGTGAAGTGACTAATTTGATGATTTCGATCACTTTGAGATGAGCGATTTTTTTTGAAATGGGAGAAAGGGGGCTTTTGATAATCTTATGAGATCCTAATGAAGAAGAGCTCTTCCTAGCTCACAATCCTTTGCAAAAAGTGCAAAAATTTTGCAGGTGTGTGCAACCAAACACGGTCGTGAAGTGCTGCGCAACAAAGGCGTCTACCCGGCGATGCGCGAGCTCGACAAGGCCACCGAGGGCTCTGGCGACGGACAGACGCTGCTCGGACACCAGCAGGAGCACACGCTGCACGCGCTGATCGGCATCCTCATCCGGTACGAGTCGGAGATGGACGTCGATCCGGAGCTCTCCTCGATCCGCGAACTCGGCACTGGAGACGTCACCGAGCAGAGAATTGAATAATTTCTTTGATTTTTTCTTGATTTTTCTCTACTTGTCATGTTGTTCTTGTTCTTGTTCTGTTTTTTCTTTTTTTTTCTTCACTTTTTCTCTCATTCAAATTGTCTTGTTTGATTATTAACCGCCCAAAAAGAAACATTCACAAAATTCGAATTGTTATCAGTGCGCTTCCATATTATTTATCAATGCAGCTGCAAATGTGTGAACCACCGTGTAAAAGAGGTGGCAACAGTTGATAACGATGCTCACTTAGTGTTTACGATTGTGGACTAATTATCGACGGAGACACTTAAAATTAAAAAAGAAGGGGATCGTTTTATGATAATTGGCTTTTGAAGTCGCTTCTTCTTTCCCGCTTTTATGCTTTTCGATTTTAGATTTTTTAATAGACTTGGCGGACTTTGCGATTTTTATTGTTGTTTTTTTTGTAGTTTTTGTCATTTCGAAAAGCCACGTTGCATGGAAAACAAATTACTGTAGTGAGCATTTTTTTTTGGAACTTTGAATGGTTAAAATTGGGGGAAAAAAGAATGATGCACAGTGAAAGCAGTGTAATTGACGACAATTCACGGACCCTACTATTTTTTTTTAATTTTGAATAAAAGTAGGTCAAAAATTTCAAAATTTTGAGAATAGGTCTTTGACGAATTGCTTGGAATTCGAAATTTTCAAATTCAGAATTGAGTGCAGTGGAGCGCGTTTGCAGAGGCTGTGAATTGTCGTTAGGTTTAGCGCCTTTTCACCGGTAAAACTTGAAAAATTAGACTTTTCAGTGAAAATTGCAGTAAAACTGTTAAAGAAGCTGAAAATTGACATCAGAATTGTTTTTACACTGAAATTAAGATTGCTAATGTTAAATTTCACACAAAAGTTAGAACTTAATCAACTTAAAGTATCAAAACGGTATACAAAAGAAGGAAACCGAGAAATTACAGTTTTCTCAACATTCTCAAATTCAAACTCCCGCTAGACCCCCTCAGAAGGCCAGTGAGCCCTGGATCTACACGGAGCCCACGATGCCACGTGGATTCGGAGTCTCCACCCCAAGACGCGGGAACCGCTGCGTGTCATCAGCCACACCCGCGGTGTGATGTGTGGCCCCGCCCCCTCGCGCTCGTCCACTACCGCCACAGGCCCACCCCGACCAATCGCCACACTCGTGGGCGGGGCCGAGCCATAGAGCGGCAAAACGGACGACTACGGCGTGACTTCTTTCACTTTGTCGCCACCCCGAGATGACGTTCAATCCGTTTTCGCTGGGCCGTCCCGACCTGCTGCTACCGTTCATGGGCCCGGCCGGACAGTCGGGTCCCCCACCCAACTTGTTCTTCTCGATGCTCCAGGCGGGCTTCGTGCCACCTCCTGGGCCGGTGGGAGCGCCTCCAGAAGACGACGGCGTCGTCGACGATCCGAAGGTGGAGCTCGACGATCGAGAGCTCTGGCAAAAGTTTTCGCAGTGCGGAACAGAGATGGTCATCACCAAAAGTGGAAGGTATGCTTTTTTTCGAATTTTCTTATCTTTTTTGCTCTTTTTCCCTTTCATTTGTTGGTTTATACGAATCTAGACATTCTGACGGTATTTATTTCATATTTATTTGATGCATTTTGATCTAATTTCTGCAAATTTAGCGGGAAATGCGTGAAATTATTTTTTTTTGGCGCAATGAGAAATCTGAAAGAAGGCATTAGGGAAAGGAATTTGAATTTCTGGATATTTTTCTAATTTTTTTCTGATTGAAAACTGTTGAAAATAAGATTTTTGGAACGTTTTTTGAAATTTTACTAATGACAAATTGAATTTTGAATTTTTCAAAATTTCCCATCTAATTTTTCCCTATTTTTCCTAATTTCAATATGGAAATCCTCATTATTATTTTTGCTTTCCCCTACAATTTACAGCTCCTTTTTGTGCTCACGATTAAAAATTCGAATTAATTTTTTGAAAATTCTTTTTTATTCAAATTTCCATATAATTTCTGATTTTCCGTTTTTTTGCCAATTTGTATAGTCTGTAGTCTGTAGACAAAAAAATTTATTTTCAAGAAAAAAAACTAGAATAAACTAGAAAAAACTGAAATCTGTGATTGATTAAAAATGCTCCAAAACTGCTCCAAAAGCTCAAAAAATACCTGAAGTGAATAAATTTTCTCGTCCATTTTTTCAGCACTTTTTTGGTTAACTCATTTTGTTGACTCTTGATCTTTGTAGAAAAATTTATCAATTTTTGAAATTTTTTATTCAACTTTTCTTTATATGTGAGCATCCTAACTTCCAAACTAATTTAAACTACACTCTAGTCAATTCTTAATTTTCTAATTTTCAAATCCCCCTTCATGCTCCACAGTTTCCCAGCTCTTTCCCCTTTCACAAAAAGCATCTAAATTTGTGAAAATTCACACCAACAAAATCGAGTTTCCTACCGTAGTCGGCGAGAGAAAAAGGCGTGAAAATGTTTATCACACGGAGGAGGAGGAGGAGGAGAAAGAGCAGAGTGACAATTGGCGTGTGCAATTTCAAACTGTTTCCAGACGGATATTCCCTGCGTACCGAGTCAAACTGTCGGGGCTCGACAAAAAGAGCAAGTACTTTGTGATGATGGACCTCGTGCCTGCCGATGAGCACCGGTACAAGTTCAACAACTCGCGGTGGATGATTGCGGGGAAGGCGGACCCTGAGATGCCAAAGACTTTGTATATTCATCCTGATTCTCCGGCTACAGGTGAGAGCTGCTTTTTATTTTTTATTTTTTGTTGATTCTGGGACATTGAATTTTGAGCATTTGGTCCTATAGAAATTAGTTTTTAGGGATTTTTTTGAATTTTTAGAATTTTGTCAAGATTTTTTCTTCATTTTTTTTAAATTTTTCCAAATTTTAGCTCATGAATTTTTTTTGAAAATTTAAATTTCGAATCAGAAAAAAATCGTTTAAAAATCTGGAAAATCAGAAATATTGCTGAAAAACTATTCTGAATTTTTTCAGAAATTTCTAGATTTTTCAGAATTCTTCTAATTTTTTTCCTAATTTTTTCCTAATTTTTCTTTATTTTTGAGTAACTTTCTGATGATTTTCTGATAATTCATCAATTTCTTAAAAATCAAAAAAATTTAAATTCTAACTTTTATCAATTCTTTATTATTCCTAGATTAATTTAAGATTAAAAAACCATAAGACCTTTTTTAACCAGTATTTTTCATATATCCCAAACTATTTTCCTTAAATTTTCCACCATCAACTTCCTAAACAATCCCCATTTTCAGGCGAGCACTGGATGTCAAAAGGCGCCAATTTTCACAAACTGAAACTGACGAATAACATTTCGGATAAGCACGGATACGTGAGTAATCTCTTTTATGACTCTTTCAAACCAACCGGGTGGCGGCACACAAATCCCTAATCCGTTACAGTAATCCATTATTATTTCATACTGGAAGAGAGGGAAAAAGTGAAATGAGAGGGAGGGGGACAATACAAAACAATAGGGTCGAATTTCAGACGATTCTGAATTCGTTTAAATTCTGAACTATTCTGAATTCGTTAAAATCCGAAAACCCCATTCAAAAAGTTAAAAATGGGGGGAAGGGTCACCTAGCAACCGCTACCGTAGTCGTCTCAAAACTTTATTCTTCTCTTCGGATCGAATTTCAACGTCTTCTGAAAACCAAGAAGACGTCGCGAGGAGAAGATGTCACAGATTTGCCGCGAGATTTGTCAAAATGGCGTCGGGTTTCAGGAAGCCAAGTGTCCCACACTGGATTTCGGGCGTCAAGATTCTCAAATATCGCGCCAGAAGTTGGGGAAATTGCGGGGGAAATTTGAAATTTAAAAAGGGGGACTTGGAAATTGGGAGGGAATTTTAACTGTTGAAAGTTTTTGGGATTCTGGAATCTTGAAAATTTTGAAAAAAAAAATTTTCTGAAAAAAAAATTTTTTTTTGTGAAATTGAAAAATTCTGAAAAATCCAGAATTAAAATTTCCGTCTTCCAGTTCAATTTCTAAATATCCTGATCAGTCCAGAATTCAAAAAAAAATTTAAAATTTAGAAAAAAAAATTTTTCTGTTTTGAAAAATTCAATTTCCACTCTGAAAATTTCACTAAAAATTCAAAAAATCTGAAATTTTTTTCGAATTTTTTCAGAATTTTCCAAATTTTCAAATTCTCAATTCACTTTCTCTTGATTTTTCACAATTTTAATCAATGTGGAGCACATTTAGAAGACGTCAAAATTCCCAAAAACATTTTTTAAAAAGTTCATAATTTTTTGAACCCCATCAAGTCCCTCTGAAAATCAATAAATTATTCCAGACAATTCTCAACTCGATGCACAAATATCAGCCACGTCTTCACGTCGTGCGGTGCTCGGATCGCATCAATTTGATCTACTCCACGTTCCGCACTTTTGTGTTCAGAGAGACCGAGTTCATCGCGGTGACCGCCTATCAAAACGAAAAGGTAGGATTTATAGCGTTCGTCTGCAATTAAAACAGTTCACAGTGTACTCCAATCGAGGGGGGAACTAGATTCCCGTGGCGGGTTACTGTAGGAATCGAATTAAAATTGGCAAAAAACTGGGGGCGCCGTTATTTATAGAGGGGCACGGGGTACGGTAGTGTGAAATGTGACACGTTTGGTGAGGGGGAGGAGACGCAGAGTCTCTTTTTCTCTGCGTCTACTGCAGAGAAAGAGAAGTGATAGAGAAAGACAAGGAGAGAGGTGCACAGAAGCAGAGATTCAGCGTCTCTTGTTGAAAGGGGTAGAGACGCAGAATCTCTTTTTCTCTGCGTCTATTACAAGATGACCTTTTCGGTGTGAATTAGAATGACAGAGAGACAGTGAGGTAGAGACGCAGAGAGCTAGAAACTCTGCGTCTCTAACCTGTAGTCTAGAACCTCGTTGATAAGGTAGAGAGGCAGAGTCTCTTTTTTTGTTTGTCTCTAGCTTTCTAATTCTGTCTGGTCTTTGTTTCTCTGCGTCTACTACCAAGGAGAAGCAGAGAAGCAGAGAAACGGTGAAGTCTGCGTCTCTGACCTTGTCTGAGGGTAGAGACGCAGATAAACATAAACTCTGCGTCTCTGACCTTCAGGCTAGAAACTCGTTAAAGAGGTAGAGACGCAGAGTCTCTGATTCTCTGCGTCTATCATACACCATTTTACTCTGCTTCTCTAACTCTCTATCTCTCCTACTTCATTGCTAGAACTTGAGAGCGAGAGATGCAAGATAGACAGTAGACGCAGACGCGCAGACACTTTCTCTACTCCCAATTACTCCCAACCATACAAGCCCTTTCTTCTACACATTCCACCTCCAAAACCATCTAATTTCCAGGTAACGGAGCTCAAAATCGACCACAACCCATTCGCGAAAGGCTTCCGTGACGCGGGCGCGGGCAAACGCGAAAAGAAGCGTCAACTGCACCGACTAAACGGGGACGCCACCACGTCCCCGCCCGGCAAGACGGCCTCCCTCCCCACCCACTCGCCCCACCCATCAGAATCCGCCTCCGAAGACGACGAGCCAAGTGTGAAGAAGTCGAAAGCCGAGCCGCCGGTGAGCACGTCTTCCACCTCGACGACGCCCACCCTCAACCAGCACCCGTTGCGCTCGCCGCCGTTCTGCATGCCGCCGCTGGAGATGCTCTATCCGAACGTGCCGCTGGAGATGTTGGCGGCGCAGTGGCAAATGGCGTCGTTGTTCCCGCCGTTCTCGATGCTCGGCAACCCGGCGGCGCTGCTCGGGAAACATTTGTTGAAGAGCGGGGCGGACAAGTTGGCGGTGAAGGTGGAGAAGGCCGAGGACGGGGAGAGCGCGAGTGAAGACGTGCAGACGGTGTCCGTGTCGCCGGTGGCCAAGAAGGGCGGCTTCGACGTGTCCGATTTGTTGAAGTGATTCTAATCGATCCAAAAAGAAAAAAAACTCCAAAGGTCTCTCTATTTTTCCCATGATTTCTCCATTTTTTTCAATTTTCTGAAATCCAACGGGCATAATAATTCCTTTCTCTTTCCCCCTTCCCACTTTTAGTCAGGCCCCGCCCCCTTTTTGTGAATTCTGGTCCCCTTTTATAGCTTTTAGCGCATTTTCTCTGATGAACTGTTCATTTTCCGCCCCCAGTGACCCACTTTTTTTGTACAATTTATCAAATCCCCACCACAAAAAATTCCATTTTTTCCTGAACTTGAGACAAAGAGCCTAGTGAATTGATCTTAATAAATATTTGCGAAAAACGAAACCTTTCTTTATTGTTTGAATTTGTGCTCATGGCAAAATGGTAAAACGTAATTGTAAAGCGAATTGGCGGGAAAATGGAGCATTTTTACAAAGTCTTTCAATCATAATGATCAGAAACTGAAGGCAATTGCGCAAAAGAGTCGGTCATCGAGGAGGCCGTATTGGTGCCCATTGGCGTCATTTGGTGTTGGTGCTGTTGGCGGCGAATGCTCGTCGCGAGCTCTGCGTTCGCCTCGCGGAGCAGCTCGCTTTGGCGGGTGATCACCTGGAAGTGGCAGGAATTCGAAAATTTGAAATTTTTTCGAATTTTTACCTCTTGAGAAGCTCCGACGAGGGCCCACGCCTTCAGCGAGTGACTTCTGCAGAAAAGGAGCAGAAGGACGTCTACATCGACTGTTTCACAGCAACCGTACTCTTCGCCATAAGTTCTTCTGCAAATTTTCAAATTTTTTTGAATTTTTTATGTTTGGGATTACTGTAGGAGGATGCATCCGATCTCACGGAATTTTGCAGACTACAGTAATTAGGTAATATGCAGAAAAACTGTTTCCCCGTGAATTTTGCCGTTTATTTCAAGTTTTTGATGATTTTTCTAAATTTTTAAATTTTGAGGGTTACTGTAGTTTCATAAATAGCAAAATGGGCGTGGCTTAGAACATTTTAAAAATTTTCAACTTTTTCATTCATTTTTTCAGGTATGGGATTACTGTAGCATTATGCATTGAATTTGACGGAACATTGCAGACTACAGTAATTTCAAAATTCGAGTTTTATGAAAACCACTATAATATTTATTTCTGGTGTTGTAGAATATCAATGGAAACTTAAAAAATTTGAACATTTTCGTTGCGAGACCTAAAATTGGCCTAAATCGCTATTTCCAAGGCTACTCCACAAGTCCGCAATTTCTCGTAGGGTGCGCATTTGTCTACAGTAACCCATTTTTCTCAAAACTCTGCATTTCTTCGTCAAATCTACTGTATTGATAAGCCAATTAATCAACAAGCAATTAACTCTCAATTCCGAAATTAGTTCCACCACTAAATCGGTGAGAGGCGCGGCGCGCGGTGCGAAAACGGTTTTATGGTTAAACGGGGCGAGTCTTTTAATTGCCGTCGCGTCTTCAGAATAGACGATGATTGCTTCTACCGTAATCCACTGTGTGAAACACGACGCGTCGGTGTGTTACATTTCGCGGCACTTTTTTACTTTTCTCCACCGCTTCTCTCTCCGTGTTGACTTTTCCACTCGAGACCCCGTCCACTTCATTTCGAAAGGGGGGCTCGCACATTTCGTCAGTTTTCGTGTCGCTGCTCGCACTATCACTAATGTTGACATGCGTTTTCTGAGCAGTTGCTCCCGATAATCACTTGCTCAATGCACACTCCTACGCACACTGTCAAAACAGAAGGAAACGGGGAGCGTCCCAAAATGGGCGGGATCAATGGGTTCAATGTACAGCGAACAGCGGGTGGGGGTACTGTAAGAGAGCAGGGGGGTCATCTATTTATCTTGAAATTTGAAAATCTTAAAAGAGGCGGGGCTTATTATGATTATAATAAAGAGGAAGCCTCGCCCATAAATCATAACATAATCTCGATAAAGATAACTGTTTTCTGAGTTTCACGCTCAATAATATAAAGTTTGAATGAGCAAAACCACAACAATAATATGTTCATTGAGAGCAACAATTTGAGCTCCACGAGGCCACGCCCCCTTTTTTATTATCATTAGCAATTTTGCCTATCAACATCTCAAAGCTCTCCAGTGACTCATTGAGCTCTCCTAATTATGAGCAAAGCCCCGCCATTCTGAAACCCTTTATGCTATTAGTAAATCCGCGAGCTCTTCGAACAGAAGCGATAGCTCATAACTCATGTCACCCCCGTGCCGCCGACGAAAAGCGCTCGCCCGACGGAAACGATAATAACGCTAACACGCCTCTCCCTCGCTTCATAATTGCGCTCGTAAAGCATCAGCCTTTTACGGCTCCTTTTCCTTATAAAAGGGGGGTCGACTCTACAGTACATTATTATTATTATTATCATCCTCGAGCCCTTGTTCAAACACCGTACAAGTACCCCGACCCCGTGTTTAACATATTTGTTCCCACTAATCTCCTGTTTGCCACGTGGCACCTACCGAAGCTGTCGGACCGCCTGAAGAGCTTGTGTGTAGCGTTTGTTGGCGAGCAGGAGGACCAGCGAGTCGCACGAGTGCTGCGACCGCGAGATGGCCACGTCGTCGATGGAGAGGCGAGATAGGGAAGACGTCGTCGTCGTCGTCACGTCGGAAGAGGATGATTCGCACATTAGAAGTTCGCGGTGGTGCTCCAGAATCGCTGGCGAGAGGGAGTACGTCTGGAAATTGGATGATCTGACTTGAAAATTTGAATTTCGCGCCAATAAAAACCAATTATCTGAAAAAACTGGAAAATTGCAGAATATGTAGCTGTTGGCTTGCTGCCAAGTAGTGTCCAATAGAGCGCACTTGCACCTACACAAATTAATCAAAATTCTGTTACTCCAGTAGCCTTCGAATTGCCAGAATCCATATCATCCGTGCTACAACAAATTCGCTTTATAGAGAATAGAAAAATGGAAGATGAAACTTGACGGTCACGGCCTAGAACTCTCTTCCATATTTCAATTCTCAATAGAGCGCATTTACTGTTGCGCAGAATGTATGAATGCTGACAAACTGAGAGCTACTGGAGCTACAGTATTTCCATTAATCCGTTTAGCTGCAAGTGCGCTCTATTGAGCAAAAGACTGCTAATCCCAAACAACAGTAACCATTGCTCTTCCCAAAAGCTCCGACACCACCCCAAAGCCATCGGTTTAAAATACGCTTCATAATAGCATTCGAAAGGCCACCATAATTGTCGCCATGCGTCTCCCTGCATACCGTAACCAGGAGGTCGCCATCTTGCCGCCAAAACCGCACCAATTATACGATCATCGGCGACCTGTCACCTGGCGCACACACGCTCACCGGCGACTCATCCTAATTGCGCCAAAGTCGACAATGTTGACGGATTAAGCGTCGTTTCTTCATTTCCTCCTCCTCCTCCACCTCCTCAACGTCGTCGGGTAGAAAATGAAGAATCGAATTGGAAGACGTCGGGGACGTTCCACATGTTCTTCTCCTTTCTTTCTTTCACATCACTCATCTTTTCAAATTAAAAGTGGCAGTGTGTGTATGTGTGCTGACTGATCGTATCGCTTTTCAACATGTCCCCCGCTAATTTGGCGCGTTTTTGACATCACGTCTACCGTATGACCACGTGCTTTTTTAGCGAACACCCGATCAGAGAGGGGGCGTTTTCAGTTGCTGACCTTTGGTGGAGCGAATCAGAGGGATCTTTCGATTGATCCAGCCGTGGAAATGAAAACAAATGAACATAGCTCGATTGAAAATTTGTTCGGGATAACAATAATAATTATAATGATGCACTGGAAAGACAAAAAAAGAAATTGGAAGCTTGTAAACTGAATAAAAAGTTGAATTTTAACTATTCTATCTCAAAAATCGCCCATATTAATTAATTAATTCAGGGCTTACTAAAAATCATCATTTTCCGGGCAGTAAGAGCAAATTCGGTCTCAAAACTACAGTAACCCAGTGCTCCAGAAATTCACTGAATACAGAGCAAGTTTGGTGCTGTTTGAAGCTTCATGAGGTGCTCAGAACGACAGCGAGCTCTTTTTGATCTATCCAATTCAAATCTTAAACTTCTCTAGAACAATATGATCTCCAACGTCATCACATCTCTCCTGATCCCAGAAAACACTTTCAATAAAATCAAAATTCGTTCAACTTTCATCGACGTGCTTTTAGTATGATCTTCCAGTCAAAATAAACTGTAGCTCCAAATCCTCGTTGCAAAAAGCGAAATCCACTTGTATCTCCACCTGCGCTCCCAAACTACACATGTTTCCACAGCTGCTCCTACCGTACTCTGTCTCCCCCAACTTCTCTCCCTCTTCATGACCCATCAATCACCCGACGGCTTCAGGAGACGCTCTCACACAAAAGGAGGCAGTGACACCCCCAATTATGTATGATAGGCGGCGTGTCTCCGGTGTATGACACACACATGTTGCCAAATACTACCGTAGTCGGCGCGACACTTCCGTTACTCGTTTAACAACACAAATGGAGCCAATCGAGGCGTGCTCTCTAATCTCGGCTTGTGTGCCAGCTCATTGAGCACAGACAAAACTGCCGAGGAGATAAGAAGGCAAATGGGCGAATAATGGAGCATTTTTGGTGGCTTTCTACTTTGGGGGGCTACAAAATTCTCCAAACCTGCGAATTAGTGGAATTTTTCACCGCATCCGACATCTCCTTCAACGAGTCGATCATCAGTTTCACTTGGAACACCAACGCCTTCAGAAGACGTCCGACGTCGAGCTCCGAGGTGAGCCCGATGGAAGACGTCGAGCCGCCCAGCGCCGACAACTTGTAGGCCGAGCGGAGAGAATTGATTGCCTGAACAAAAAAAACACATATTTTTCTTAGGGTTCATTATCAGTGGATCTCATCAGAATGACAACACAATGGAGACCACACGCAAAAGATGGCTATCGGGTGGGGGTGAGAAGAGTCACACAAATCACTGGTGGAACAACTGAAGGGAAGTTACCTTTTGACACATATCTCGTTTCTCATCGAAGGTGTCCCAGTGATCCTTGAGCTCGTTGAGCGAGTTGGCGAGCCGTTGGCAGAGCGGAGAGTTGCGGAGCTGGAAGTTATGGTTTTAGAAGGATTTCTTCAAGATTATTGTAGAGAAACTCACAAATTGCTCCGTGACGAATAAAAATGGCACATCGACGACACTACAGAGCACTTCCTGAGCCGCTGAGAAGCTCTTCGAGAGCGATCTGTTGGACATGATGTGAGAGGCATCTCTTAACAGTGCGCATACTTTTCCGCAGGATGCCTGGAACATTTTTTCATTGAAAAAAATGATCATCTTTATATTAAAATGTTCAAAAACCTTTACCTTATAAAGCTGCGTGGACAATAGGGTTCCATAAGCGAGAATGGTTATATCCGACGACTCATTGATCTCATTGATCGTCACTGCGAACTCGCGCTCTACTTTTGAGTCGACATGGTGAGAGCACTGGATTCGAAGAGTTCGAGTTCTGTTCGGGTAGTATTCAGAGGCGAGCATGGAGGCGTTACTGTAGGCGCATACTGATGAGCCATCGACTGAGGTGTTCTCTTCTTCGAGCAAATGACGGTCGGCGCTGGAATTTATATATTTTCAGAGTTCATGCAAGTAGAAACTAACGTCATCTGCGAGGACATTGACACAATATTATTAGTGAGCCGACTCCGGAGCTCATCCTCCGATGGAGCCCTTCCACTCGTGTAGTTCTCAATATCCTGCCGCAACATCAGATCATCCTCACAGCACTCTGACTGACACGGAGTGCGCTCCTCCTCATCCTCCTCCTCTTCCAGCTCTTCCTCCTCATTCCGCTCCCCGTGAACATCGTCGCTCTCCGAGTTCTCCTCCTCCTGCTCGTGCTCCTCCTCTTCTTCCTCTTCCTCCCCGTGATTCTCCTCGTTCTTCTGATCCTCTTCCTTCTCCCGGGTAGGCCGCATCGTCGACAGCCATCCGAAGCAACTATCGGCGGTCTCCGAAACACTGTCGTGTTCTGCTTCCAGGAAGTCGAACTCTTTAAAGACCCTTGGGAACGAGTCAGTGATGCCGGATTGCGAAGGATCTGGGAGAGACATGGTCGAGGCTACCTCTTGCGAAGAAGCACAGATCCGTTCATTGGACGTTGAAGACGTGCTATCCAAGTCCGAAGGCGAGAAGACGTGGGAGTTAGAAGATGGAAGACCAATTCGGAGCCCGGAAGCTGACATAATGCCTACCAGTTTGTCGCGAACTCTCATATGCGCCGGTGGCATTCTCTTCAGACTCGCCACCTCGACAGTAGTCCTCTCTGTCTTTCTGACACTTCCAGCTTCGTCGGAAACGGTTCCAGATGAAGAGTGGGTTGGAGGGTTCGGAGAGGAGACGACGTCGAGGAGGAATTCTGGAGACTGGTCGGGATTCTCGTTGCGCCACTTTTCAATGATCGTTTTGTAGATTCTGGAGACATCTGGCCAGTTGTTTCCTTGCAGGAATTTCGACACGCTTCGAATCACCTGGAAAGAAAAGGTGGATTCCGAGTTAGATCTAATTCAGAATCTTTATATATCGTCTATTCATCTGCTCCTAATTAATTTCTTAATTCCTTTCCACCTCCCTGCCCTCTAAAGCTCTTCTCGAATTTCGTACTCTATTATAATCGACTCTGTTAATCCGAAATCATAAAATTTTTATTTATCCCCTAATCCGCTCTTCCGCCACCTGTTTTCTGTAATGACCGCGGGCGGCGCGGATCAAAAAGACAACGATTTTGACGATTCCGACGACGACGTCAATCAAATTCCAATAAAACCGTAACCGAACAATGGTTGGAGGGTGAATCCCGAGATGCCTCAGAAAGGCGATAAATTTGGAAGGGACCTAGTACATAAAATAGATTGCCATCTTTTCGGTTTTATATCTCAATGTGTTATTCTCGGTGTCAGAGGAGCCAATGGGAAACCGACTGGGGGAAGGTTAATTGCCGTTGAGATGTTATCCGCGGATGGGAGAGGAAGTGAACGGTGTTGAGAAGGGACTAATAGATGGTGTCATACTGTGAAAGGGTTAGGATGCTCATAGCTCAGTGAGCTTGTCGAAAAAGTGGAGAACAGCTTGGATTTATGGGATTGGAGCTCAATTGGTTGTAATTTTTAAGATTCTGCAATGTTGAGCATATAAATAGTTTTTCTCACAAAATTTACTGTTTCTAGCAGTCACATCAGTTTCGTATTCTTCGCCATTTTTACTTTCTTTGCTTCAAAATTCAAACCGATTGCACCACCCATTAAATTCCATATATTACCCATCCCATGTCGTGTGTTTCCACACACACATGTTCACAGCTGATCCCCCCACCGCTATAACCCCAATTATTCATCACCGTCGAGGTGCCAATCGCGGTCATCAAACGGGTGCGAACCGTCTTTGAAATTCGAGAGATTACCCTACGACAGGTGGTAGATTAGCCGATTTTGAGAGAGCCTTTGTGTGAATTTAAAGAAAGGAGGGACCTTGCGAGCTCTAATTCCTTTTTAAGCTTTACCTGCGCATTGATGAGCAGCGGTGATACTGAATGATGATTGTGCTGGAGCAAAATAAATAGCATGTGGAGCACACTTCCATTCTGGCTCGGCACTCCTCTTTCCAACATCTCCGCGAGAAGACACATCAGAGTCTCCAGATTCAGAGCAATGCAGCCATCGCAAATGTACTGGAGCACACACTTCATAAACTGCTCCGAGTCTTTCATAAACGTGCGCATCGCGAACTGACGCATTATAGTGGAGAGATGCACGAATGGATGATCGGCAGGGGCTCCAGATTGCGTTTTGACGGAATCGTCGCAGAACTGGAATGTGCTAGATGAGTAAGAAGGATCAGAAGATCAAATAGTACCGCCGCGATAGCATTGGCAACATCAATGGAGAGCGAGTTGGGGGTGTCAAAGTTGGTGGCCAGGTAGGGAAGGGTGTGACAGACGAAGACGGCGATTCCATTGGGACCTCCGACGATCTCCTCCGCCATCACATCGCTGAGACGGATCATCGCCTGGATCGACGCTTCGTAGGCGGGTTGGACAATGGCCCCTGAAATGTTAAGGATCCTAAATCTTCGGCTCCGATTTCTGATCTCCACCGTAATCGATCATTTTCGCAACATGCGACCTGTCAGACCGCAGGAAAGCCGTAAAAACATGGCGCGCCGGGGGTTATCTGCTAATTGCATCAGTTGGGAAACCGTTCCTCCAAATTAGATGGAGGGAAGAAAAGTTCGCATCGCAAATTGACACTATCTCGTCAGTTCGATCTTGTATGTCCACACTTTGATTTGTGAAGCGATGCGAACGGACAGGTGACACACCGTTTACGGAGACTCGAAAAACTCGAAAAACTTTCCCGGGGACCTACCTCGGGTGACCAGGGCCACGATGCCGTTGAACTTCCACTCGAGCTGCGACACCATTTTGTCAAACTTGGCGAGACACTGACTCTTCTGCGCCGTCGGCACATCGAGCACCTTGTTGAGGAGTTGGAGAGCCAGCAGGAACTCGTTCTCGAGCCCACTCTCCATCAGGCTCACCGCGATCGCGAGAATTTGGATTCGTGACGTCGTCTCCTCGTTGACCTCATTCTCACTCTGCAGTTGCTCGGCACTCTTGCTCCGCACCAACGCTTCCGGCGACTTTGCCGTCCAGGACTCTTGATCCGACACGAGGAGCGACAAGCGGGCATCTAAAAAGTCTTGCGGAGGGTTAAAACGATTCTGTGAAAGAGGCAATTGCTCACTCTTCTTATCAGATTGCTGAACTCTCGAGCAGATCACAGACTGGCGTACTAGAGCAGGAGTGTAAGAGGTGGATCTCATATGGGTGGGTGAGATGGCTTGGCGCATCTCAATAGTTTCCACGAGTGTCTGTAAGGGGGTCAAAAGTTTTAATTTCTAACTGTAAACTCACCGGCGAAAGGAACGGAGTGCAGTCAATGAGGCACGTCAACAGGTCCGTCACATAGGCCTGCGTCTCTTCGTGCTGCTCACCGGCAGTCTCCACCAACCGCGTCATCCACTGTGGGATCCATTGTCCGGGCGGTTGCCCGAGAGCCGACACTATCTGAAAGCACCGCCCCGCCACGTGCCGATTCGAACTGTCTGTGGCCATCTTCATGGCGAGCGCCGTCCAACACACTTCGAGCATTGGCATCTTGCCAATCAGCAGTTTTACGATGTGCTGCACAGTGTACGAGAGTTGCTCGGAGCTCGGGACGCGCCAGTTTCGAGAGGTGGAGTCCTCGTTGGCCCATAGTGGTGTGTCCATGCTGGAAAAATATGATGAGAATGGTTTTTTGAAAATCTGGAACTACGTACTTCTCACTGAGACAAAACACGATCGCCGAGAGCAGGTCGGAGCTCTGCGAGAAGATCGACGGGCATGAAAATATCATCTTCCGGTACTCATCAGCAGTGGCTCTGGCGAACGACGGCGACTCTCCGCGGCACACACCCACCGCCACCTCGCCGACAATCTCGCTGGCTTCTGTACCGTAGATCATCTCGTTTTTGAGCAGGATCGAGGAGACCAAAGGGAGCTGCGACTTGTCCATGTAGAGCATGATCACGTTGATGATGGCTTGGCGAGCATGACGGCAAAGGGCCGGTCGGAGCGAGTCGAGGCGGAGGAAAGAGCAGTGGAGCACCAGATCCAGAGAGTCGGACCATTCCACAGAGCTGCGGGTTCTGATGATGTCGCACACGAGGAGCAGGCCAACTTCGCTTCTGAAATAGGAGAGGTTTACATAAAAACATTCTTCTCAACTTTTTGGAGCAAACTCACTTATTGAAAAACTGCACCGGCTGCGTCATAGGCGGCAAGAACTGGCTCAACGGCGAGTAGTGCCCACCATACGCTGGCATCGGCAACAGCCTCACGCCATCTTTCATGGGCTCTTCTCGCTCCAACGACGGCTCTTTAAGCTCTGCACTCGTCTTCCCGTTCTCATCTCGCCATCTGTAGTACGGTGGGATTTCGCTGCGATCCAGGGTGATTTTGGATGTCTCATTGACCGTGCTCATCCACTCTAACAGTATCGACGAGATTCGCGTGCCAACTACTTGGGAGACGATCACCGAGATCCGTTTGGTGTGTGGGAGCAACGACTCTTGGGAGAGGAGGGTGGTGGTGTAGAAAAAGTTGAGGATGGCGGGAAGATTGGCGGGGAAGGAGATGGCCAACGTCTTCCACACCTCGGCAAGCTCACGCTCGTAGTCGTTGGACAGTGTCACCGTTAGGTAGAGCAAATTGTTGAGAACCAGCTGTGTAGCCTCTTCGGATCCCCATCCTCGCGGTCCTTCTGCAGCCTCCTCGACGACGTTCTGGTCGACTAACTCGAGGTTCGCGATCCAGGGTTGGAGAAGTGCCAGGAGATGCGCTTTATTGGTACAGATTTGAGTTTCGAGGCGGTAGGAAACTTCCGAGAAGATGGTGACGGTGAGGTGCGGGTAGGAGTTGGCAAGCCGGGTGCAGATGTCGTGCTGCTCAATTGGAAGCATATGGCCTCCAGGATACGTCTGAAATATCTCTATTTTTGATGCACAATGAAAAAAAGAACTCACCTGAATAACATCAGCTGTGGTATTTCTCATCTGAACAATTGGGACAACGGGGGAGGTGGCATGGAGGTTCGACGTCTCTAGGAACTGCTTCCGGAGAATTTCAATCATGTGAAGGGCGCAATCAGTGACCGAGTTCACTGCGAGCATCGATTGGCAGAGAACGAAGAGGGAGACGAATTCACAGGGGAAGTCACGGCGAGAGAAGACACGGACCAGGGCTCGGAAGCAGCGGCAGGCGACGGCGGGTGGCTGGAAATCAGTAAAGTACAGTAATCCATACTTTTGAAGGTGCAGTAATCCTGTTTGTCAGTATATTTTTACCGGTGTTCACAGACTTTTTATTTTTCAAAAGATCTGCACAGTTTTGTAACTACAGTAATCCTGCGGTGTTCACAGACGTCTAAAACTACAGTAGCCCCTTACCTGTGCATAGCACTGCATCATGAGCCAATCCAACAGCGGTCCCGACTCATTCAACTCCAACATCCACGCCAACATCTCCTCGACTTCCGCCTGCATCACCGGATTCGTCGACACGATCAGCTTCTCGAGCCACACGTACACGAATCCATCCTCTCCGATCGACCTCTCCGCATGGAACATTGGCCCACAGCACAGAATGCGGCTCATCGCGAGCACCGACTTCTGCTCCACATAAGAGCCCACTTCTCGGTCTCTGATTTTCCGGTCAGCGGCGATGGCTCGTTGGCACCATTTCATGAAGAGCTGGTACAGGTTGAAGCGACGGTCTTCCGAGAAGAGCGCTGCAAAGTAAAAATTATAAACTCAATCTAATAAACGTTACTATTACAATGTCTTGAAAGATGCGGGGTGGAGTCAATGATCAGATGTATGAGTTTTGCAAAATGGATCCGAAGTTTGGTGACAACCACGGGATCCCTGTCCAGATCGCTCTCCAAGTTCACTATCATCGAGTCGATGAAATCAGTGACATGCGGATTTAGAGTGTATTCAGAAGATCCCGAAGAAGAAACCAGAAGTAATCCTCGGAAAATGGCGACCTCGATAACCCTGATAATCTGCAATCTGAGCAAATCCTTCCTCTTGCGTCGTCTCAAATTAGTCTCTGCTTTCTTCTCAGTGGCCTCTCGGAGGATCCCATTGCTCTTCAGCTCGTCGAGCAACATATCAAACGCCAGTGGGTTGATAGAGCCAACGCCGAGCACCACACTGTCCCGAATATCAGTCATGTTCTCCCATCGCAAAATCATGCACACTTTGGAGATGAGCTGCGATAGAGAGTTCGGCACAGGGGTGCGAGAAGATCGGAGGGAGGCGGAGACCGAGCGGAAGACGTCGCCAGGGCCGTCCATGGAATTGGTGGGGGAGAAGCTCCTCTGCGAGAGGGTGTAAGGAGACGGAGCCAGAGCACAACACATGATGAGGTATTTTTGCCAGAGTGCTAGGCAGGCTTCTTGTCCGAGTTGTTCTCCGAGAATCGAAGAGGATCCCTTGGATTTTGAGCCACGGAGCAAAGAGGATCGGCTCTCGTTTTGAGGGTTGCTGTAATCAGATTAGTATGAAATTGGAAAACCCAAAAATATGAAAAGAAACCCACTTCGGATCAACATATCCCGACACCGCATTCAATCTCGAAAAGAGCACCGGCCAGGCCGCTGCAACTGCACTCGGACACCGTGTGAGCAAGTGTTTCAGCTCGGCGTATCCAGAAAGAGCACTTCCCCACGGATCCCACTGCAGATACTCGTTTCCACGATCACTGTTCACCAGCGTGTTATCAGTCTCAATAGTGGAGATCTTCTCGCACACCGACGCAAAGTCCATGTTCCAGGAGAGCCGCTCTCTCATCGGTACGTGCTCAATGTACTTTTTGACGACGTACGGTGTGGCCTGATCGAGCACGTCGATCACCGGCGTGTCGTGCATCTCATGGCCGAGCAGCTCGTAAATCGACTTGATCTCTTTGAGCAGGTTCACCGCGAGCTTCCTGGGTGCTGATCTCGTCTGGCAGAGGTACACAATTGCCAATCCCTCGATAGTGTGGAGCACATTCAATGTGCTATTTCCTCCGATCGGAATCGTCGGGGCTCCAACAGATGGTGCGCCATGGGAGTGGGTGGGTGTCGTGGTGGTAGACGCCACTGCAGTAGGAATAGAATGGAGAGATGAGGACTCGGGGAGTGAGCACAAAGAAGGCGTGGGCTGATGTGGTGACGTTGAGACCTGGGAGAAGATCGAAGAGGCAGAGGTGATGGTGTTCGGGGAGGAGCTCATTGAAGACGTCAAATGAGAAGCGGTGGTGTGATGAGAAGACGTCAAAGGAGACGCAATCTTTTCAGCCTCCCGCTTCTTCTCCGCGGAGATCGCCGCCTTCCAAGTGGTCAGCGATTGAGCCATCAAACGGAGCGAATCGTCGAGCACATGAGGATAAAAGTCGGAGATTTGCGATTGGATCAGCGAGATGTGTCCGATGAAAACTTGCTCCCTCCAGTCTGGGAACTCTCCAATGATAGTCTGGAGAGTGATTCCCGCCATGTTTCGGAGCTCCTCATCCACATGGACTGTGAGCCGGGTGAGCAGATCTATGAGCTCCTGAAAAAAAGTAAATTTGCTTATTGTGCTACAGTAATCCCTTACCACATGAGTCATAGGCTCCGGAATCAATCTGGGAATGGCTGCTATGCAAGTCCTGAACAGATCGAGCTTCGGTTTCGCATCTCCACTTATCAGCTCATCGGGCTCTTTTCCACGGCTCTGAATCGCCGACATCATCAACGGCTTTCCGATTTGGGTATCCAGAAGTCGAAGAATCGAATCAAAGGCTTTGCGGCACTGCGGGTAGAACTGATCGATTCCAATGGATCTGGAAAGAAAGAATGAATAAACTAAATCACGAGATACAGAGCGGTGGGCGTGGTTTGCCAAGTGGTGAGTCACTAGAAAATATGGAACTTTTTCGCATTTTATGCAGTCTCGCGAGTGAAACACTGCCCCAGAATAATGTGGCCGCCTTCTGTGATAAAGGTCACTCTATTGTGCACACTGGATGATTAGATAGGCCCATAAAGTAGGGGTGTTTGTGCACTGTTTGGTGGGAACTTGGCGGTCGTAAAGACCGTTTTTATAATGGAGCGTTTTATGCGCTTCTAAATGGCAGAATTTCCTCCTGACCAACCAGTGAATGGGATTTTGTTAAAATTTTGTTTCGTATTTTAGTTTTTTCAACGTTCATATTCAATGTTCCTGTTTTCTATCTTATTATAATATATCTTATCGATTCTGAGCACGATACTCTTTCTTTTTTGAGAGATAGTGCTCACAAGAATTAATTGATTTCGATAATTTTCTACGATGTTTCGTAACTCTTCGTGGAAAACCTCTGAATATTATGAATCATCGGGAATATGAATAAAGTTCCAATTAAAGCCCGCCTCTTCATGGGTCTCGAAGCGATAATGATTCATCATTTTCCCCTTCAAAATCTCAAAATTTTTACATACTTCGACACCTCATTAGTCAGCGGCCTCGTCAAGTACTGCTTCTTCTTGATCTTATGAACCGTTCCACTGGCCGATGGTCCCATCGACTTTGGCATCGCAGGTGGGTCATCTTTCTGTTGCAGCCCATCCGCAATCACCATTAGAGCGCGAATGCCCACGTTCATCCGTTCCGCGTATAAACTTCGCTGAGTCCTGTTGTTCACACACAGCAAGTCAAAAATGATTTCCTTGAAGGCGAAATCCAGTTTTTGTTGCGAGATAAAATGGATGATTTTGACGAAAATGTTGAGGGGAGCATCTCGGGGCACTGTAAAAATGCTCTTCTTGGAAGCAGTTACAGTAACCCATACCTATATATCGATTGCCCTTGGGAAACAGACTTCCACAGATCGAATCCAATCGGGATCTAGTCGCTGCATTTCCATCCGCATTATTTCTAATCATATAGACCCATAGTAGTCGGTAAAGGCTCTCCAGAGCCACGCGAGCCACTTGTGTATCCTTGTTTTTGAGGTGCGACAGACAGACATTGAGGAATTGCACCCAGTTGGCGAGGAAGAAGTGCTTCTGGCTCACGCATAGGAGACAGGTGATCAGTGGGAAGGCCGCCTGGAATGGGAAGGTGAGAATAGTTGTAATATGGTGGCTGGGGGACTAGGAGCAAAAACTAGGCCAGGATTAGCTGGCCTAGCTTTTCACCTCGTCCCCAATCCCACGCCTACCAATTTATGCTGTTTCTTCGAGGTCATATCATTCGTGGTCACGTAGAGCTTCTGTACAAGAGATATCAGCGCCGGTATATTAGTCTCTCGTTTTATTTGCTGAAAATCCCACTTTACACATTCTGAACGCCAAAAATTTCAAATTACCGCCGCTACAGGCAACAAAATCTCGACGAGCAACCCCATAACGGCGTGCTTCACATCTTTATCCTTGACTTCTAATAGTAATGAAGCCAAATCATCTAAAAATTTCAGTCCGTTCTCGAAATCTTCGATTTGCGAAGAGTTGACTCGGAGGAACTTCATCGACATGATGAGCGCCACGATTTGTAGAGATACTGATGGGGAGACGTCTTTTTTAAGCTCCGCGATGTGCGTCATGAAGATTCTGCAAGTGCTCGGTGAGTTAGAGTCAAATTTAGTGAGAAGCATGACTACTGTAATTTTGCGTGACCTTTTAGCAAATCTAGAGCAAACTACGAGGGAAAATGAGCATAAAAGCTACAAACTATATTATATTGACTTTTGTAGTTTATATTTTAACTAGATTATTCACGTTTTTTATTATTTTTTAACAAATTACTGTAGCATGGATTACTGTACCTATGAATCTGTATGAAATACGTGTTCGACAAAACTCCCAAAACTTCTCCATATGTTTCTGCCACCACCAAATGATTTGTCTTGTTGACACCAACTGTTGACCTATAAAAACAGTATTTTTATTAAATTTTCTCAAAATATCTCACGGCTCCCGATGCTGCACATTCTTGAAGCAAATTTCGAGCACTTTTTTGATGAGCGGATCGCATTGTGGTAGATGGAACTCCACTTGTGGCAGGATTTCGATGAGCACTAGGCAGAAGAGATAGTTGACTGCGAGCAACTTCTTTTGGAGTTTTAAGCGGATTTCCGGGCTGAAAATGAGGGTTTTGAGGTTGAAAGGGTGCAGAAATTTGTGATTTTCACAACGAAATGCACATTTTTGCTCAGAACTCAGTCAAATGCGATTTTCGGGAAAAATAAAGATATAAATGAAATTCTGTAACGATCGATACAAGTATTTCATCATTTCTAGGGACTGACCACTATGCAACACATCTGACGACAATTTACGGACTCTGTGTACAAATCTTCTTACCTAACACTTGCAGAGAGCATTGACAACGACAACGACTCCTCGTACTTCTCATACCACTCGACGATCATCTTCAACACCGTCGGTAGACAGATCTCCGACAACCCATGCAGCGAGTGACACAAATTATCGAAATACGTGTCACCGCCACGTTGCAACGTCTTGTTGAGCATCTTCTCGAGCGGCTCCTCCTCAGTGACAATGTGCAGTTTCCGCTCGAATATATTGAAAAGGTCTAGAAGAGCTGTTTGGCCGACGAATGGGCCGGAGGGCTGGGTGAGATCGAGAGGGCCCAGCGCCACCATTCGGGTGCCACCCCATGGCAGCTCACAGGTTGCGATTCTGAAGGAGTGGGGTGAGTTTTTGTGGTTTTAATTGAAGAAAAATTGATCTATGGAATGTGCGGGATCAAAAATATTTGTAAATATCGTCCAAAAGAAATGCGAAAAATTGTGAAAAGGTTTAGATCAGAATAGATCAGAAAAAATCTGCTGAAAACATTTGAAAAAATATTTTTTTAATTCAATAATTTCATATTTATAAATTTTGATACTTTTTCAACACTAATTTCAATATGTAAAATATTTTTCCTTTTGACAAATCCATTTTTTATCGAACTCCATTCTTTTTTTTTCTTTTTAAACTTCTGCTCTATTTTTCTCCATTCAAATCAATAATTTCGCCACACCCCCACAAACATTTCACCCTCTTCCAATCGATAAAAATTAATATTTTCTCCATGTTTCCATTATAATTTTTATAAAATTCAAATAACCCACTTATCCACATTGGCTCTAACTGTCAAAGTACCCGGATCACTTTTCCGTCGTCCTAGACGCGATTTCTTTGGCACCGAGCTCATTATAATTGCATTTGATTGGTTTTTAATCTGAAAACTCTCGAAAAATTTGAATTTAAACCGTTTAATTTTAAACAAGAAAAATAACCAAAAACCGGTTCAATAAACCTGCTGGCCTAGTTCCAAAGGCCACCGGGAAAGCTAGTCCGCGTTGGCACGGCCATAAAATTTTTCGCAGTGAAACGATGTGCTCAATTTCTGATAAAAACTACAAAGTCGAAGAAAAATTCATTAAAATTCGATATATGAAAAATGCAATAGTAAATGTTCGACAAAACTACTAAATTGAAGATGGGATTAGTATTGATTTACAAAGAAGAAAAAAAAGTGGGTGGAAATGAGTGAGAATACCCGGAATTTCAAATGATTGGGTGGCTTTTTGGGGGTATTGATTGATCACAGTGGCAAAAGAAATTCTATAAAAAATACTAAAAATCCAAAAATATCGAAATTATGACCACACATCGGCCTGATATCTCTTCGTCTTCTCCATATCCTTGAAGTAGGCGACCGCTTCCGTTTCAGTCTTTCCTCCGATTTCTCTGAAAATCTTCTGGAGTGTGGCCTGCACGTCGCGAGCCATGTTGCGGGCGTCTCCACAGATGTAGACGTGCGCTCCCGAGTTGATGGCTTCCCAGATGCGATCGCGAGTTTCCCAAAGACGGTCTTGCACGTAGATCTGAAAAATATAGTTGAATTGATGGATACGAAATAGAAAAATTTAAAAAGTTACCTTCTTCTCCTGCGCTCTGGAGAAGGCGGTATTGAGGTGGGTGAGGACGCCGTCTTCCTGGAACTTGGCGAGCTCCTCCTTGTAGATGTAGTCGTGGTCGGGGTGACGGCATCCGTAGTACAGGTGCATCGCGCCGATTTCTTTACCGGCGGTTTTGTGGAATTGGCGGTCCTGAAAATTATTTATTTACTTATTTTTCTTGAAGATATGCACAATGTGCTCACTGCTTACCTGAAGGAATCCTCTGAATGGCGCGAATCCAGTTCCTGGACCAATCATAATCACTTGAGTAGTGGTACGGTGTGGCAATCTCATAGTAGACTTTCTCACAAACACTGGCGACTTCGATCCAGCATCCTTGGTGGTCAAATAGCGGGTGCAGACTCCATTAATCAGTCTATCTCCGATGGTGTACTTGGTGATCACCGCACACACCGCGATCTTCTCCTCGTTGGTGCGTGGCGACGAGGCGATACTGTAGTATCTCGCCTGAAGACGTGGCAGCAGCTCGAGCAGGTACTCGATGGGCGGCTTGCACGACTTCTGATCGGTGAGCACGTCGACCACAGAGCGACGCTCTTTGACGATGTATCTCGCGTACTCCTTGAGCCCCTCCTCGTTCGCCGTGGCGAGCTTGTTCAGGTACTCTTTCTCGCCGTCATCGCTGCAGTACTCGCTGATCGCCTTCAGGACGTGCGATTTGACGGGCGCGCAGATGTCGACGTAGTGGGAGAGGGCGGTGCGGAACGTGGTGGGGCACGGGAAGGGGTGGCGTTTCGAGGCGTCCTCGTCGACGTTGACGAGACGGAACGCGCGGTCGGGCTCAAAGTCGAGCATCTCGATGAGTCGGTCCACGAGCACTGGGTCATTGGTGGGGAACACTGCCAGATGGTCTCCGGCTTCGTAGCGGATGCGCGAGCCTGCAAAGGAGTAATTGAATAAAAAATAAACTTTTGAGTTATTAAAAAAAGATTATTAAAATAGTTTGAAAAAATTACCTTCCACCGAGAACTCAATATGGCGACAGCTTCTATCCGAGTGCTCCGTGTGCAGCTCATCATTCACCACCACAGTCGCCAAGTACGGATTCTTAACATCAAATGGTGGGCGTGGCCGCTCGTAAGCTCCCAGTCTTCCGAACTCTCCCTTGAAAAGAGCCTTGCCCTCCTCCACCGGCTCCAGGGTGTACTGACGCATGGTCTCCGCCTCCGTGTTCAGCTCCCAGCCAAACTCCTCGGCCACTTTCGGCAAGAACGCCTCTCTCCAGATCATAAAGTCCTCTTCCAGATTCGCATCGTCATCTCCGAGTCCCAGCTGGAAGATCCGCTTGGCGCCGAGCTTCTCGAGCTGCTTGTCCATCTGAATTCCAATCTCGTTGAAGTGCTCATAGGTCTTGTTGCCGAGCCCGAACACCGCGAAGCGAACTCCACTAAGATCACAGTCTCCCGCATTCAGATACTCGACGAGCGCCACCGCGTTATCAGTGGGATCTCCTTCTCCATAAGTAGCGATGCAGAGCACAAGGAGAGCATCTTCGACCTCGGAGAGCCGGTTGAGGTCCTCGCATTCGATGTCCTCGGGGTCCACCACCACCGCCTTCTTCGAGTAGCGCGTGAGATCCTTGGCGAGTCGTCCGGACATCTCCTCCGCCGTTCCCGTCTGCGAGCCGTACATGATGAGCACTTGCCGCCCCTCGTTCTTCATGCGATCTATGAACGACTGATTCGATTTCGAAGCGGCCGCTGATGGCGTCACAGAAGCGACCGTCGGCGAGTACCTGATTGAAAAGGGAAGTTAGAAAAGGAGTTAATTTGATTAGGGCTACCTCGTGGACGACGTCTGCTGATTGAACAGCTTCATGACGACGAAGATGATGGCTCCGCCGGCGAGCAGCGTGAGCACCACGAAATCCGACGTGTCGAGACTCGACACAATCGTCGACAACATTTTTGGGTGGGTGGAGGTTTCTGGAAACTTCTATATACTTTTTGAGTAGAAAAAATGGTGAAATGAAGGGCGGAAGTATTACGAATGAGAGCTGTCTCGAATCGTACAGTCGAGAAAAAACAAAAACAGGCTGCTATTCTCTACTAATCGAATTAAAATCGCAGTAGACTAATTCTTTCACTTTTTCACCCTCTTTCTCAATTTTTACTGCTCGAGTGAGGTGGCATGTTTGCTCACATCGCAAGGTTTGTGACTTTCCAAAGAGAAAACTTGTGGTTTGATGCGTTTTTGGGGTTGGGTCAGAGAATCGCGATCAAAATGATGTTTCTATGATGCAAACTTTATAAAAATAGCGACGTCATCTACCTTCTACACTGTTTTGAAATAATTGAGCATACGGAAGTGGTAGGGTGTTTTTTTTAAAGTTTACTACTCGAATATCAGTATAAACACTCTTCAGAAATAGTAAAAATGGGTCACCACTTTATTAAAGATACAACTTCATCACACGTCAAACTTTAATAAACACATCGTGTTCTTTGTGATGTCTACGTGATAATGGAACGAAAACTACAAAAACTATTATCATATCAATTCGAAAAGTCGAAGGCGTACATTCTTATCACTTTGAAAACACACTTTTTCTTTCCGCGTCTGTGTATCTTATCGTTCGGATGGAATATGATGTAAACAATGATCATTAGATCTTTTTTACATCGAAAAATTTGAATTTTCCAATTTTTAAGACACCACGACGTAAAAATGCAGAAATTAGGTTTCTAACTTGCTGATGACGTCGGCCTACTTGAACCGAATTGGACCGAAACGAACTGAGAGTACGTGTAAAACGGTGCGAAAACAGGAATTCGGAATTCTGTCAGAATCTCCGACGAGAGCGACAGAGACGGCAGACGGAGAAACAGTAGAAGACGTGCGGCGATTTCGTCCGGTTCCACGCGGAGAACGACAACGGACGGTGTGCGAGATCAAATGTTCCTTTTCTATTTGGAATTGAAAAAGTTAAGTAGATTCAAATTGCGAATTGAACTTTTTTGAATAAACAAACACAAAAAACCACTTCCGGTTAACAATAAGAAATCCGCAAAAAATTACGAAAAAAGTTGGCGTTACCAAGGAAACACCACGCTATTCTCTTCGCATCTCAAGACATTGGCATTGAGCCGAAGATTACTGATAAGGAGGGCTACATTGAGTACACTGTAGTCTAGAACGTCTTCTACTCTCCGAAGACGTGACCTAGACCACTATTCCAGGAGAACATACTTTAAAGGGTACTTTTGAACTCATGAATGCATAAAAAAGGGTAAAAACAAATTTCAAAAGTATTTATAGAGGCTATTTTCGTTTTGTGATTTGCGATTTGTTTCTTTTTCATTTGTGTGATTACTGATTCCAAAATTATGGTGATTTTTATACCAATCGACGCAGAATTTCACGCTGACCACGACTTCATACTTCGTTTTTAATGAAAATCTGGTTTTATAGAGTTGTGAGTGTGAAAAGTTGATTCTAAATGCCTGATTCAACTTTGAACGCTTTTAACTCTCTAAAACAAGATTTTCCTGAAAAATAAAGTACTGAATTCGTGATCAGAGCAAAATTCTACATAGATTGGTATAAAAATCTCTATTCTTTTGGAATTAGAGACCCTCTTGAGAAGAAAAAGAAACAAATCGCAAATCAGAGAATGAAACAAAGAAGACGTTATGAATTCGTCACATCAGAGGCCGAAGACGTATTTCTTTATATGTAGCCACTAACAGTCACTTTAACTAGACGTTTAGTCTTTTTGACAAAAAAAAATCACAAATTGGACGGCTCCGCCTCTTTTCTCTTCCGATCTGCGTCTCTTCTAACAGACTAGACGAGGCTACACCGGTGATCAATTGGAGAGAAGATACTTCTAGAACAAATGAGTAACTTCTGTGATTTGTAGTTTATTCTGGGAACGGAAAAATGAAGAGAAATTATAAAATTAAGGATACAACCTCGATCCTTTGGGTATCGGATGGAGAATCTTCTGTATCTTCAGAATATATTCAGAATACATCCGAAAATTAGATGCGGTGCGGTAGATAAGAAGCAGTTCCAAAGGGGAGTGGCGATTTTGATCATTTTCAAAGCGATTTTCAACAAAAACCAAAAATTTTTGAGGGGAACGGGAATCAAAATCAAACAATTTTCCTCTGACTACAAAGCACGGATCGTTCACGAAAACTCGCCATTTGTGTGGTTTGTGCTACACACAAAAATGAGGCGCACAAAACATGAATCACGTGAATGTTATCAATTCTTTTGAAGAAAAATGGGAGGAGGAACTGAAAATAAAGATTGATATGTCAGAATATTGACTGGACGTTCGGATAGATTCATTGATGTGAAAGAAAAGTTTTAATCTAACCATTTATGAAACATAATTGCATTGTGAAAAGTGAAACTAAATTGCATTTTCAATACCAATATATAAAGCTTCTAGGAAGAAGATGGGGACAAGAATAGGGTGTGACATATAAAATAATATAATACCGGATAAAAACAATTGAATGAAAAGCAAAATGGCAAACAAATTATCATGGGGTTCACAATCAGTAAAAAATTTAAAAATATTACTTCTCCGAGGCAATGTTACTCTGCTTTTCATTTCGTTTTTTTAATTAGCTCGTCAAGCTTAGCCTCTATCGACGGGAGCACACTGTCCAATTTCGTATATTCCGGCTGAAACAATCAAAATTCATTTGAAAAGCACACTTTAAATATAAACTCACAATTTCTAGATTGAAACCTTTGAGCGTCTTTGCGTACTTGATAAGCTTCTCGAGCACCGCCTCATTTCTGTTCAGACGAGATTTCAGATTCCGGTTCTTGATTTTGTCGCGCGTTTTCAAAATTTCTGTCGGGTCGAACTCGGTTTGGCGGTTTTTCGGGATAGCTGAATTTCCTGTCGCGAGAAGAAACTGGTTCACCTTCTCTTCCAGCCACTTTTCGCGATTCATTGGCTGAAAATTTAGATTTATTTGCACCATAAGCCACGCCCCCTTTTTTACCTGCGCAGCCGGTCTTCCTCGAGCTTTCTTCGCTGGAGCTCTCTCCACCACCTCTTCTTCCTCCTCCTCACTGTCAATTTCCACGCGACGTCTTCTGCTCTTTACCACAGCTCCTCGCTTCGCTACGGCTGATTTTGTGGCTCTTGGTGGAGAGCGAGAGCCACGACGCCTCGGTGCTCTGGTTGAGCTGCTCGTCCCTTCCTCATCGATTCGATCGGCGAGCTCGTCGAGCACAATTTCGGGAGGATCCGAATGCTCCGATTGCAACGACGGTCCTTGACTTCTCACGCTTCTAGTTGTGCTATTCTGCTCATTCTTCACCCGTTTATCCGTACGATCTTGATCAAGATCGGAGCTGTTCGAGGGCGAAGGGGGCGGACTTTGCGGAACTCTAAGTTCTCTCGGCCGGGGTTGCGGAGGGCAGAGCTCTTCGAACCTCTCAAAGTGTCGCAAAAATTTGCATCCTTTTGAGTTCAGAGGAAGATCCGAGCACACGAAATTCGGGTCTATCTCGGGATCGTCGAATTTTCTCCATTGCATACAGGCATCTAAAAAGCAAACAATTAGGAAAACGCTATAAAAAGCTAGTAACTCACTACAAGCCTTCCAAAACGCTGGCTCCACACCGTACAACATCTTCAGCTCCGGAGTAAGAGCTCCTTGCACACACCTCAACGATCTCGGGTTCCTGTACTCCATTTTCTTCCAAAACTCGTCCCACATATCGTCAATCTCCATATCGTAGCCCTCCGCCATCTTCCACTTCGTATAAAGGTGTCGTGGAATTCCATCCAAGTTCAGGAAGTAGAAATAACGCTCGAGTTGCTCGTTGCACTTTCGCAACAGAGCATTGCTATCTCTGAAAATTATAATCATTGAAATGACTGAAAACATTATAATAGCTGACTTCGTGCTCACAAATCCCTGTTTATCGTGGGTGGGAAGGAAGAAGGTGTAGTTCAGGGCGATGTACATTGAGACGCCCGATGTGTTTCTGCAATGTTTCACTTTTTTTCTATCTGAGGTATCAATTCGGTAAAGATTTCGACGTCTTCAAGTAGGTTCCCTTCTGAAACTCACTTCTTCTTGTAAAACGGGATATTTCGACGCTGGGGAGTAATCAATCGGTTATTGATATACAAATTAATTCCTCCAGCATTGCGATCCATCACATTTAGCCCCATATATACATTGAAGGTGTAGTTTAATCGCTTCTCTTTGGCTCTCTCCTCGTACTCTTTGTTTTGTTGAAGATAAAACTCGTGCTTGGCAGTGACGCTCCTCCGGAGAAGGTTCTGCTCGATGCGGGACTGTCGATCCACTGACATTTCGCCCATGTGCATCTCGCCGAGCCGGGATTGTTCGTTCTTGAAATCGTCATAAGCTGAAAAGTCCATTTGTTTAATGAATTCCTCGTTCTTCTCACCGGCGTCCACGCCCTGTTTCTGCTCAGCGAGCTCCGCCTTGTATGCCTCGTTGAAGTCGGAGCCTTTGAAAGTGGTCCTTCTGCGGAACATCCACTGACCCGACACCTTCTTCGGCTCGACCTTTTTCCCGCGCAGAGTGATTTTCGTGGAGGGGTCCAGGTAGAGGATGGAGAGGTAGTATCGGAGAGAGCTCTTCCACGGCATCTCGTCGTCTTTGGAAAGGATCAGGTCGTCGTCGGTGACGGCGAAGGAGAGCTCGCCGAGAGCGGTGCGTCTGAGATTATCTGTTTTTGTTAAATTTTGTTCTAAGAAATGCGGTATGATCAAGCCGCGAGGCTCAAGAGTTGAACTTTTTACCAAAGTTGTACCATAGATTGCCGAGAGCTCCCTGAGCACATTCAAGGAATCAGGTCATGCGGAATGCTCCGGAGAGCCATATCGCCCAAAATAACAGTGCAAAATCATTTTTCACTGTTATTTTGGAAGATGTGACCCATATTTCGGCTCCCCGGAGCATCTGATTCCATGAATGTGCTCAATGAGCTCTTGGTGAAAAGTTCAACCTTTCTATTTCAGCAGACCAACTCACTGCAGGCCTGCAATCAGGAGCAAGGTGCCAGTGTTGTTCGGTATTTTATCGAACCAGTAGTCGAGGGACATGCCACAAGTCGGTGCATATCTATTGATTATGTCCAAATCCTGCTCGAATTCCACTTTATCAGAGCCTTCCAATCGCTTCCAAATCTCATTCTCGCCCATCGGCATCATCTCCGGAATCGGCTCGTGCGCTTCTCTCCTCTGATAAGAAATGCATGGCACAAAAACAGTCTCCCTCAGATCGAAATCCTCATGGAATCTGTGCGAGATGAGAAGAACAGTGCGAGTGTTCGCGTTCTTCGATATCACAAACAGCTCTCGTCCCAAATAGAAGCCGCCCGATTTGAGGCCGTTTCCGTACCGACCGACGCGATCCGATTTCGTCGTCTTCTTCGAGTGTCCGAACGCGTAGATGGCGTTCATCTCGCGCGGCGTCATTCCGGAACCATCGTCGATGACTTCCAGCATCTGCTGGCCACCCATCTCGACTGAAATGATTTTAGAGTGAAAAATCGGAGTTTGAAAGCTTACGAAAATCGACAGACAAGTTGCTCGCATACGCATCATGAGCGTTATCGACGAGCTCCGCTAGAGCCGAGAATGGAGATTTATGCGTGGCACTGGAATATACATTTTGTGCTCATGAATATTATATAAATCTTACCTATTCGACTTCAGATAGTTCAGCGTCAAAGTCGCCGATTTCAGCCGAGTGATATCCAACTCTTTTCCACCCAGTAAAGGTCGCGTCTTTTTTGCGGCCTCTGCCATCTGTAAAAATGGTTTGAAAAAGAAGGGAAAGAAGACGAAAAGCGAGAAAAAAAAGATAAAAATAACAATGTGGCGAGGAACCAAATGTAAACATGCAAACAATGAATATTCAAATCCGCCATGGGAAAATAAACGTTTTATTATAGAAACCCGAAAGAGCAATCTGGGAATGTCAACTAGAGCTGATGAAAATGTTAGAATTTAGTGAGAATGATCAAAATAAGTACGAAAATGATTGCCACGGTGAGCATACAGATGCAGTGCATCTTCTTGTTCGCCGCCTGATGTCGTTCCGCCTTGAAGACGTCGTCGACGGCTTTGGAGACTCGAATGCTCGACTGCTCCACATTGTAATCGATTCTGAAGTGATAGGAGGGTTGGAAATACAAACGAAACATAAAAGTTATGGAAACCACGTAGGATTTATAGCCGATTTTTGTAGTTTTATGGTTTCGGAATCGATGTTTTAGTGGCGCATTTCCCCGTTTTCGTACCTATCGATGATGCTCCCTTGATCTACGATCATCTGCGAGACATCCTTGAACAAATTATTGAGCTCCCGGATCGAAGTGTTCACCGCCAGCACCTCCTTCTCCCTCTCCCTGACCTCCTTGTCATTGCTCATAAACTGCTCAATCTGAGCCATGGAGAGCTCTGTGGACGGCGAGACGTCGAGCTCCGACCAATTCGGAGCATCTATCAAAGGATCAGTGGTGATCAGGTAGTTGTCCAGATTGCGTGACCGATTCTGAATGTCGCTGAGATACTTCAACTGCCTTCCGCGGAACTCGTCGGTGATTTGGCTCAGCGTCAGGCTCAACGCGACTGCTGCGTTCTCCCGGAGCTTCCGTTGCACTGGTTTCTCCTTTCCATGACTTCCACTCATCATTTTAATGAGCCGCTGACAGTGCGTGAGCATTTGGGTGATCTGCTCCGTCGTTTTCTCCATTTGCTTCTCTTCTTTTTCGAATGTTTCGTCGCCGAAATTCGGCCGTGAGATGTGCTTCTGTTGTGCATCTTTAAGCTCGTCGAGCCGTCGTTTGAGCCGCTCGAACTCGAACTTTACTTGATCCGCGGTGTGCACCCACGGCTCCTCATCCTCCGAGTCGTGGCGTCCATCTTCGAGCTCCACGAGTGACATTCTTTCTTCTAAAACTCGCCATCCTTTTTTCATATTCAAATTCAATAAAGTACCTTCTCCACGACTTCTCACTACTATATCAGTATCATCTTTATAAATCAGACGACTCTGATGAGCATTCGATCGGAGCAACATGAACACTTCTGTTAAATTGCGAGTTGTTCCCGAGTGCGGGTTATCTTTCTTGGAGGACGACGCCATAGCACTGAAAAATTAATATTTTAATAAAAAAATCAATTTTAAAATGAGCAAAAAATGCCACCAAGTCAATGAAGCCGTATTGCAATAGAGTGCGGTGGAGCGCGCTGTCTGACTTACTTCGTCTCTCTCACTCTCGGCGAGCGCGTGGTGGGCGATAAGAAGAGAACTGGCGGCGACAGTGGTTCGGAAGAGTTTCATCTGGAGGTGTATCATGATCTTTACTATTACTAACGGACAAATTCTGTGTATTTGTCCGTGTGTCTGTGTGGCGCTAACCCTAGTGCCGTCCCCAGCCATAGGAATGAGCCCAATTTTCGGTTACGGCCCTTATTTGGTGCCGCGGTGATGCCCGTCAAAACTAGAAGTTGATAGCTTTAATTTGAAGGGTACTTTACCTGAAAATTTCTGAAAATGGCCCTGCGAGGGGGTCCCAAAATCGCGTGCACATGTACGCACCTGCGCTGCCCTTTTCAAGTGTGTCGGGGTGGTCCCGGCGGTTACGCGGGCGGATGGTGTGCAGAGGGTCAGGGGTTCGACTCTTTTCGAGTGAAAACATTTTTGCTTTCTTTGGAAAAAGTGTATTGGGACATTTAGGCCGATTTCCAGCCCCATAAGAAGCCAGCCGAAGAGCTGCGCAGCAGCTCGACCGGCTGGTTTATTACAAATAGGAAGGTAGAGAAGCTTCGGGGTAGATTTGTGTTATCGACAATATTGAAGAAAAGTATTTTGTATGAAAAGTTGGGAAATAAATTGGAAAACATGTCTAAACATGGTTTTTTCACCTTAAATTTTCATTTTTTCAATGATTTACAAATTTTAAAGTCATTGTCATGTGGAAACCTGAAAAATTTTGAATAATTCTGAAGTGAATTGGCCTGAAAACTGAAAAAAAAATTTTAAAAACAATGAAAAAAATTTTGAAAAATTAAAAAAAAAAGAAAATTTTCGCGCCATGAAAAGTCCGCAATTTCGAAGAAACATCTTACAGATTTTTCTCATTGGGTACCGTAACCCCACGAGAAATTGCAAACTTTTCATGGATTTTCGCGCCATGGCGCAAAGATTATTTTGTAAATATAGATTCTATAGCTCTCGGAGCTCGAGGCCAGTTGTAATAGATGGAATGCACAAAAAAAACTGAAGATAGGAACAAAAGGTCGTCTCGCGTTGAACCCTCTTCACTGCGTGGGTGGCCACCGGTGGCAGCCTTCGTAATGTTTGAGCAAAATTCTGGAGCAATAATTAAAAAAAAAGAACTTTTTCATTGAAAAAAACTAAAATTATGCAATAATCATAAGGGAATGCAAGTTTCGAAATGTTAGAAGATGTGAAAAAATGTTAAAACTGAAGTTAGTTCTGTTTCGGTACAGTGGACACGTTATCAGTGAGGAACGGCACGTTCAAGTAGTCGCGGAGCCACACTTGCTCCGCCGCGTTGTTGCTCGTCCATCCAGCCACGTAGATGTTGTTGGAAGCGGCGTCGGTTTTCAGGTATCTGGAAGTTATAATTTTAGCGAGATCCCGCCTCTGAAACCGACCTGTTCACATCATTAACATGATAGAACACCACATCAGAGCCCAAGAATTTCGGCATAATGAGTCCTCTCGCGAGTCCAAACGCGAAAATATCCAAAATGTTCGCCAGAGCATGAAGAGCACCCGAGAATCGCGGCTTGGTGGCGTCCTCATCAGTGGTGCTCAACTCCCACATTCTCCACGTAAAACCGGTGAGAATCTTCGGATCCGCCAGCTTCACCAGGTACATATCGATCGGGTTGAAGCCAGAGATGAGCACCTTCGAGTAGAGGTTGTTGGTGCGTATCTGGATGACGAACTGCTTGAGGAGCGCCTCGTCGACGTTCTTCACGTCCCAGATCATCATGATGTCGTTGGCGACGCAGTGCGCGACGGCTTCGGCGAATGTGGGGAGTGAGGTGTTGGTGCCGAGGAAGCGGAGCTCGCGGAACTCGGTCAGGTTCATCGCCGAGATGTCTTTGTCGACGCCGGTGACGCGGACTGGAAGAATGGAGTGATGGTGTGGAAAATGCAGTGGGAGTGCTGGGTCTCGCAGCGAAAATTCAGAAGTTTTGCTGATTTTTGTTGCTTTTTGAGGGTTTTTCTAGGAAATCAGAAAGTTTCATATCAATTTCCTTTAAAATCATCAAAACTTCTGAATTTTCGCACTATCCCTTCGTCTAGAATCTATTGCACTTTGAAAGGTTTTGCATATCAATTTCAGTTCATTTCTGCTTCGGTTGGCGTGAGAATTTGCAGAAATGAACCCAAACTTTGTACTTTGTACCCAGCTACAGTAATCCTTAGTAGTATGGGTGCGAAAAGAAATGGTGCACGGTGTCTGCGCAGAACTTGACGACAATATGCAGAATTGCGCGATTTTTCCACGATTTTGTGAACTTTCGAAGGTTTTGAACCCTTCTCATGTTTCGGGCTACAAACTATAGAAACTCGAAAAACTACAAAATCCAATGGAGCGCGTTTGCCGCTCACCTGTATTACTATCATGACAAATCACTGGAACACCATCCTTCGTAATCTGAATGTCCATCTCCGCCAACTGTCCACCCTCCCGTTTCACCGCACTGAACGCCTCCAGACTGTTCTCGGGGATATCATCATGAGCACTTCCCCGATGCCCGCCCACTTTCCACGTGGAGAAGAACGCGGTCTTGTGAGCCTCATTGGTGAGCTGCGGGATGCGGAAGATGAAGAAGGCGAGCATGAGGGCGATGGGGAGGAAGGCGAGCACCACAAGGACTATTCGGATTGTGGTGAATTTGAGGGCGAGCAGGGTGAGGACGTAGAGCACTCCGACGATGAGAATCCACGCACAGAAGGTCAGAAGGTCCATGTTTACCTGGAGGAAGCAGGAGATTCAGAAGAACTTCAGAAGATGTCAAGAAGACGTCGCCGCCTATTTTATACTAATCCACTGTTTGAAGAGCCTATCTTATCAGTAATGGCTTCTTTCATTTTTCACAGGAAATTTCGCTTTCACTTTTCTTTTTTTTTTCTTTTTTCTAGAGTTCAAACCCTTACAGTAACCTTTCGTCCTAGACAGCCCAGACATCAAAAAACGAAACTTCCGGGTTCAATGCGACTTATTTGCATATCAATCGCTATCAGACTACAAAAAAAACTGGAAAAAAACTCAAAAAATTGAAAAGAACGGCGACCAGAATTTGAATAAACCTGAACAAATATATCAGGATCAGACTCCGCCCCCTCTTCTCACTGTTTAGTATCTTCCCGAGACTTATTGCGATATGGTTTTGAGCTTTTTGTTAACGAAACTTTACAAGTAATGTGTTTTTGGTTAGGCTTTGAGAATTTTCTATAAATTTGGTCACTGATAGTTTCGACGTCGCTGATTCTGAATCTGAAGTCAGAATTTCTGTAATTGATCTCATTTTTGAGAAAAGATGTGTCAAAGCCATTTTCAGTGCTATTTTCCTCCATGTTTTCACGTGTTCACGTGTCGACATTTTCGATAGTTACGAAATAGTGGAGAAAATAGCACTGAAAATGGCTTTGACACATTTTTTCTCAAAAAGGAGATCAATTACAGAAATTCTGACTTCAGATTCAGAATCAGCGACGTCGAAACTATCAGTGACCAAATTTATAGAAAATTCTCAAAGCCTAACCAAAAACACATTACTTGTTAGGATTTTGTGACTTTCGTGGAAGATTACTGTATCATTGTGGTACGCAAACACGGTCTATCGATAACTTGTGGATTTTCAATGGGGCGCCCTTGCATTTTCAGGATTTACTTGGGTTTCTGTTTAAAATCAGTTAGAATTAAGCTTTTCCAACAGAAAATCGAGAAAAATCCGATTCTTAGTCGAAAAATTTTAGTTCTAGCTGGATTGAAGCAAAAAACATTAGTCAATCCTTGAAATGCAAACGCGCTCTATCGAAAATTCACAAATTATCAGTGAAACGTGTTTGCGTACCACGCTGCTACAGTAATCTGTCAACAAAATGACAAAAACGACAATTTTTCGTAGGAAATCTCACAGAAAACTGGAAAATCGTGGAAAAGATAAAAGATTTATCTTTTTCTTATTATTTCCTTATCAGTGATATTCTCTATTAGAACATTTGTTATTTTTCTTGAAAAAACGAAACGAAATAACAAAAATAATGATGAAAATTCGAAACTGCCATACTTTTCGTTGAATCCTTTGCTGAATTTATGGAAATTTCGTGGGAATTTTGAAAATAAAAAACAAAATCAATAATAAAAAACCAAAAAATAAGCTCTACGAATCCAGAATGATCCCACTGGAATTCTCCACTGATCAAAATATCATGCTCACAACGCGTAATGAAAAAACGTGCGGATCGGAGGTCTTTCGAGTGGAAAAAAAGGTGATGAGCACAGAGCTGGGCTCCAAATGCTCCAAGTTTCAGTTTCAGCTCTAATTCCAGCTCTAGCAGTGCTCCCCCAGATTTTCAGATTCTCACACTTTCAACTTTCCCCCATTTCTCACCTTATGCGGCTGCGTGACGAGCTTCTGGATGTTGAAGCTGTCGTTGAGCTCCTCGGACGTCATCTGGTAGAATTTCAGCATGTCGCGTCCGAATATTTGGAGCATCGTGCCGGCGAGCATCGCGTGGAACGTGCCTGACCACATGCTGGAAAGAGCAATTGTTAGCGGAATGATAGATAAAAACATAAAGTGCAGAGATCTGGCCGCTTTATTTGTGCTCCAAAAGTGGGCGGAGTCGGAGCCGGTCTACGCTAATTTTCAGAAGTTTCCTCGCTTATCAGTATGATAAGCGAGTTCCAGACAGAAAAAAGGTCCGCAGAACATAAAAGTTGGTCGTAAAATGTGATTCTTGATAAACGTTTGAAACTGTTTTACTGCTTTTTTTGTACTTTTTACTATTTCTTGGTTGCAATGATGATAATTTTGTGTTCAGGAGCAGAAAAAGGGGAATTTTGAGAAGAAAATTGGGAGAAAAGTGAGAAAAAACCATGGAAAATGATGAAAAATCGATGAAAAAAAAAGGGAAAATTGAGAAAATTTTTTTGAAAAAGTTCATGCACCGGATCTTACGACAGTTTTTGGGATACTGTAGATTTTCAAAAATATTCTTGAGATTACAGTAACTTTTCTATGATTTTTATTACATTTTTTGTATTCTGAAAATACTACAGGCTACAAAAACTACAAGTTACAGAAAAAAGTGACCAAAAACGGGAAAGTTCACGTTCCATCCATTCAATGAAACTACAAACTACAACCAACCATAACTATCAATTTTCAAAAAAAAAATCAAGATTTATTAGAAAAAAATCAACGCAAAAGTGTCACAAGTATCATCATGATAAGAGCGAATCGAAAGTTTAAAACAGTATCATTCAAAACTGGATCTTCAGTAGTCGAAGGCGACGGGAAACACAAATTCTTCACTCGCGACGAGCTGTTCCACATGGCATCGTAATCATCGGCTCGCGAGTCGTTGCAAGTTCGCGGCGGCTGTAAAACCGGTAGATCAACTGCTACAGTAGTCTGTGGGTACCGTAATCTCCTGACAAGTCGGATCGCAGAGGTGGCAGAGGCGGATGGTGCATCCGACGTGCATAAATTTCATGTCTGGAGAGGGGAAGTTTGTTGTTGGAAATAGCTTTGCGATAAGGACAAAGAACACTTGAAGTGATTGATGGCTCGGACAATGGGTACTGGGGGATGGGAGAGAAAGAGACTAGTTCCTGTTTATCCAAAATAACCAACACTTTATGGGAATTTTCTAGCTGTCTGCGTCTATTATCTATCGACTATCTGTCTATTCCTATGTCTCGTTGTCTGCGTCTACTCCCGAATTTCTATCTCTACACTCTAGCTGTCTGCGTCTATACTCTTGTTTCAATTGGGGCTTCATCTCTCGCTTTTTCTGCGTCCACGCTCTATTAGCAATCTCTAAACTCTAGCTGTCTGCGTCTCTACTCTGGTTTGCTGTACTTCTCTGCCTCTTTCTATACCGTGTTGTCTGCGTCTACTCTCTATCCTGCATCTCTATACTACTGTCTGTGTCTACTCTTTCTACCTCTTTCTCTTCCCCAGTTTTCCCTCTCGTTGTCTGCGTCAACTCCCTGACGTCTATCTCTACACTCTAGCTGCCTGCGTCTACTCCCTATCCCCTATCTCTATTCCCTCTCGTTGTCTGCGTCTACTCCCCCAACTCACTCTTCTGTCTCACCGCCATCCACCCGATCGCGGCGGCCCGATTGAACGAGGTGTACACTGGCGACGTCAGAATCGCCTTCTCAATCGTACACCCATCGTCTCGAACAATGAACACTGGCATCTTCGGCGTCCCGATCCAACAGCTCTCCACTCGCATCGCGTACTTTGCTACAATAGTTTGAATTTGGAAGTTGAGGGCAATTTTTAAAAAAGAAGAAGAAAAAGCTCACTAGTATCGCAGACCCATTTATAGCACACCCTAGTGGACCAGCTGAGCGTATCGTTCGGCTTGAACTGAGGACTTGAGCAAGTGTCTCTGTAAACTTTACCATGAGCAATAATTATATAGAAGTCAAGGAACTAAAATCTGAAAACTGAAGAAACCAAATAGATACCGATCCCAGCCTGACTTGTGAAGTGTCAATCGGCAGCGCGGGTGTCCGGTGGCGGTTACGGTAGACAGGTTGTGGTACACCAGGTTCTGCACCTCGACACGGACTCCAATCTCTTGATTCATGAGCTCCGAGTATTCGGAAGACACTTGTGAAGAGTACTGGAAGTGTTATCAGTTGAGAGCTCATCATAAAACTCAAATAAAAAAGAAACTTACCATAAAAAGTATCCCAAATGGGATGAAAATGCGTAGATGATCCATTATCCGTCCAGCTGCATCTGTTTCTGTCCTGCTAAAACCAAAAATTGTAGACTTGATACAAGAATTCAAGAAAATCGTTGAATTGCGAAGCGCCTTCTTTCCTCAGACTTCCCTATGAATGGGGAGGATGAGCCGATGATTTATGGCTCAGAGACCAGTTTGGCTCTTGGGAAGAGACGCAAATTTTTATGAGGTCATGCGCACTTTTGGGGTGAATTGGTATGGTTAAAGGAGGTTGTTAGGGAAGAGAGGGAGAGAGAGAGAGAGAGAGAGAGAGATCCTAGGTAGTAGACGCAGGTAGCTAGAGAGTACTCAGAGTAGTAGACGCAGGCAGCTAGAGAGTAGTCAGAGTAGTAGACGCAGACAACTAAACTTTGTGAGGCTGGTAGAGGTAGTAGACGCAGGCACAGTAGAGAAAAGAAAAAGAACAGTCTTTTGCAATAGACGCAGAGAGATAGGGACAGAGACGCAGAGACAGAGAGCTAGAGACACATCTAAGACAGTAGACGCAGGCAGATAGAGACATCGAGAGTTAGACGCAGACACGCAGACGATAGTCTTGATCTAGACAATAGACGCAGACAACTAGATACCCATTTTTTTAAAATTAACAGCAATCTAACTTCACAGCTTCATCCACCATTTTACTGAACCTCTCAACAAAAACATTCACTTCATTAAAAAAAACTTCAGAATCCAGAAGACATTAACGAATCTCTATTCCTCATTTCCGGAGAAACGCCCGAAGAAAACACGCAAAAAAAGAGAGATTGGGTCCAATGTTGCTGCTGTGTGTTTTGAATAATGATGGTTTGTGGAGAGAAGAGTCAAAGTCTCAAAGTCTCCAGGGAACGCCCTTGTCACGAAAAATACAAGTGGAAGAGCAACGGAAGGGGGAAGGGAGCAAGGAAAGGAAATATGCAGATTTTTTGACAGATATGTTGTGGAAAAGAGTTGGGAAGATGAGGAATCGGATAGTGATAAAAAGATAAAAATACGTTTATTCCAACTAATCAGGACTCTTTGAGCAGTGCCTCGCACGTCTTCACAACCATCCCCATCTCGCATCGATTCTCCGGATCCGCGACGAACACCTTGTCACTGACAACCTTCCGCAGCTCCATCGGCGCTTCTGAAGGCAGTTTCAGAAACTCGCGCTTCTTGACCTGCGTCCGGATCGAGACCACGTTCATGCCATCGTATGGCTGTTTGCCGTTCTCGTAAATCTCCCAGATGACGCAGCCGAATGAGAAGACGTCCGTTTTCGGGGTGAAGATGTACGTTTCGAGGGTTTCCGGAGACAGGTATCGGACGGGGATCTTGCACTGCTCCTTCATCTCGTATCGATCCGACTGGCGCGCTAGTCCGAAATCGGAGACTTTCGGCTGGAAAAATGAGATTTGTTTCGGGTTGAGAAGTTATGAAAATAGACCTCTAATAAGAGAAAAAGAGCCGGAAAATGAGGCATACAGGGTGAAAGAGCATGTTTTCGTTTTATGCTGGAAAGTGCTGTGAAACATGAAAAAACGACGATTTTGGAGCATTTTGAAGCATTTAGAGCACTTTTAGAGAAAAAAGGATGCTCCAAAACAAAACACTGTAACTTCCAGTACTTTCAGTATCTTTCAAAAGTGCCCAACATGCTCAAAAAATGCTCAAAAATGCTCCAAATCGTCATTTTTTCAATTTTAGGCTGAAGTTTCAGCAATTTCATGCTCTTTCACCTCATATACTTCATTTCTATAAGTAGCTCCATGTTTCCCTAATTAGAGGCGTGTAAGAAAAACTCACTATCCCATCCTTCGTAAGAAAAATGTTGCGAACCGCCAGATCTCGATGAATCATGCGTTGCGAGTGAATGTACTCGACACCTCTCGCCGCGCCCAACACAAACTTCAACTTGTCCTGCAGCCCAATCTTCTCCTTGTTCTCCTTCAAATACTCCCGCAACGCGCCCAACGAGCACAGCTCCGTCATGAGCATCGGCGGCTGCTGTAGCACGGCGATACCGTACACTTTGAGCACGTTGAGATGGCTCAGAATGCGCATCATGCGCGCCTCGTGGAGCAGCTCGTGGATCTGCTCCCGGGTGACGCCCGTCGACACGTTCTTCAGCACTTTTACAGCCACACTCGCCACCGATTTCGGGTTGCTTGTCAGATAGAGACGGCCCGCGTTGACTTCGCCGAACGCGCCCTCGCCGAGTTTGGTGGGCAGTTGAACGACGTCGTCGTGTTTGAACTCCCAAGATTGGAGCAGGATTTCACGACGGAGGCGGAACTCAAACTGGAACATTTTCTTTGGGCATTAGAAGCTTGAAAGGTTTACTTTGCGAAGATCGCTGTAAAATTCTAAATTGCAGAATTTTTCAGCGATTTTTTTCAATGTTTCTCTTGAAAATGAGTTTTTAGCAAATCGAAAGTTCTTACGAAAGGGGAATGACTTTGCAATCATCTCCTTTTTTGAGCAAGTATTCCAAATTCATTTTCATGATAACGATCCCCAACCTACATCTTTCACCCGAACATTAGTATTGGAAGCCCAGTCGATGAGCTCGTACAGGGTGTGAAATTTGGGACTGGTGGCGATCCAGTAAATGCCAGCGTGATGGGAGATCACCAGGTTCCGAATGACATGGGTGGGGCTTGAAGTTTTTGGCTTGTCCACTGCTGTAATTTGATTGGTATTATTGTTATGGCAGTAAGTGCGCTCTATTGCACAACTGGGAGAATTTTTGGGGTCAAACTGAAAAACTGGTGCAGACTGCAAGCACCAAATTTTTCCTCACTCTGCGTACTCGAAAAAAATGGGTCAAAAATATGGTGATCTCGACTGTTTTTAAATTTATTTTTGATCTTGCTCTAGAAAATGATGACTTTAACAGTGAAAAACAGGAAGAGATCACAATATATTTGACCTATTTTATGATAGAGCGCGTTTGCTGACCCTGGTACGCAGAGTGAGGAAAAATTGCGTGCTTGCGGTCTGTACCAGTTTTTTTGCGCCGACAATATCCCATGTCTATGGCTGGAAAAATATAGTTTTCTCTTCCATTTTTGACTCATAAAAAAAATGCATTAGAAACCATTTCCTCCCCCTCTCACCTTTGCAATTCACCGAAATCAGCACACTCGAGTTTGCCTTGGGTCTCTCCTGCCTTCTGCCACAGTTCATCTTCTTCCTCTCCTTCTCCGACAGCTTCTCCTTGTCCTTCTTCTTCTTCTTCTTCCCATCCGGATGGATCGAGATCCGAATCAACCAGTCCCCCTTACTCGTCAACATCACCGGCAGATCCTCCCTGCACACATAACCATGAAAGTTGCCATACTCCTTGACCTGCTCTTCGAGCCGCTGGTAGTCCTTCAGACTGAGCTTCTTGATGTGATCGATTTGTGAGAAGGTGGCCATTGGGTCGTGCTCGGGGCTCGGTGTGGCTGCGTTCGGCTTTTTTCTCGCGCTATCATGGCTTGGTTCTGGTTTGGAGGCTCTTGGCGTCGTGCCAACTGCATCCACTTCGACTGGCCGTTGAGCAACTGTGCTTTTCATTTTGCCAGTTTTCATCTCGACTGTAGCACGGAATTCCGAGTCTTCTCGATGCAATGTTTCCTGGGAGAAGGGTTGTTTCACTGTAGTCTCAGAAGAGACGCAGACATGCAGAAAGTTGCGAGAGAGAGAGAGAGAGAGAGAGAGAGCGCTCTAATGTGAGAGACGCAGACAGTCTGCGTCTTCTCTACTACCTCACCTTTCTCACCATTTCTTGATTGACTTGATTCTAGAACACTGATATTTTTGGTGGTTAGAAACTAAAAATGAATCCTTTTCCCCCTCCCATATCATTTTTTCCAACTTTGCCACGTATTCCCCAATTAACCCATCAATTAATTAATGCCCCGTCTAACCCACATCGCTCTAATTTCACCCTCATTACCGAATCCGGCTCGTATTTCCTTGTTGCTCCGCGCTCCCATAAAACTTTATGCTCTTTTTCCTTTTCAATCCAGACGGAGCAAGAGAAGAAAGCAACTTTTTGTGCATGTCATATTACTATTATTATTATTTTTCTATTTATTATGTTTATTATTTTCCTTGTTTCTCTGTGAGCATACTTGTAAGAAGTGTTTAGTTTAGTGTTTACTTGCTCAAAACCAATGGCTCATTGTAAATTTAACACCCACATTAAAGTGCTCTTCTGCAATGGAATGGCATCAATAATTCAGCGAAAACTATTTCCATTTTTTGGATTTTTTCGGTGCATTTTCGATGCCGAAGCTTTCCGCTTCCGGCGCGTCTGAATGGTGCTCAAATTGTGGACAGACAGACAGAAACACACACACACAAAATGTGATCAATCATTTGAGCTTCTTCCGCCCCCACACTTTTGCCCCTTTTTGTCACTTTTTTGTCACTTTCTTGTGAGTTTTTAAAGAACTTGTTGTCTGTAGGATTATGATTATAAAGATCGATGCTTGAAATTCGCTGAAAGTGTGCTCTTGCTCCGAAAAGCAAAAGGAAAATACCTTTTTTGTGAACTACTCATTTGTCTATTTCGTAAACTTTCGTGGCCTCGAGGGAGTTCCCCCAAAAGTTGCTCTCACTTTTTCGCACGCCTGGATTTTCATGAAACGTGTGTGTATGTGTCTATTTTTGTCTTACAACATGTCTTTTTTCGTACTTTTTTGATTAATTTGGAGGACTTTGATTGTAGAAGGTGGATATTTGGTCTTTGATGTTAAAAGTTTGGGTACAGTATAGTTTTGGTACAGAAAAAAATATAAATTATTATAGAAAAATAAGGAGAAGTTAGAAATTCACTTTTTAAAGATGTAAGAATAAGTATAGAAAATCATAATGAGAGAAAAAATCTTAAAATTACAGTAGAAATCTGAAAAATAGTTGAAAAAATAGAAAGCTGAAAATAGTTAGGTCAAGTGTACTTCTCATGGATTCCAAATTATCAATTTTTTTAAAAATTATCAATTTTTTTAAATCTACAAAATTTCAATCTTTCTTATATTTAAAATCCTGTTGGGGGATGTTTGTGTATGTGTGTATGTATGTGTGTGTGTATGGGTAGTCAACTCTGTGCATGTAGGGGAACGAAAGAAATAACGTGAAGTGGACAAAAGTCGAACCAGCGACCTTTTGAACGAAAGACAAACGTGCTACCGAATGAACCACCCATACAAACATTTTCACGTGAATATTTCTGAATAACTTCCCAGCCATGCTGAGGCGGCGTGAGCCGCCCCAGCAGGCTGGTTTCAATTAAATTTCAATAAAACCCCGCCCATTTTCAAACTACAAACTACACGTTTCATAATCAATATAACTATTTTATTCCAGCTCAAACAGTACCAAAAAAACAACAAAAAAGACCAATCTTTATTGTTGTTCAACTGCAATGATACCGCGCTCCATTGAATCTTGAGCAGACTGTCTAACAATCTGCGTCTCTTTAGACTGTCCACTCTCTTGATTTAGATTCAATAGAGCTGCGAAACAAGCTGAAACAGTACACAGAATAGCAGGCAATCAGAAAAGAAAGGATGATGTGTGAGCTTCAACTAAACTTCCTCAAAAACTCGTTGCAACATTCAATCTGTCCGACCAAATAAAGGTTACCCGTCCTTATTCCCGACAAATCTTCTCCTCCCTTTCGCCGCCGTTGCTCCTCTCTTCCTCATGTCAGTGTCAGCTGCTCTTTTCGGGTTGAGCACACCGAGTGCTCTTTTCTCTCACTTCTCTTTGCCACAGACGTGTCCGGATGGTCCATCAGTCACCGCTAGTTGCAACTATAGATTTTGTCTTGTTTTTTCCCCTGTCTCACTTTTTTCTCCCTTTTTCTGAAACTAGACAGCTATTTTGCAGTTTTTTGAAGAAATCCCTTTCCTTCAGTTTTATGGAGGCAATGATTTGTGAGAATAGTATTTTCTGGAAGTTCTTTCTCTTCTGGAAAAGTTAAATTTAGAAGTCCTCTCCCCACAAACAGTTGTTCTTTGTGGGGGGGTTTCTCCGATTTCGCAGAACATTGGTCAGACAAGTATTTTCTAGTTGAATTCCGGTTTTTTCAAGTTTTTCAGTCAAATTGAGATTCTATTAAGTTACTGGTCTTAATCCTGAATTCGCTATATTAACAGTACTGTTAAAAATTTCTACTGAATAGGTAACATATTGGAGCCCTCATAACTCCGCCCACTTTTGCTCCTTTTGGCTCGAATTTTCTGGAGTTACTCATTGATATCAGAGCTACATTTTGTCAATTGACAACTTTTTATGAAAACCAATAGAAGCAAAGATATTTCAATTTTTGAACCTTTTTTCTCATTTTCAATTTCATACAGTTTCAGTAAAATCGATATAAATAAGTTGATTATCGTTTTTATAAAAAGCGTTCAACTGGTAAATTGTAGCTCTGATGTGGATCTGTAACTCCAGAAAATTTGAATCAAAAAGAGCAAAAGTGGGCGGAGTTATGAGAACTCCAAACTTTTAATTGTACTGTATTTTTACTACCCACTCTCCTTCTCTGCGTCTATCACCAAGAACCACTATTTCTTTGTCTCTCTTTCTCTGCGCCTCTCACCAACCCCCCACAACCAAAAAAACTTTCGATTATTATTTCATTGCGTCGCTTTCAAATTGTGTCCATTTTGTCTTTCTTTCCCAAGCTTACAAAAAGGAAAACAACCAAAAGCGGGCGCCCAACATCATTATGCCTCAGCCGCACACGTGATCCACACTCCCCTCGAGCAACTTCTGAGCTCATTACCATTTTGTGCAATCCCTACCGTAATCCTGAGAAGCGCCTTCGGGGGTTTTGGCGAAAATTGGAAATTTGGAATTGAAATTTGAAGGAAAACACAGACACACGCACACGTCTTCTGATGCATGAGAACGAGGAAATGAGGTGAGATGTGTAAAATGAAATCTGAATTTTGCATTCTGAATTCTGAATTCTGAATCTGCTTCATAATGAGAACTGAAAAAAAACGAAAATAATGGGAAAATCGACATTTTTCCTTATTGAATCCGATAATCCAATCAAAAAAAATTTCTAGAAAATTCTATTATAGTCTTTCTTTTTTAGAGGGTGGGATGGACTCTTGGATTATCTTTTGTTTTCGGATTAGAAATGACGTTTTTTTAGTGGTTGATTTTGATAACAATGGATGGGTGAAGACGTGCGATTTTCGATGCTCTTTTCAATGGAGTCCACGAGAAGTAAATCTCGTGTACTTCTCGTGGACAAATCTTTGGCACTGTGTGGGGGCCGTAAATTTGATGTCCTTGTTGTCGTTGCTCATTTTTCCGCTTCTCCCCAGCGAATTCGATGCCAATTATGAGTTTTAAGGGTCGGCAATTTGAGAGTGAGAGTCCGCCTCTTGCTGAAAACGGAAAACTGATGTGAGCAAACGTTTTACGACCTTTTGAGCTCTGTTGCAGCGGGGGAAATCGGCAGAAAATTGAAATAATTTAGAGATCTTTACATTTTTCGGATTGTAATTGGCTTCGTTTTGCGATTTTTTGGATTTTTGTCATTTCCCGAGAATTCAGGTCATAAGAAGATCTGGGAATTGTTGTGAGTTCTCATTGACCTTGTTGCGATGTCGCGCGGCGTCGCGCGACGCGGTGCGGTGCTACGCGACAACGCGACGTCGCGCGGCGTCGCGCATCCCCTCTTTCTCTCTACTCCTCCCTCTCTCTGTTCCGCCCTTCCACTAGAAACACACAAAAAACGAAAAAAGAAAAGCTCATTCTCTCCCGATTAATAATAAAAATTGGATAAGGCCATAGTCCCCCTCCGCCCCGAAATAGTTGCTCCGCCCCCACCCCACTTCACCATTTCTCTCTCTCTTTTTTCCACCAATTTTCCCAAAATCCCCATAAACTTCCAGGTGCCCCTCCAGATGACTGCGGATCCCAGGTCGGCAAACATCAAAAAGCAACAGAAACTTGAAGGCACATTTGCATTTTGATTACCTTTCCCTCCTTTCCCCTCTACTTTTCTCCCGGAATTTCCATAACAATTTATTCCACTTTTTTCTCTTTACCCGACTCTTGCTCCAAACTTCTTCCAGGAGAGCACCAAAAAGTTTGTCTCGTGCGTTCTCCTAATTATTCATTAATCAGTTATTCGATCTCATTTCCGTGTATCTTTATTTTTTCTCAGAAGTTTTTCCTTTTTCTCAATTTTCTTGCCTTTTTCCTATCTTTTGCTTGCTTCAACGAGGAAAACACACTTTTTTATGAGCAAGAGTCACGAGGTATTCATTTTCAGTTAGGGGAAGAGTCATTTTGGTAAATTGGAAAAAAAGGCGAACGGCTTCTCTGTCTGAAAGTTTTCCGTCTTGTTATTTTTTTTTCTTCCTGGTTGGATGGTTTTTTTTCGGTCGGTCTATCTGCGTCTACTACGAAATCACGCTCTCTTCGTCTTTGCCTTTCTACGTCTCATCCAAAATTGTGTTCTCTAACTGTCTGGTTTTCTGTGTCTATTTCTAACCTCGCTCTCTAACTCTCTGTTCATATGCGGCTCATCCAAAATTGTAATCTTTAACTTTCTGTTCTTCTGCGTCTATCACAAAATCATCCTCTCTAACTGTCTGTCTATCTGCGTCTATATCTAACCTCGCTCTCTAACTGTCTGCTTCTCTGTGTCTATCACAAAACCATCCTCTCTAACTGTCTGGTTTTCTGCCTCTATTTCTAACCTCGCTCTCTCTTCTTTCTTCAGCTTTTTATCTGTCTGCGTCTATCACTAAACTCCACTCTCTCACTCTCCAACCAACTCCAACTTTTTCCATCAGAATCCCCAGAACCACTTCTTCCCATAACCTTTTCCCCATTTTCACGCCCACACAAAAATCAAATCAGCCACTCCGTTCTCTTGACATTTAATCAACTTTGTGCGTCTCTACTATTAGAATGCTCAACTCGACAGAAAAATGAGGAAAAAGTTGTGCAATTTCCACGTAATCCACTTGAAAAACGCAATCATCTCCTCTGCTTTTTTCGGCAAAGAACTCGAATCCAATTCGGTGCCCCCCTTCTCTCTATCCAATCACCTCTGCCCCGAGTACCCTTTCCTTCGATTCAGCTATATCTTTTTACGAGCTCAACGTTATGATTTCCAGGTAAACCACCCCCTTGGACTCTCTTTGGAACATTGAAATTGGAAGGACAATCAAACAATTATCGGCAAAAAATGGTAAGTCGCGACCATTTTCGGATTACACATGTTTTTGTTCATATTAAAATACCAAGTCGATGATTCGTCTAGACATTTCCAATTGGCCTTTTCAATGTCATGTCCATTTCCATGGATTCGGTTCATTAGAACGAACATTTTTCTCGGGACGATGTTATAAGTCTCAATATTCAAGTTTTTCAAACGCTTTTTGACGGGCTGTCCGTGTGTTTGAAAATCATGCTCTCTAACTGTCTAACTGTCTGTCTGTCTATCTGCGTCTATTATGAAATCACGTTCTCTAACTGTCTGTATGTCTATCTGTTCGTCTGCGTCTATTATGGAGTCATGCTCTCTAACTGTCTGTTTATCTGCGTCTATCAAAGAACCACCCTCTCTGACTGCATGGCCATCTGCGTCTATCACCAAACCTCACTCTCTAACTCCCTGTCTACCTGCGTCTATTACAAAAGTACACTCTCTCGATCATAAAGAATAGTTTCCCCTTCCCCCACACCCCTCAAAAAAGGAACGCGCTTCATTGCCTCCAAAACAAATTAAAAATAAACAATTGCACCAGACAAAAGTGCTCCTGTGCTCCTCACTCATTGCCCCCTCTAAAAACTTGTCTTTGACCTCGAAAAAAGTGAAAAAATGAACATTTTCCGGTGCTGTTTCTTTCTCTTTTCGCCCCCGAGGGAGCTCGTTCCAAAGAGAGAAATATAATAAATTGGGAGCCGTTGCTGCTCGATATTTTGCGCGAGTTGAAAGTTGAGCTTCGTCTCCCGTTTTAATCTGAAATTCTGACACAGTGACACAACGTCTTCCGGAGCACACACACACGCCCTTCCGGTGCTAACTCTTTGGGTTTCTTCTGTGTTTTTCTTCTTCTCGAGTTAACTCGCAATCTCATCAAGCTAAAAGCCATCTTCTTCTTCTTCTTTCACTTCTTCTCATCGCATCAGAATTTGTGCCACGTGACGTGCTTCTGAAGTGTGAGGATGTTTGATATAAAGCGACATCTTCCGGACACTTTTTTTGCTCATGAGGAGGGGAGAGAGACCACTCAAAAACATTCCCATTGAGGTTCTTGAAACTTCCGAGAGTTTTGTGGGCTTTGAGGTGTTGTTGGTATCAGAGAGATTCATCTTTTAATTTAGTTTCTAAAAGGGGGTATTTTTAGGTTAGAAGTTTAGAATAGGGTATCTAACCGTCTAGTCATCTGCGTTTCTTATCTAATGCAATCGGACTGTCTGTGTCTATAGCAGAACAACACTCTCTAACTGTCTAGCCATCTGTGTCTATTACCTGCTAGTGTCTGACTATCTGCGATTATACCAAAAGAAGCTCTCTAACTGTCTAATCATCTGCGTCTCCTACCTAACACTGTCTGACTGTCTGCGTCTATCTCTACGCCCACCCCTCTCCCTTCTAACTGTCTGCGTCTCTTACCAAACCCAATCATTTCGCTTCCTTGCGTCACTCCCCCAATCACTTCCTCGTCCACAAAGTTAACCCGACCAGAAAAAAAAACTAAAAACGAGCCGTCAAACAAGGCCTCCAAATTTGTGATTGAATTTCTCTCTCTCTCAGCTCTCCAAATTTGGGTTCCAGAAGCGGGGGGCACATATAATAAGCGGGTGCCGCATGGCGCACACCAAAAAAATGTGATTATATGAGAGGCGTTGTGTGCGCTCACAGCTCTTTTTGCCCGTTACTGGAACACGGGGCAGGGAGAGAGAGTCATGAAAAAGTTCATTTAAATTTCCGATGTGCACTCTTTTCGAAACATTTTTCGCTACTTGACACGCTGCTCTTTGAGCATGCAACTTTTGTTGTTTATATCAACAATGCTTGTTATTGATTCGAGGACAGAGGACAGAATGTGTGTTTTCGGTGGGAATTTTGATTTTTCGGCCGAAGTCAGTCACTGTAATTATCCAGTCTAGGTGTGTCATCTAACTATCTGCATCTCTGGTTGAACTGTGATGTCTAGCTGACAGTCTCTCTGCGTCTATAATGAAATCATGGTCTCTAACTGATTGCGTGTCTGCGTCTATTACGATATTCTGATCTCTAGCTCTCAGACTGTCTGCGTCTATTGCCAAATCATAGTCTCTAACTATCTGCCTATCTGGGACTATTTGGAAATTGTGGCCTCTACATCTCTACTTTTCTGCGTCTATTGCCAAAGCACATTCTCTAACTGCCTGTCTATCTCTGTCTATAACAAAATATCGCTCTCTAACTACCTGTCTCTCTGCGTCTATCACCAAATCACGCTCTCTTACTCTTTGCCTACCTGTGTCTATTATCAAAAAATGGTCTCCAACAGCCTGTTTGTTTCTCTGCGTCTATTACCAACTCCCTCTATTTAACTGTCTGCCTACCTGCGTCTCTACTCAAACTCCCCACTATCTCTACAGTACCTTCCACCTAACTATCTGCGTCTCTTACCAACGCCCACTCTCTAGTCTATGACATTTCATATTGTTCCCGATCTCCCAAGCTCCCCACGGATTTCTAATTTTGCTCCTAAAATTCTAATTTTGCTCCTACAAATTCGAAACTCATCGACCTTCATCGAAATGACTCAACTCCCCCGAGAGCCAGGATTTTAATGAAGTCCTTGGCCACCAATTAGAGGAGCCGCTGAAAATTTATGGAGCATCTCTCTCAGAAATGAAGAGTTGAGGAGAGTGTGTGTGCATGTGCCTGATTCAATTTGTACTGCTTCTCCCCCTCCTTTCCCCCCTCCTTTTCCCCCTTTTTTGTGCTCCATTGCCTCTTCCTCTGGGACGAACGCTCCAGTGGAGCGGTGTGCGACATTTTCACGTTTCTCACGTGCCCTTTTTGGTTTCATATTATAATTTTTAATCAAGAGGCGGAGCTTCTTGAATAAAAAAAGACGCTGGGAACATTTGAAATCTTTCGTGATCTCTATCTGAAATGCACCTGCTTCCTCACTTTACGTTCAATAACAATATTTTGGCGACTTATCATGAAATAATATAATTTTCCAAATTGTTGACATATAACTCAGATACAGGTGACTTTTGGGCACAATATCGCTATTTTTGAATCGAATTTGAGCTGGTTATGTTCAGTTCGAGCAACAATAACTTCAGAGTTGATCTTTTCGAAGCGTTGTCATCGTTTGATGTTAGATCAGTTCTGAGAACGAGTCTAAAATAAAAGCCAATGCTATTTTTAACCAATAATTAAGTTTTTCGTTTTTGAGTTTCTTTTTTTTCTTTTTTTTGAGTTATCAAGTTCATGTTGATGTTTTGATTTTTGAGCCCATTTTTGATAGTCAAATGTGCTCTTTTTTCTGAAAGCAATGATTAAAAATAGTTGATTCGGTTTGAAATTGTTGAAAAAATGGTGCCTACGCAGAACTTGACGAAAAATTACAGAAAATTCGGAAAATTGTTATTTTTCACCCATTTTTTTAAATTTTTCGATATTGATCACAAAGAAACAATCAACTAATTATATTTACCAATTTCAAGCTCTTTAGTACAATTTTTGCTAAAAAAAATCCAAAAAATCGTTAAAGTCCAGTAGAGCGCGTTTGCTGACTGCCTCCAACCCTCCCAGTGCATCGATTTTCTCGATTTTTCCCGTTTTTATTCGATTTTTATGACTTTTTTGAGGTTTGTTTTATGAAAATGGTTTAAAAAGGCACACAATTTTGAAAAAATCAAGAAAAATATTGAAAATTGAGGAAAAAACGAAGAAAATCGATATCTTATGCTCAAAAAAAACTAAATGTTGTTAAAGTCCAGTAGAGCGCGTTTGCTGATCGCCTGCACTTCCACCTGTCCTATTGCCTCTCAATTTACGATGATCTACTGATTCTAAACTGATTCCCTTTACATTCCTGCCCTGATTCCACTTCCCTTACCTTCTTTTCAATTCCCTTTTTCCTAATCCACCCCTTTATGTCCACGTCATCTTCTCCTTCTCGTTAGCACCCCCATTGACATTAGACTTCCGCGAATACCTTTGCGTGTCAAACGTCTTCCGAAATTAAATTTTGAGAGTGAGAGAGAGCGGTTTCATTTTTTCAGTGGGAATAGAAAAGTGCGCGAATTGACTGGAAAGGGGGAGTGAAAACATAGGGGAAAACGAGTGGGAGGAGCACTGTGAAATTCAATTAAAATTTGCGCGTTTTTTGACATTGCTCAAAGGGAGAGAGAGAGTTTGTTCCATTTCCCATGTTTTTAAGGAAGAAGACGTTCCAGTCTGGCTAGACAATGAGAACTTTGAGCCTTTCTTTTGTTTCTTACAAAAATTGGGCTCTTCTGTTAGAACGATAGAGAGCTTGAAAATGCTCCAATTTAAGTTCAATTCACACTTGACTTGTCGCTGTTTTTAATCCTTTTGAGAACATTACTTGGAATATAGCTGAAAACTCTAACTTTTTTCACTCTTCAAAGCCAAAGCATCAAAAAACTCGCTATTCAATTTTCCATAACTTTTGTGCGCTTCTCGAACTCGATTTCGCCCCTCGTTTTTTCATATTTCTCGCCTAGATTCTTGTCACTTTTTTATTTTGGCGGCTCGAAGAGCATCTGGAGCTGGCTCACTGAAAGGTCCCTATTTTTCAATCACATATTAGCCCAAACTATGTCATGAGCAAAAATCGCAAAATAAACGGATTAATATTGAATAAATTAGAGATGGGGGCCTAAATTTCGCCCAGAGGCGTCAAACTAATCCCACCCCACATTTTCCATCAGTAAACATGCTCATCCGTGTGTGTAGAAATTTTTTTTCGGAGGTTTCCGCCCTCGAACAAGTCACGTTTCGAGTAGTGTCAGACAGAGTGATATGAGTTTATATCCGGATAAAAATAGACCGAAAAAAGTTCTTTGTCGTGTGAAAGTGCAATGATTTTTGGGTTTTTTGTGATCCAGAATATTTTGAGCTTATTTTGAGTTAGGTAGGTCAAAAATGATGGGATAATTAGGAAATTATGGGTAATTAGGGGATCAAGATCATATGAGAAAAATCGTAGTAATTAACCTAGATACTAATTAGGGTATTTAAGAAGTTTAGTAAATTATCAGTACCACCTTTAATTGTCCTCTATTAAATCCTAATGGAACTATAAAGCTTTAATTACCCAATAATTAACTCTTAATTAGCCCTTCCCATACTTTATAATACTCTCTCATAATTCAATGACTTAATCACCAATTAAATCACTAATTACCTTAATTACTAATCACTCTAATTACCTATAAATCATCCCTATGAGATCCAGACGCCCTTTGATCCTCTATCCCTCATTTTTTGACCCAGATTTTTTCAATTTCCGGAGCCCACCGAACTTTTAAATTTTCTCATGAGGTCAATGTCTATCGCACTCTTTTAATGTTAAAAATAGAAAAAATCAAATTGAAGTTAAAAAAAATTAAAAACATTTTAACTAAAAACTAAAAACATTTAAAAGCAAGGCAAGTCATGAATAATCTCTCTCTGGAATCCCAGAATCCCATCAAAATAAAAAATAAGCTTAGCTAATCTTATCCTGTTTTGTCACCTCCTCATTTTCAATATTTTCTCTACATTTCTAGGCTCTCGTTTCTCTCTAAATTTGCTCCCCCAAAGCCATGATAAAAAGTGAGAAAAGGCCAACTGATTGGCGCGTCCGCAATTTGCTCGCATTCTTGTGCCGTCCCGCCCCCTTTTGAACTTGTTATTTTTTTTCCTTCTCTCGCACTAGAGCGAGATATCTGGAGAAAAATAGGGATGGAAAATTCGTCACAGAGACATGTCAAAATCAGTCACTTTTTCTTTGTTCGACTAGCGAAAAGGGACGGCGCACAAAAAAAAAATGAGATTTTTTAACACACTGCGAAAAAAGTGAGAGAGAATGAGCATTTTCAGACAGAGCAAGAGATGTTCAGCCCCGTTTTCGGTGCGGTTTCCCTTCCCCCCTCCTCGTCATATTTTTATCCGCCTCATTGCATCTATCTGCTCCGCTTCGGCATACTCCAAACACTTTTACCCTCATTTTTGAGAGGGGCCCCCACTAGTTTTCATTATTTTTTATTCATCAGTTGTTTAATGTTTGGATTTCGATCGGAATTGTTGGGCTTTTAGGTTGAATTGGGAGCTTCTCTTTAATAGTTTGTGAATTGGAATGCTGATATATAAAATGTCATATTACATTTTGAGCAAGAGCACGAACACCAGGGCTCAGGGAGCGTGAGCCTTTGAGCCCAGAACCAATGAGCCCTAGAGCTCTAAAGCTAATGAGCCCTAGATACGAGGAGCTAGGATGTTCTATAGCAAATGAGCCCTAGAGCCCTGGAGCCTTGAACCTAGTAGCTCAAGAGCTCTGGAGCCCATGAGTCCTGGAGCTCGAGCACATTCGTCCATAAGTTTTAGAGCCCTAGAGCAAAACAGTTTTCCGAAATTGATAGAAATTATGGGCTCCATTATAACCTTTTCAAACGCAATCTTATTTTCAAGTTCTGCTCTTTTCAGCTCTATCATTATAAGTATTTTGGAAACTTTTCTTTCAAATCAGATAAACTAGCACAATTTTATAACAAGATCTGAAGCTCTGAAATTCTGGAGCTCAAGGTCTTGGAGCCCTGAATCTGGAGCCCCAAGGTCCAATAATCCTGGACTACTGGAGCTCTGGAGCTCTTCCGGAGCTCACTAGCTCTAAAACCCTTGACCCCTGGAGCCCTCACTTAAAAAATGCTCATACTAAACCATCCCCCTTATAATTCCAGCTCCAAACTCTCCAGCTTCATCCCCTTTCCCAGTTAGCTTCTCAAGAACTCTCTCATTATAATCATGCTTCGTTGTTCCAGCCTCCCCTCCCAATTCCACTTGCCATTATTGTTGTGTAACTAAGTGTTTTCTGCCTTCTCCCCACTCTCTTTTCCTCTTCCAGGCGTTTTCAGTCTGAAAAAACAACCAAATGATGAATATATTTATAAGGGCCGGAAAGAAAAAGACGAAGAAGTTTGTTCAAGTTGACAAAAATTCGTCGGGAAATTTAGGAAGGGGGTGTAGAAAATGACACTTCTTTTCCTATGAATATCTAAATATGACTCTCATTTTTCGGGGAGGATCCTGTTATTTTTAGAAGGACTTCTCACTTCTCACTTCTCACTTCTCAATTTCTTCCCCAAGATTTGCTCCAACTCACAGTTAATCAAATACCATGAGGTTGACGTCATGTCAAATTGATTATAGTGAGCGGAGGTGGTAATTGGGTTTCAGAATTTTTTTCGTCCAGTCAACAACTCACCTCATTTGAATTTTTGATATGAGGCATGCGATCGGGCCACCAGACTCGAGGGGTCACATTCCGCAGATGCCACCGGATGTAACACCTCTTATCACTTTTGACTTTTGAGCTGTCCTCATGATGAAATTAGTGGTGATCTTGAGCTATAAATAATAAGATAGGGTTTCTTTTCAATACTTTTATCATCTGATAGTTTCTCTACTTGTGGAGAATATTCATGTTTCTAGCTTCTCTAACTGCTATCGTCGTCTGCGTCTATACTCACAGCTTGATCTCTCACCCTCTAGTTGTCTGCGTCTACTCTCAGATCCTCTTCTCTAGTTTCTCTAGTTGTCTGCGTCTACTCTCAGATGCTCTTCTCTAGCTTGTCTAACTTCTCTCGTCGTCTGCGTCTACTCTCAATTATCATCCCTGCTTCTCTAACTGTATATGCTTATTCTCAAAGCATTATCTCTAACTTGTTTAGCTTCTCTGCGTCTACTCTCTAACCCTCATCCTACTCTCGTTATCTCACAATGTCTGCGTCTATCTCTCCCATTCTAACTCTCTGCGTCTACTCTCTAAACCCTATCTCTCATTCTCTCGCTGTCTGCGTCTACTCTCTAACTGTAGTTCTCATACCCATTCCTCTCTCTCTCTCTCTCTCTCTCTCTCTCTCTCTCCTCTCTCTCTCTCTCTCTCTCTCTCTCTCTCTCTCTCTCTCTCTCTCTCTCTCTCTCTCTCTCTCCTCTCTCTCTCTCTCTCTCTCTCTCTCTCTCTCTCTCTCTCTCTCTCTCTCTCTCTCTCTCTCTCTCTCTCTCTCTCTCTCTCTCTCTCTCTCTCTCTCTCTCTCTCTCTCTCTCTCTCTCTCTCTCTCTCTCTCTCTCTCTCTCTCTCTCTCTCTCTCTCTCTCTCTCTCTCTCCTCTCTCTCTCTCTCCTCTCTCTCTCTCTCTCTCTCTCTCTCTCTCTCTCTCTCTCTCTCTCTCTCTCTCTCTCTCTCTCTCTCTCTCTCTCTCTCTCTCTCTCTCTCTCTTCTACCCTGCCCCGAACAGCCTCCTCCCCTACCAGTGACCTTTCGAGCTCCAATTTCAAATTCGCCCCATCCTTTCAAGCCATCTCTCTTCTTCCTCGCTACCTTTCCCAGAAACTCTCCGCTCCCATTTGATATTCATCACCTCCTCCTCCCAACTGCCGCTCTCACCTGAGCGCCTTTATTTATAGCTCTCTGTGGTCCCCAACCCACACGGAAACATCTCGCCTCTCTCTTCTTCTTCTTCTACCCAAAAAACTTGTCCCCCATCTTCAATTTCACATGTCAGAGGGGGCCCTCCCGAAGACAACTGTTCGATTCGTCACAATCATTTGGGGTTTCCGCGAGCGAAAGAAATCATGAAATCATTGATGCGCTCTCTTAATTGTTGTGTTATTTTTGTGTCTGATTTCGCGTTTTTCCAGAACTTCACCTCATATCACAATGGATGCCACGTCATCGGCAAACGTTTCGTTTCTCGATAATTCGACGAATCTTAGCGAGATAATGGATTCTGGTTGGGTGAGTCAGCCATCAAGAAAAACGAGAAATTAGTCTTAGAGAGTAGACGCAGACCGTTAGATGAGACCAAACTTTGAATGCTCAGTGAGGCCATTATAATGGCTTTCTCTCCTCTTCATTACTTTTGAGTTTTGAGCCGCCGACCCGAATTAGAGTTTGTGCAACAAAACACTGAAAGCCAAAAGTTCAAGAGCACAAGAACTTTCAGAACGTGCTCGCGTCGACCAGCGTCCAGGCGTTCAACGGTGCGATGGATGTGCTCGAGGAGTCTTATCCGGTGAGTCACACGTCATCGCAAAGAGGGATTTGAGAGCCGGCTTCACTCACAAATCAGATTCAGTTTTCTTGTTGATCTCGTTTAGTTCTTGTTATTAATTCGAGTTGTTGAATGTTAATTTTTTCAGCTATGCAAAAAGATGATTGACACGAAGCTGTTGTTTCCGGATAAAGGTGGGTCTAAAATTTATATTGATTGAAAACTAAAAGCTCTTCGGTTAGGGGGAGGGGGCTCTGTGAGCACTGAAAGGATCAATTTTTGGAAAGTAGTGCGTCAAAACACGCTCCAATAGAAAGTAATGCGTCAGAAGACGCTCCTTTAGGAAATAGTGCGTCGAAACATGTTTTTATTGGAAATCGTGCGTTAAAACACGCTCTAATAGAAAGTAGTTTGTCAAAACACGCTCTAGTGCGCCAGAACACGGTTCACTAACAAAAAGTGCGTCTGAACACGCCACTCTTGATTATAGTGCGTCAGAACACGCTTCACTTTGAAACAGTGCGTCAAAACACGCTCCTTTAACCAATAGTGCGTCAAAACACGCTCCCTTAACCAATAGTGCGTCAAAACACGCTCCACTACCGCGCTCACCTAGCTTTTGCTCCAAACCACCCCATGATTAGTATCATTCGACTCCAAATCACCTCAACAACCCGAAAATCACTCCAGACCCGAACGACACTCGAGTATGGTGCAACGCCACGTACGACACTGTGCTCTGCTGGCCACCGACGCCCGCCAACTCCTCGGTGACGCTTCAATGCCCCCATATGAAAGGATTGGATCCGAATAGTGAGTTGAAAAGAAATCGGACAATGTTTTCCAAATTTCTTATTAATTTTGAACTAATTCTTTTTAAAAAATGACGAAAAAGTGACTAACGCTGGTGGCTGACGATGATAAGTAAATCTGATTGTCCGGATTCGTGTAGAGGCGAATGAAAAACAAAGAGAGCATGATGGGCTGAAATTGACTGAAATTGACTGAAAGTCTGATAATCTGAAAGCCTGAAAATGCATCGATTTGCAAGTGATACGATGGCATGGATTGAACTGGATGACCCCCCATTCGCTTTGTATGTTTGAGGTTTTTTGCAGATTGGAAATGCTTTGCTTTTCTCCAATGATTTTGTACGAGTTTTATTGAAAGTTTCGATAATTATATGAGCTTTTTGAAATTCAAGTTTAAAAACTGAAATCTGAGAAATTCTAAAATCAAAATTTTGAAATCTATCATTATGTTTTGTTTCACTAACCCTTTGATAAGTTGTCAAACTTTCCCTATGTTTTTTTGAGTCTCAGCTTTTTCTAAATTGACGCAGAAATACTATAAAAATCCACCCCGATCCGTCTGATTTGTACCCCTCCTATCCCGGGCCCCAACCATTTGCAGAGAACATTGTGAAGTGGTGCGACGCGACCGGACGATGGGCGGGCAAATCGCCGGGACACTACGAGAATCCGTGGGGATGGACCAACTTCACCGTCTGCTTCAAGATCGACTATGAAGACGTGAAAGTATGCGATTCACCCACCACTTCTGTTTCCTCTATCCTTTCCTTTCCTACCTCTCTCTTTCTTTCTTTCTGTCTGTCAAAACCGCCTGAGTTTGCTCTGCTCTTCACTATCCCCCCTTTTACCATGTTGTGTCCAATGTCCACGTCATCATCACGTCACCAACCATTTTTTGAGCACTTTTTGGAAAGCACCAAATTGTCTTTTTGAAACTTTTTGTAGTGAGCGGGGTACGGTTATGTGGTGGGGGAAGAGGCTGACCTATAAAAAACCGAAATGAATTTATTTTGGTATCAGTAGACGCAGAATTTCAAGAGGAACAAATTACTCAACTGGAGTGTCTCATGAAAATCAGGTTTGAGCGAGTTACGCGCGCTCAAAGAGACGGTGGTTTAAGCCCCGCCCCCTTTTGAGCCCATATCTTTCTTAAAACTCATTTTCATAAAACAAGTCTGTTGAATAAAATGTTCCTTATAAAATTCTGCGTCGATTGATACCAAAAACTCCCAATCTTGAAGAAGTTTTACATTTTATACAAGGCCGAAAATTTCCAATTTCACATTCACTATTCCACTCCCCTCAAACCCTACCGCCCTCACCTACCGTACCCTCAACCGTAGTCCGAACTGCAAACCGTATCCCATTCCTCGCACAGAGAACATCACGAAGAGCTGCCACGTGTCGGGCGTGTGGTCGGGCCGGACGCCCGAAGAAATGGGGCCCGCGCTGCCGGGCTGGACCAACTTCACCATGTGCTACACGGACGAAGTGATTTATATCATGCAGAACCTGAACAACGAATCGCTCACGGTACTCCAAAACGCTCTTGCTCTTTTCTTTTCTCACACAGGCACTTACATTTTGCTCCACACCTTGTCCTCACTCTAAACTTTCCATTCCTTTTCTCACACCATCTCACAATCACATTGTTTTTTCATTGCAATTGTTCGGAATTTCTTTTTGATAATAAATGGAATTTCAGATCGCACAAGAGGTGGCTCGAAACGCAAGAAAGCTCGAGTTCGTGGGACTCGGCCTCTCCTTGGTCTCTTTGATATTGGCAATCTCTATATTCTCCTATTTCCGGTACACTTTTAAGTGAAAACTCACCAAAAAATGAGCATTTTTCAGTCGACTTCGAGTATTCCGAAACCTGCTTCACTTGCACCTGATGATCGCGATGCTCATGGTCGTCATTATTCGTTTGGTTCTCTATATTGATCTCATTTTCACTGGAGACATTGGTCCTCATGCGAACTCTGCAGAAGGGAAGACTATTAATACAATGGTAAGGAAAAAAGTTGCATTGCTAATGATAAAATGATAAAATAACCCCTTTGCAGCCCATAGTATGCGAGGGAATGTTCTTCTTCCTCGAGTACTTCAAAACGGTGACCTTCTGCTGGATGTTCCTCGAGGGAATCTACCTCAACAATCAAATCGTATTCGGTTTTTTCAACTCGGAGCCAAAACTTATGCCCTACTTTTTGGCGGGATATGGTGAGCAATTTCCTTCCCTTTATCTTTCCTTACTAACAAGTAAACCCCCATTCCAGGCATCCCCCTAATCCACACGATGGTCTGGCTGCTCGTGGTGCTCATCAAGAAGGACTTCAAAGTGGAGCGCTGCCTCGGCTCCTACTACCTCGAGCCCGAGTTCTGGATTCTCGACGGACCCCGGATGGCGGAGCTCGTCATCAACCTCTTCTTCATCTGCAACGTCATCCGCGTGCTCTACTCGAAGGTGCGCGAGTCGAACAACACCTCGGAGGCGGGACTGAAAAAGTCGGTGAAGGCGGCGATGATGCTCTTGCCTCTGCTCGGCGTGCCCAACATCATGCAGACGATTCCGTTCGCGCCGACTAGGGATAATATTATGGTGAGCATCTTGGAGCAAATGAGCATTAATGAAGTGAGTTATAATATGAAATTCTAGGTGTTCGCCGTCTGGACCTATACCGCTTCGTTCACTTATATGTATCAGGGACTCATGGTGGCCAGTATTTACTGCTTTACTAATAAAGAGGTAAGCTTTTCGTTTTTGTCTTACTTATTACTATTTCAACTTAGGTCAACCACGTGCTGAAAGCCTTCTACGCAAGATACCGACTGCTGCACAAATCGCAAAATGAGCTGCGCCGCGGCTCACGAAGCGTAGCATCGCACTATGCCGCCAAGAATGGAAATGCGAGTCAGGCGGTCACTCAGGTAGGCCTTTATTCATATCATAAATTGATAAAACTGAAAAACGTCTGAAATTTCAGACGAACAACGTCGACGAGTCCGGCAAACTGTCGCCGTTCCCATCGCGCAGCAAGAAGGGCAGCGACGACTCGACGACGAAGCTGATGAAGGATACAGTGGTAAGCCCCTCCCCTTTTTAATTAAATTCCATTGAAAAGTTACAGATCGACGAGGAGAAGAACGCGAACAACAACGGCTACGGATCCGCAGGCGAGATGACACCGTTGCGTGAAGGGTATGAAGAGTAGTAGTTCGGTACGACTCGTGTTGTGATTCCACTTGCATCTCACTAGGGAATGTCTAAAATGTAAACTATAGCATTCGAAAGCTCTTGTTTCAACGAGCTCAGCAATGTGTACCATTTTTTCTACCGAGCTCTGTGAGCCGAGATATGGAGCTCCAAAACTAGTACACTTCTGGACTTTTAATCTTTTCAGTGCTAAACTTTAGAGCTCTATACCTCGGCTCATAGAGCTCGGTAGGAAAAATGAAACACAGTTTTGAACTCGTTAGAACAAGAGCTTTCGAATGATATAGATTTCATTTCTTTTTAGCAAAAGAGCTTTTTTACATAGTCTTGTAATGCTCTTGTTTTCAGTTTTTTCAGTTTTGCTCATTACTCTTCTCTAGATGAACTATAGAACTTTCAGATCCGAGCCCTCGTCAACTCCTCACAAATCTCCATAATTCCCCACTCTTTTCTACTTTCCCCCCTCTCCATTCCATACCCACAGTTGTTCTAACCCCCCAATGAAACGGTTGGCTTTTCTCTGTACACTTTACATAATCCCCCCCCCCCCCCCCAAAGTTCCCCCGTTGCCAAAAAAACACGATATAAAATTAACAAAATGGCCCTGGCTTTTTAGTACTCTATACTGGCTAGACTCGCTTCTCTTTCCCATCAGAACTGAATCGAAATATGTGCTGAATTTCATTTGATCCCAGTGATTTTTTTCCTTCTTTTTGTACCTTTTTCTCCCGGGGAATATTATTTTACTTTTTGTGCAACTGAATTTGAATCTGAATCTGAATCTGAAACTGAAACTGTCTGAAAAAAGAAAAGAACAATGAAAATTTCTAACATTAAAACAACATACCATTTCCTTCAATTGCCCACTTTATGGCCTTCATCTCCCCGTATAAAAGTGGCGTCCTGAAACTGCCAACATCCCATCTTCAACATGAAGTCTTCCATCGTCTTCCTGGCTCTTCTCGTGCTCGCCACCGTCTCGGCGAACGTCTCCTGCCGCGACGAGTACCGCTGCGCCGACGACGAGGTGTGCTGGAACGGAGAATGCGTGCGCAAGGATCCCCATCTGCCGGCGAGACGCTTCCGCAATCAGTATGGATATGATGTGGCCAAAAAGTCGCTGAGATGCCACGTGTCTCGCGACTGTCGTAAGCTGGGAGTCGGATACGTGTGCTCCAAGGGCAGCTGCCGTTTGATTCGTCACTTTTGAGATGGGATAAAGTTGTGCATTTTTTCCTTGTTTATTCGTAGAAGTGGACCTGAAAATTATAATTGAGAAATATGTGATTTACACTGCTTCTAATTCTCCTCCAATTCCACGTCATCACAACTCAACTGCCACGATGCTCCTTCCACTCGGATTGCCCTCCTGGTAGACCATGTCTCAACGGATTCTGTGTCTTCATTCCGAACTAACATGATGCTCAAAACTCTTTATTAACTTCCATCAATACAATGCCCATTAATGCACGCCCAATCGGGTGGACAGTTGACGGGACACACGGATTGCGACAGAATGCACTTGCCATCGATGCAGTCGTGGTGAGGTGGGCAGGAGCAAGTGGTGAAATGATGAGCAGGAATAACGAAGCACGATCCGAAGAAGCATATCATGTCTGGGAAGCAATCCGCATCGATCTCACACGAGGAGGAGGAGAAGGCAACCAGGAAGGTGAGGAGAAGGAGGAGGATCTTCATGATTGAAAAAAGGGAATTTTGTGGCGGTTATAAAAGGGAAATACATTCCGGGAAAGGCGGAATGTGAGAGGCTATAAAACTAGCGTTCAAGTTTCATACTTTCCAAAGATGAAGACCTTCTCTCTCCTCCTCCTCCTCCTGCTCGCCTTCGTGTCGACAGCACTTTCCTTCAACGAGTGCTACAAAAAATCGGATTGTCCCCGTGGAATGGGCTGCTTCTTCGGACACTGCGTGTTCTTCCATCGTCAGTTCAGCGCCTGCTCGTGCCCACCTCACCACGACTGCATCGATGGCAACTGCATTCCGTCGCAATCCGTGTGCCCCGTCAACTGTCCGGACAACTGGGCGTGTATTGATGGGCGGTGCATTAATGGACAGTGATGATGATTGAATAAAGTGTTGTGAGCATTTTCAGTTTGTTTGTGAGGTTTTGAACAGTGTGACTTCACTAGGATTCGAGAGTTATCAGTTTTTTCAGTGCCATCGTGAAATGACATCGCTTTTGAAATTAGTGGCCTAACTTTCTTCTCCTTTTTTCACAACGTGCTCATCAGTGGGACTACGGTACTCGAGCAATTTACGAGATACCTTGAATTCCAGAAAAAATTTTGGCCTAACATCCTCTAATGTAATATACTATCAAAATGATCTCGACCGTAGTTAAGCTTACTTGGCGGCTATAGGAAGAGCTAACCATCCTTCGCGTTTCCGGGTTGTTAGTCCGATTAAAGAAGTGCTTGGAGCACTGACCAAGACTGATGAAGAAAAATTACTTTCTCTAAGAAAATGACTAAAAGTCACAGAAATTTTCAAACATTTTCAAAAAAAAAAGAAAAAAAAACCCACCTTTTTCTTTCTCTCCATCCATCCATCATATCCGGGGCGTCGTCCTCCTCCAGCATTCCAGCATGAAAAGACAATATGAGTGTAGCATTTGAACCCCCTCCCCCCTGTACAAAGACACATCCCAGTATGCATTCCAGCATGAAAAGACAATATGAGTGTAGCATTTGAACCCCCTCCCCCCTGTACAGAGACACATCCCAGTATGCATTCCAGTCTGATAAGACGAGGTTAGGGTAGCATTCTAACCAACATCCCCCCTATACAGAGACTCATCCCAGTATGCATTCCAGTCTGATAAGACGAGGTTAGGGTAGCATTCTAACCAACATCCCCCCTATACAGAGACTCATCCCAGTATGCATTCCAGTCTGATAAAACGAGATTAGGGTAGCATTCTAACCAACATCCCCCCTATACAGAGACTCATCCCAGTATGCATTCCAGTATGATAAGACGAGGTTAGGGTAGCATTCTAACCAACATCCCCCCTATACAGAGACTCATCCCAGTATGCATTCCAGTCTGATAAGACGAGGTTAGGGTAGCATTCTAACCAACATCCCCCCTATACAGAGACTCATCCCAGTATGCATTCCAGTCTGATAAGACGAGATTAGGGTAGCATTCTAACCAACATCCCCCCTATACAGAGACTCATCCCAGTATGCATTCCAGTATGATAAGACGAGGTTAGGGTAGCATTCTAACCAACAGCCCCCCTATACAGAGACTCATCCCAGTATGCATTCCAGTCTGATAAGACGAGGTTAGGGTAGCATTCTAACCAACAGCCCCCCTATACAGAGACTCATCCCAGTATGCATTCCAGTCTGATAAGACGAGGTTAGGGTAGCATTCTAACCAACATCCCCCCTATACAGAGACTCATCCCAGTATGCATTCCAGTATGATAAGACGAGGTTAGGGTAGCATTCTAACCAACATCCCCCCTATACAGAGACTCATCCCAGTATGCATTCCAGTCTGATAAGACGAGGTTAGGGTAGCATTCTAACCAACATCCCCCCTATACAGAGACTCATCCCAGTATGCATTCCAGTCTGATAAGACGAGATTAGGGTAGCATTCTAACCAACATCCCCCCTATACAGAGACTCATCCCAGTATGCATTCCAGTATGATAAGACGAGGTTAGGGTAGCATTCTAACCAACAGCCCCCCTATACAGAGACTCATCCCAGTATGCATTCCAGTATGATAAGACGAGGTTAGGGTAGCATTCTAACCAACATCCCCCCTATACAGAGACTCATCCCAGTATGCATTCCAGTCTGATAAGACGAGGTTAGGGTAGCATTCTAACCAACATCCCCCCTATACAGAGACTCATCCCAGTATGCATTCCAGTCTGATAAGACGAGGTTAGGGTAGCATTCTAACCAACATCCCCCCTATACAGAGACTCATCCCAGTATGCATTCCAGTCTGATAAGACGAGATTAGGGTAGCATTCTAACCAACATCCCCCCTATACAGAGACTCATCCCAGTATGCATTCCAGTATGATAAGACGAGGTTAGGGTAGCATTCTAACCAACAGCCCCCCTATACAGAGACTCATCCCAGTATGCATTCCAGTCTGATAAGACGAGGTTAGGGTAGCATTCTAACCAACAGCCCCCCTATACAGAGACTCATCCCAGTATGCATTCCAGTCTGATAAGACGAGGTTAGGGTAGCATTCTAACCAACATCCCCCCTATACAGAGACTCATCCCAGTATGCATTCCAGTATGATAAGACGAGGTTAGGGTAGCATTCTAACCAACATCCCCCCTATACAGAGACTCATCCCAGTATGCATTCCAGTCTGATAAGACGAGGTTAGGGTAGCATTCTAACCAACATCCCCCCTATACAGAGACTCATCCCAGTATGCATTCCAGTCTGATAAGACGAGATTAGGGTAGCATTCTAACCAACATCCCCCCTATACAGAGACTCATCCCAGTATGCATTCCAGTATGATAAGACGAGGTTAGGGTAGCATTCTAACCAACAGCCCCCCTATACAGAGACTCATCCCAGTATGCATTCCAGTATGATAAGACGAGGTTAGGGTAGCATTCTAACCAACAGCCCCCCTATACAGAGACTCATCCCAGTATGCATTCCAGTCTGATAAGACGAGGTTAGGGTAGCATTCTAACCAACATCCCCCTATACAGAGACTCATCCCAGTATGCATTCCAGTATGATAAGACGAGGTTAGGGTAGCATTCTAACCAACATCCCCCTATACAGAGACTCATCCCAGTATGCATTCCAGTATGATAAGACGAGGTTAGGGTAGCATTCTAACCAACAGCCCCCCTATACAGAGACTCATCCCAGTATGCATTCCAGTCTGATAAGACGAGGTTAGGGTAGCATTCTAACCAACATCCCCCTATACAGAGACTCATCCCAGTATGCATTCCAGTATGATAAGACGAGGTTAGGGTAGCATTCTAAACAACAGCCCCCCTATACAGAGACTCATCCCAGTATGCATTCCAGTCTGATAAGACGAGGTTAGGGTAGCATTCTAACCAACATCCCCCTATACAGAGACTCATCCCAGTATGCATTCCAGTATGATAAGACGAGGTTAGGGTAGCATTCTAACCAACATCCCCCTATACAGAGACTCATCCCAGTATGCATTCCAGTCTGATAAGACGAGGTTAGGGTAGCATTCTAACCAACAGCCCCCCTATACAGAGACTCATCCCAGTATGCATTCCAGTCTGATAAGACGAGGTTAGGGTAGCATTCTAACCAACATCCCCCTATACAGAGACTCATCCCAGTATGCATTCCAGTATGATAAGACGAGGTTAGGGTAGCATTCTAACCAACATCCCCCTATACAGAGACTCATCCCAGTATGCATTCCAGTATGATAAGACGAGGTTAGGGTAGCATTCTAACCAACATCCCCCTATACAGAGACTCATCCCAGTATGCATTCCAGTATGATAAGACGAGGTTAGGGTAGCATTCTAACCAACATCCCCCTATACAGAGACTCATCCCAGTATGCATTCCAGTATGATAAGACGAGGTTAGGGTAGCATTCTAACCAACATCCCCCTATACAGAGACTCATCCCAGTATGCATTCCAGTCTGATAAGACGAGGTTAGGGTAGCATTCTAACCAACATCCCCCTATACAGAGACTCATCCCAGTATGCATTCCAGTATGATAAGACGAGGTTAGGGTAGCATTCTAACCAACATCCCCCCTATACAGAGACTCATCCCAGTATGCATTCCAGTATGATAAGACGAGGTTAGGGTAGCATTCTAACCAACAGCCCCCCTATACAGAGACTCATCCCAGTATGCATTCCAGTCTGATAAGACGAGGTTAGGGTAGCATTCTAACCAACATCCCCCCTATACAGAGACTCATCCCAGTATGCATTCCAGTATGATAAGACGAGGTTAGGGTAGCATTCTAACCAACATCCCCCTATACAGAGACTCATCCCAGTATGCATTCCAGTATGATAAGACGAGGTTAGGGTAGCATTCTAACCAACATCCCCCCTATACAGAGACTCATCCCAGTATGCATTCCAGTATGATAAGACGAGGTTAGGGTAGCATTCTAACCAACATCCCCCTATACAGAGACTCATCCCAGTATGCATTCCAGTATGATAAGACGAGGTTAGGGTAGCATTCTAACCAACATCCCCCCTATACAGAGACTCATCCCAGTATGCATTCCAGTATGATAAGACGAGGTTAGGGTAGCATTCTAACCAACAGCCCCCCTATACAGAGACTCATCCCAGTATGCATTCCAGTATGATAAGACGAGGTTAGGGTAGCATTCTAACCAACAGCCCCCCTATACAGAGACTCATCCCAGTATGCATTCCAGTCTGATAAGACGAGGTTAGGGTAGCATTCTAACCAACAGCCCCCCTATACAGAGACTCATCCCAGTATGCATTCCAGTCTGATAAGACGAGGTTAGGGTAGCATTCTAACCAACATCCCCCTATACAGAGACTCATCCCAGTATGCATTCCAGTATGATAAGACGAGGTTAGGGTAGCATTCTAACCAACATCCCCCTATACAGAGACTCATCCCAGTATGCATTCCAGTATGATAAGACGAGGTTAGGGTAGCATTCTAACCAACAGCCCCCCTATACAGAGACTCATCCCAGTATGCATTCCAGTATGATAAGACGAGGTTAGGGTAGCATTCTAACCAACATCCCCCCTATACAGAGACTCATCCCAGTATGCATTCCAGTCTGATAAGACGAGGTTAGGGTAGCATTCTAACCAACATCCCCCTATACAGAGACTCATCCCAGTATGCATTCCAGTCTGATAAGACGAGGTTAGGGTAGCATTCTAACCAACATCCCCCTATACAGAGACTCATCCCAGTATGCATTCCAGTCTGATAAGACGAGGTTAGGGTAGCATTCTAACCAACATCCCCCTATACAGAGACTCATCCCAGTATGCATTCCAGTCTGATAAGACGAGGTTAGGGTAGCATTCTAACCAACATCCCCCTATACAGAGACTCATCCCAGTATGCATTCCAGTATGATAAGACGAGGTTAGGGTAGCATTCTAACCAACATCCCCCTATACAGAGACTCATCCCAGTATGCATTCCAGTATGATAAGACGAGGTTAGGGTAGCATTCTAACCAACATCCCCCCTATACAGAGACTCATCCCAGTATGCATTCCAGTCTGATAAGACGAGGTTAGGGTAGCATTCTAACCAACATCCCCCTATACAGAGACTCATCCCAGTATGCATTCCAGTCTGATAAGACGAGGTTAGGGTAGCATTCTAACCAACATCCCCCCTATACAGAGACTCATCCCAGTATGCATTCCAGTATGATAAGACGAGGTTAGGGTAGCATTCTAACCAACAGCCCCCCTATACAGAGACTCATCCCAGTATGCATTCCAGTCTGATAAGACGAGGTTAGGGTAGCATTCTAACCAACAGCCCCCCTATACAGAGACTCATCCCAGTATGCATTCCAGTCTGATAAGACGAGGTTAGGGTAGCATTCTAACCAACATCCCCCTATACAGAGACTCATCCCAGTATGCATTCCAGTATGATAAGACGAGGTTAGGGTAGCATTCTAACCAACATCCCCCCTATACAGAGACTCATCCCAGTATGCATTCCAGTATGATAATACGAGGTTAGGGTAGCATTCTAACCAACATCCCCCCTATACAGAGACTCATCCCAGTATGCATTCCAGTATGATAAGACGAGGTTAGGGTAGCATTCTAACCAACATCCCCCTATACAGAGACTCATCCCAGTATGCATTCCAGTATGATAAGACGAGGTTAGGGTAGCATTCTAACCAACATCCCCCTATACAGAGACTCATCCCAGTATGCATTCCAGTCTGATAAGACGAGGTTAGGGTAGCATTCTAACCAACAGCCCCCCTATACAGAGACTCATCCCAGTATGCATTCCAGTATGATAAGACGAGGTTAGGGTAGCATTCTAACCAACAGCCCCCCTATACAGAGACTCATCCCAGTATGCATTCCAGTCTGATAAGACGAGGTTAGGGTAGCATTCTAACCAACATCCCCCTATACAGAGACTCATCCCAGTATGCATTCCAGTATGATAAGACGAGGTTAGGGTAGCATTCTAACCAACATCCCCCCTATACAGAGACTCATCCCAGTATGCATTCCAGTCTGATAAGACGAGGTTAGGGTAGCATTCTAACCAACATCCCCCTATACAGAGACTCATCCCAGTATGCATTCCAGTCTGATAAGACGAGGTTAGGGTAGCATTCTAACCAACAGCCCCCTATACAGAGACTCATCCCAGTATGCATTCCAGTATGATAAGACGAGGTTAGGGTAGCATTCTAACCAACATCCCCCTATACAGAGACTCATCCCAGTATGCATTCCAGTATGATAAGACGAGGTTAGGGTAGCATTCTAACCAACATCCCCCCTATACAGAGACTCATCCCAGTATGCATTCCAGTCTGATAAGACGAGGTTAGGGTAGCATTCTAACCAACATCCCCCCTATACAGAGACTCATCCCAGTATGCATTCCAGTCTGATAAGACGAGGTTAGGGTAGCATTCTAACCAACATCCCCCTATACAGAGACTCATCCCAGTATGCATTCCAGTCTGATAAGACGAGGTTAGGGTAGCATTCTAACCAACATCCCCCTATACAGAGACTCATCCCAGTATGCATTCCAGTCTGATAAGACGAGGTTAGGGTAGCATTCTAACCAACATCCCCCTATACAGAGACTCATCCCAGTATGCATTCCAGTATGATAAGACGAGGTTAGGGTAGCATTCTAACCAACATCCCCCTATACAGAGACTCATCCCAGTATGCATTCCAGTCTGATAAGACGAGGTTAGGGTAGCATTCTAACCAACATCCCCCCTATACAGAGACTCATCCCAGTATGCATTCCAGTCTGATAAGACGAGGTTAGGGTAGCATTCTAACCAACATCCCCCTATACAGAGACTCATCCCAGTATGCATTCCAGTCTGATAAGACGAGGTTAGGGTAGCATTCTAACCAACAGCCCCCCTATACAGAGACTCATCCCAGTATGCATTCCAGTCTGATAAGACGAGGTTAGGGTAGCATTCTAACCAACATCCCCCTATACAGAGACTCATCCCAGTATGCATTCCAGTCTGATAAGACGAGGTTAGGGTAGCATTCTAACCAACATCCCCCTATACAGAGACTCATCCCAGTATGCATTCCAGTATGATAAGACGAGGTTAGGGTAGCATTCTAACCAACATCCCCCTATACAGAGACTCATCCCAGTATGCATTCCAGTATGATAAGACGAGGTTAGGGTAGCATTCTAACCAACATCCCCCCTATACAGAGACTCATCCCAGTATGCATTCCAGTCTGATAAGACGAGGTTAGGGTAGCATTCTAACCAACAGCCCCCCTATACAGAGACTCATCCCAGTATGCATTCCAGTCTGATAAGACGAGGTTAGGGTAGCATTCTAACCAACAGCCCCCCTATACAGAGACTCATCCCAGTATGCATTCCAGTCTGATAAGACGAGGTTAGGGTAGCATTCTAACCAACATCCCCCTATACAGAGACTCATCCCAGTATGCATTCCAGTCTGATAAGACGAGGTTAGGGTAGCATTCTAACCAACAGCCCCCCTATACAGAGACTCATCCCAGTATGCATTCCAGTCTGATAAGACGAGGTTAGGGTAGCATTCTAACCAACAGCCCCCCTATACAGAGACTCATCCCAGTATGCATTCCAGTCTGATAAGACGAGGTTAGGGTAGCATTCTAACCAACATCCCCCCTATACAGAGACTCATCCCAGTATGCATTCCAGTCTGATAAGACGAGGTTAGGGTAGCATTCTAACCAACAGCCCCCCTATACAGAGACTCATCCCAGTATGCATTCCAGTCTGATAAGACGAGGTTAGGGTAGCATTCTAACCAACATCCCCCTATACAGAGACTCATCCCAGTATGCATTCCAGTCTGATAAGACGAGGTTAGGGTAGCATTCTAACCAACAGCCCCCCTATACAGAGACTCATCCCAGTATGCATTCCAGTCTGATAAGACGAGGTTAGGGTAGCATTCTAACCAACATCCCCCCTATACAGAGACTCATCCCAGTATGCATTCCAGTCTGATAAGACGAGGTTAGGGTAGCATTCTAACCAACATCCCCCCTATACAGAGACTCATCCCAGTATGCATTCCAGTCTGATAAGACGAGGTTAGGGTAGCATTCTAACCAACATCCCCCTATACAGAGACTCATCCCAGTATGCATTCCAGTCTGATAAGACGAGGTTAGGGTAGCATTCTAACCAACAGCCCCCCTATACAGAGACTCATCCCAGTATGCATTCCAGTCTGATAAGACGAGGTTAGGGTAGCATTCTAACCAACATCCCCCCTATACAGAGACTCATCCCAGTATGCATTCCAGTCTGATAAGACGAGGTTAGGGTAGCATTCTAACCAACATCCCCCCTATACAGAGACTCATCCCAGTATGCATTCCAGTCTGATAAGACGAGGTTAGGGTAGCATTCTAACCAACATCCCCCCTATACAGAGACTCATCCCAGTATGCATTCCAGTCTGATAAGACGAGGTTAGGGTAGCATTCTAACCAACATCCCCCCTATACAGAGACTCATCCCAGTATGCATTCCAGTCTGATAAGACGAGGTTAGGGTAGCATTCTAACCAACATCCCCCCTATACAGAGACTCATCCCAGTATGCATTCCAGTCTGATAAGACGAGGTTAGGGTAGCATTCTAACCAACAGCCCCCCTATACAGAGACTCATCCCAGTATGCATTCCAGTCTGATAAGACGAGGTTAGGGTAGCATTCTAACCAACAGCCCCCCTATACAGAGACTCATCCCAGTATGCATTCCAGTCTGATAAGACGAGGTTAGGGTAGCATTCTAACCAACATCCCCCCTATACAGAGACTCATCCCAGTATGCATTCCAGTCTGATAAGACGAGGTTAGGGTAGCATTCTAACCAACATCCCCCCTATACAGAGACTCATCCCAGTATGCATTCCAGTCTGATAAGACGAGGTTAGGGTAGCATTCTAACCAACATCCCCCCTATACAGAGACTCATCCCAGTATGCATTCCAGTCTGATAAGACGAGGTTAGGGTAGCATTCTAACCAACATCCCCCCTATACAGAGACTCATCCCAGTATGCATTCCAGTCTGATAAGACGAGGTTAGGGTAGCATTCTAACCAACATCCCCCCTATACAGAGACTCATCCCAGTATGCATTCCAGTCTGATAAGACGAGGTTAGGGTAGCATTCTAACCAACATCCCCCTATACAGAGACTCATCCCAGTATGCATTCCAGTCTGATAAGACGAGGTTAGGGTAGCATTCTAACCAACATCCCCCTATACAGAGACTCATCCCAGTATGCATTCCAGTCTGATAAGACGAGGTTAGGGTAGCATTCTAACCAACAGCCCCCCTATACAGAGACTCATCCCAGTAGGCATTCCAGTCTGATAAGACGAGGTTAGGGTAGCATTCTAACCAACATCCCCCTATACAGAGACTCATCCCAGTATGCATTCCAGTCTGATAAGACGAGGTTAGGGTAGCATTCTAACCAACAGCCCCCCTATACAGAGACTCATCCCAGTATGCATTCCAGTCTGATAAGACGAGGTTAGGGTAGCATTCTAACCAACATCCCCCCTATACAGAGACTCATCCCAGTATGCATTCCAGTCTGATAAGACGAGGTTAGGGTAGCATTCTAACCAACATCCCCCCTATACAGAGACTCATCCCAGTATGCATTCCAGTCTGATAAGACGAGGTTAGGGTAGCATTCTAACCAACAGCCCCCCTATACAGAGACTCATCCCAGTATGCATTCCAGTCTGATAAGACGAGGTTAGGGTAGCATTCTAACCAACAGCCCCCCTATACAGAGACTCATCCCAGTATGCATTCCAGTCTGAGACCCATCCCCCCACCCCTCAAAAGTTGATCCATCCTTGGCCCCAAAAAAATGTAAAACTCATCTCATATATCCAATCCGGGGCCTCGTCCTCCTCCATGCTCCTCCATGCTGTTCCAATGCTCCACGGGCTCCACCAAACATCATCCAGGTTGAAGAGTGAATTGATTCATCCTTAGGTCTGCAACAACGGATTAATTAAACGATAGATAAACGTAAAAAGAAATATCAGAGCAATGAACAAGGTCACCATCCACCATGAGAGAAAGAGTGGTGAATGAACGTTCTGGAAGGAGGGGGGAGGAGGAGAGGGATGTGTCGATGAGATAGAAAGTAGGTCAATCTTTACTATTACTAACGGACAAATTCTGTGTGTCTGTCGGTGTATCTGTGAGTAGCGGACCCTGGAGAAGTCCCTAGAAATAGGAATAAGCCCAATTTTTGGTTATGGCCCTTATTTGGTGCCGCGATGATGCCCGTCCAAACTAGAAGTTGATAGCTTTAATTTGAAGGGTACTTTACCTGAAAATTTCTGCAAATGGCCCTTGCGCGGGACCCAAAACCGCGTGCACATGTACGCACCTGCGCTGCCCCATCCAAGCGTGTTGGGGTGGTCCATGCGGGTACGCGGGCGGATGGTGTGCAGAGGGTCAGGGGTTCGATTCTTTTCGAGTCAAAACATTTTTGCTTTCATTGGGAAAGTGTATTGGGACATTTTAGCGAACACTCGGCCCCATAAGAAGCCAGCCGAAGAGCTGCGGCAGCAGCTCGACCGGCTGGTACGTTACAAGCCACGCCCTTTTTTGGTGGGCGGGAGGGGTCAAAAAAATTGGCTAGTTGTTGAAGATAGCAGAAATCGATAAACTACGATCATTGTAAAAAAGGAATTTTCGCCACGAAAGAAAGGTACAAGGGATTGGAAAAGCGCTCTAATCGGGAACTCGGACGCGAAAAATTATTATTTAAAAAAAAAAGAAACATTGGGAAAAACAGAGCAGTGAAAAAAGGTCACCATCCACGACGAGGTAAAGTGTGATGAATGAGCCATTTGGAAGACTGGGGTGTCTATAGAGATGTGTCGATGGAGAAAATCGAAAACGTTGCAAGCCACGCCCCTTTTCTAATGACGTACATGAGGGGTTATCGATTAAATGTTTGTATGTTTCAAGTAGAGTATTTACTGATTTCTAAATTCATGGAATCATTGGCAGTTGAATATTAGGAGTATTTTACATCTAGAGTTTGTGAAAAAATATCGACGGAGAGTACAAGCTAATCGGAAAAACTGGGAAAAAAGCGAAAAAACAGAAGCTATGGAGAGAGTCACCATCCACCATGAGGTAAAGAGTGAAGAATGGGTGTTCTGGAAGGTGGGGGGAGGGGGACTTAATGTGTCGATGGAGAGACAACGAGAGAAAGAGAGACACAGAGATAGAAGGTAGGTCAATATGTTACAAGACACGCCCCCTTTTTATGGGCGGGGGAGGCCAAAAACTATTGATTGGCATGATGCCAAAGTTAGGAGCAATGTTATAGGAAGAAGGTTTTGTTTCTCCCCGTCTCTTGATGTAAGAGAGCATTATTTTAAGGTTTTTACCGAACATCGTTTTCTAAAACGGTCTTGAATCAAAGACGCATAACACTTGATTTTCATGATTCTCCCACCACCATCACTCCGATTCTCCAACATTTCGCATATTCACCATAAAACAAACAATTCAATGCTCAAAACTCTTTATCCAAATCAACAATTAACTTCCATCGATGCACTTCCCATTGATGCACGCCCAATCGGGTGGACAGTTGACGGGGCACACGGATTGCGACGGGATGCACTTGCCATCGATGCAGTCGTGGTGTGGTGGGCACGAGCAAGTGGTGAACTGACGAGTGTAGGCAGAGTAGGACGTTCCGATGCAGACGCCACAGAAGCACACTGATTCCGGACTGCAATCCTCATTGGTCACGCATCCAGTGGATGGGGATACGAAGGCGAGCAGAAGCAGGAGGGTGAGAGAGAAGGTCTTCATCTTTGGAAAGTATTAAGTTTGCATGCTATTTTTATACCCTTTCTACATTCCACCTTTTCCGGAATGTACCACCCCTTTATAACCGCCACAAAATTCCCTATTTTCAACCATGAAGACCCTCCTTCTCCTCACCTTCCTAGTTGCCTTCTCCTCCTCGTGTGAGACCGATGCGGATTGCTTCCCAGACATGATATGCTTCTTCGGATCGTGCGTCGACATGCCTGCTCGTCATTTCACCACTTGCTCCTGCCCACCTCACCACGACTGCATCGATGGCAAGTGCATTCTGTCGCAATCCGTGTGCCCCGTCAACTGTCCACCCGATTGGGCGTGCATTAATGGGCATTGTATTGATGGAAGTTAATAAAGAGTTTTAAGTTTCATGTTATTTTGGAATGAAGACACAGAATCCGTTGAGACATGGTCGACCAGGATTGCAATCCGAGTGGGACAAGCATCGTGGCAGTTGAGTTGTGATGACGTGGAATTGGAGGATAATCAGAAGTAGGAGAAGGAGAAGATGCATGGTTATGAAAAGGAATGGAATGCGTTTCTGTACGTTTTTCTGTAGAATACGGCTATAATTCGATCATGGGAACAATAAGAAAAAATGGATAGTGATCATAAAACAGAACAAGTGAGAAATAGGGAGAACTTTGTAGAAATTTTTGTGTCATAAAAATGACTCAAAATCAGAACAAACTTTTTCACAATATATTTCGTTCAACAATCTTTATTCTCAACATTATCATATCCTTATCATTTTGTAATCTTCAAACAGAATCCCGCAAAACACAAGTGCCACAGTCCACAGTCATCGGTCTTCTCGCACGTCTTCGGGATCGGCTCATCAGTCACGATCAAGTTACGTCTGACGGTGGTGCAAAAGTGTAGAATGCACACTTCGAAGTCGTCACAGTCCGCCATGGTGTCACAACGGTCCAGTGGTTTGTGGGCGATGGAGGCGGTGGTGAGAAGGAGGAGAAGGAGTAGGAGAATCATATTTGAATTGTGTGTGTGATTTTCGACGCTAGTTTTATAGTTTTGATTCGGGGGAATGTGAGATGGTGATTCGATTATAATGTTGGTCTTTTTATATCAATAGATCATAGCATTTTCGAATTCGAAAGATCCAAAAGAAATACATTTTATTGCACCCAATAAAACCATTAAAAAACCATTAGAAGTTCATTCCTTCTCTGTCGACTCGGTGTCCTCATTCGACATTGTCGATTTCGTGGATCTCACCGACTTCTCCGACACCACCACCTCATCCAGCTCCTCCTCCTCTTCGTCGTCGTATTGATGGAAGAAGCTGGAATTCTTTACCTAATTTTCATATATTCTGTAATAGGTACCCCAAAATAAACAAGATGACTGCCATGTAGATGTCGCTGACTAGATACACTGCCCAGCAAATGATGTACGCCCAGCAACCATCTGAAAGAGCACATATTCTGGACGTCTAGAGCTCGAAACGCATACAAGTGTACTGCTCCATCACTTTCCTTCCAACCACGTCAGAAGTGCTCACGGTGACGCCGGTGAGTTTGAGCACCGAGTAGATGATGAGGACGAAGGAGAGCAGTCCGTACCAGATTTGGTTGGGGCAGCAGATCAGGAGGAAGTAGAATGTGGCGCTGCACCACTGAAAAGAGCACGTTCAATGGGAGCTTTGAGAAGAAGTGGCTACCATGCAAACCATCGAGAACATGAAGACTCTCCAGAACGCGAAACGCACTTCCAGCGCATACGCGTCGTTCTGGTCGAACTCGGCGTCGAAGCTTCTACTGAAAGCAGAAGAATGTTGCTCTTTTTAATCTGCTCAGCTCTGAAAACCAAAAACCCACTAATCAATAACAGCGACCATGTAGAAGGTGGAGAAAACGATGAGAACGATAGGCACGATGATAAAGTGACGGAGTGGCTGGATGCCACGAGTCTTTCTCGTCAGGTCGATCGCCATCTTGCAATTTTCTCTTGATCCGGTTGCGTTTCGGTGCGATTGGTTTTTGAAACTGATTGTGAAACTTTGGAAGGGGGGAAGGGGATGTGGCAAGATGAGGGACGGGGTGGGGTCAACTGCTCGGGGTTTTCACGTTTTTACATATTATGAAAGCGTGTCTTCTTTTTTGAAAGATACATGTAGTGCACTGATAAAATCCAAATGAGTGTCTTTTTTAGAATCTGGAAATATAAAGTCTTACATGAGCTACAAATTTACAGCACATTTTGTTAAATCGAAAATGTGAAATTGCACAAAATTGCGAATATCTCCGTTCATATTGATTTTCATGAGAAGTGATTAACTGACAAATTGTAGCTCTGGTATCAATAAACATCTTCAGAAAATTTGAGCTAAAAAGAGCAAAAATGGGCGGAGTTATGGGGGCTCAAAACTTAAAAGTATGGAAACTGCGTTTTGAGGAGTTCTCAATTTAAGTTTTTTTTAAGTCAAAGAGAAAATCTATCCGATATTCTCCCTGAATTTGATCCCCCTGATATTCTGAATTCCCAATAAAAGGTGATAAAAACAAAAACACAATCAGTTAAATCCTTCTTTTGAACACATTTACATTCCAGTTTACACTCAAAGTTCTTTACTTCATTTATTCAGTAACAAAATCCAAATATCAAATATCAAATATCAATTTCCACAAACAAATTCAAACTTTCGGCACCACCCCTCTTTCCAAATTCATCGTCTCCACAATAGGCTTCGGCTCAAAATAGATCCGATGCCAAACTCCCTCGATCCTCTTCAAATCGCCCACATACTTGTCGCCCTCGAAGATCCAGAATCTCGAAGCAATAGAGAACAGGTGAATGTTTTTGATGCTGATGAACGATTGTAACAGACAAAATGCTTCTCCAATGAGAGCCGCAACATTGACAGCGAGGAAGAGGATGTGACAGTCAGTGGGTTGATTGCGTGGGTAGAGGAGGAAGGTGATGGCGGTGAGGCCCATGGCGATGAAGAAAAACGGAAGGATCTCGGGGCAGTCGACGTTTTTCAGGGGGCGGAGGCAGGTCTTGGCGGTGATCGTGAAGCCGATGGCGATGATGTGGATGAGGAGGAATGGGATGAGGTAGGTGGCGATCTGCAAAATGGCAGGATTATAATGGGGAGCTGAGAAAAAGTTGGTACTGGAGTTTTGAGCTCTCAAATTGAATGCTGAAAATGTGAAAGCTCAAGAGATGTATTGGTGCTTACCTTTTCAGTCAATTTCCCCAATTATAAAAAGGATTTCTGATCACGGAAGATGCTCTAAATCTAAATTTCACAATATTCTGAATGTTATTTTTGGCTAGGTGATATTTTTTCTTTTAGAGCATCCTATCTTTATTTCTATGTGTTGATAGAGAATGATATTTTCAGTTTTGAGCTATGACTTTCATGCTTTTTCAATGATATTTTCTTCAGATCATTTAGAAATATCACTATTCCTATTCAATCTTTATCTGATACTGATGTGATCAGAATCAACATCCCGCTCACAAATTCTTAATAACACTGCTCCCGATTCCAAGAAAATTGTATGCTCTCCAAACTTTCAAGCTTGAAGTACGCCTAAAATTATCTATACTAGCAAAAGTTTATGATAAATGCAACTTACAACTTGTAATTTGGTTTTGTTATTCACAAGTTTCGAATTTCGAAATGTGGTCAGTGTTGTCAGTAAGAAAAAGGTTATGAGATCTTACAAATAAGTATGAGCAAGTATTTCTCATCATAGTAAAAGATATAGAGATGGAGGAAAAAATAATCAAATAGAGCTCCACGTTTCACAATCAGTATTGTGGTCTGATGAGTTTCTGGAGTTCTTCAATGATAATTATATCATTCGAAAGCTCTTGTTTCAACGATTTCAGAACTGTGCTTCATTTTTTCTACCGAGCTTTATGAGTCGAGATATGGAACTCTGAATTTTGAACTGCATTGAAAATGTATTGGGGTTCAACTCTTCAGAGCTCGATATCTCGGCTCGCAGAGCTCACTGGGAAACATGAAAAACAGTTCCAAACTCGTTGAAACAAGAGCTTTCGGCTGATATAGAACTCACCCAACTAGGTCTAAAAAGCACCACGACCATATCAGCAGCAATTCCCAGGAACCCAGCAAGCGCGAACGCCTCTCCCAAAATGAGTCGCCTCTTGGTGACCTCCAACGCCACCAACTTCTTCAGAATCCACATCATCAGCGTGCAGTAGAGCAGAGCCGACGCCAGCGCGACGACGAGCGTGGCAAAGTGGAACTTCCACGAGTTGAGCATGTTCGTGTCGTCGTCGACGTCTTCTGGAGACACGCGACGCGGGAACATGTCCGGTTTGTAGCGAGACTTGTCGCCGTGGAGGATCAGGCACAGCTCGTTGAAGAACGGCTTCAGTGTGACGTTTATCATCATGAGGAATAGAAGAAGAAGCAGGGGGGAAGAAGACGTGAGGGGAGGAATGAAGTTGAAAGACGTTGCTATGGAGTCGTCGAGCTTCTGTTTCTCGAAACTAATTGTCAGTTGTGAGAGAGAGAGCGCGCACCGCAAAGAAGGTTTTATTATCCGGTACATGATTAGTTGTGACGTCAGCGCTTCCTTTTATTCTGCCTTGCTATCTTTGGGGGTAATCACATGACAATCTGAAGCTAGTTAATATTATTAACTTAATAAGATAACATTTCAAGTGAGAAAAGGTTGGGAAAATGAACTTTACAATGAGCAGCGAAACTTTCGCTTCGACGAGCTGTACTCTGCTGTGCTCTGCTCAATATAACGCGATAAATCTTCATGGTTTTTAGTGCCAAACAAAATAAGCATAAACATAATCATCATAAATTTCGAAATAAGAGGAATGTGATACATTGGGGGGATCCAGTGATTCTACGTACATTTTAAATACAAATAGCCTTGTTATTATTATGATAAGAGTATCTCAAGTAGAGGGCGGCGCTTCCGCATCCTCGATGGTTTTCATTTGATTAGTATAAACAACGAGCGGACTTCCAGAGTGATGATGGCTCGGCGATTCAGAAGGCAGGTACGAGTAGAGCGACGGGAGGATCTCGGCCATCTGATTCTTCTCCTTGATTTCCAGATAGCGGTGGTAGATTTTGAGAGCGTATTGTGCGTCGATCACCGAGTCGTGCGCCGCTTCTTGTATACTTTCTCCTGGAATTGATTCATCATTTATTTGTTAGGGAAAAAAAGAAGAAAGGAGGGTGAAAACTAGCATACCAAGTGTCATTCTGGCCAAAAACTGAAGAGAGAGCATGCGATCCGTCTCTTTTTTCCAAATCTCCACAGTGTCAATGACAGATGTGTCTGGGATCTGCAAATTTCGTTTAATTAGCTGATTGGATCACGGAATTATCAGATAATTGCAAATAGTCACTAATTAGTCGATAATTACATAATTAACTATTGAATACTAGTGACCTAATTACCCCTGAACTAATTAGACTCATTTCCATAGCTAATTAACTCCCTAATTAGCCCCCCACCACTGACATGAATATTCATGACTCCAAAATCGTTCTGCAACGCGTGTCCCACAAACACGACTCCTCTCTGCTGGAGCACCAACATCCTCAGGAGCACTCTTTTGTGCGACGTCAAAAACTTTGTCGAAAGCATCGGATTCAGGTCCTCTGCCACTATTCCGCTGAAACATTCATTTTACTTCACGTTTCTTTTGCTTCGAATAATTTAAATTTTTTACCTGTACATGGTAAGATAGTCAATAGGGACGGCTCCTTCGCCGAGGATCACGTGGTCATCGAATATCACTTTTTCGCCGGTCGAGTTCACCATAGATGCACGGCCTATCGCCTTGGATTGCGTCGATTTGTTCAGGTCGAAGAGGTTGGAGGGGAACTGGAAGGTACAGTAATCATTGAAGCTCCGCCTCTTCATGTCGAATTTTACTGTTATTTTTGTCCATTTTTCGATTAACTTGATTTAAAATACAATAAATATTATTGATAAATTTGTCAGAAAGCATCAAAAAGAGCCCCAACACCAAGCGATTTCCCTACCTGCACTTTTATAAACTCGCAATCCAATCCAACGAGCTCTCCCTGTCCAGGAAGCTCCTCGACACACCGAATCGCCTTCGACTCCTCCCCATTCACCGCCAAATTCTCCCCGGCGAAGAACATCTCCTCGGGAATCTTCTGCAACTGCGTCTTCACCTCGTACCCCTTCCGCTTGTACGCCAACAACGACGGCACCTTCCACTTGACGTTGATGGATCGTGCCTCGTGAGAGTGAAGGCGTGAGACGAGCTGCTCGTTGACCAGCGTCCATTCAGTGGAGGTGACCGGCGACTCGCGGAGCAGCGTGACCGGGTGCGTCCACCCGTCGCCGTTGCCGATGAAGTCGATCATCGCGTCCAGCTCATAGATGATGGCATTGGGCTCATCGTAGTCGGGGCTCTCACTGATATCCGAGAACTTGACGGTGCCATCGTGCATCGGCATAACGGCGATCCTCGACGGGATATAATGCGACCATCCAGGGCTCTCCACGTTCTCCAGCAGCTTCGTCTGCTCCTCCTGCCAATCCACGAGCCCGTGCTTGTACTTGCACACGCCAAGTCGTTTGCAAGCGGCTCCGTAGCGACACGGTTTGGTTTCGGCGGGCGACGCGGGCACCGATGGTTGGAATTGGGCGGGGCGTTGCTCGAAGATGGCGATTTGCTCACGCCAAAAGTGGAAAAAGTTGTTGGCGGCGGTGTTGGTGTCGATGAGCAGCAGTGGTGAGAGCGACTTGACTTTTCGCTTCACTTCCATTCGACTCTGAGGATAACACTGATAAAGGTCGACTACTGTGAGCTCACCGTCTTCTGACAATCCACACACTTCTTCTCGCCCATCTCAATAGTCCCCTCCTCAAAGTGCACCGCCTGATCCAACATCTGACACAGCGTCGCCCTCCGAATCATCGCATCGTACTCGAACGTCCACATCGAGTGCTCGTCCTCCACCGCCGGTTGCATGGCTCCGCACATTGTGCACTTATAGTGCTTCTCGAGCTGCGACGTCATCGGGAGCTCAACAGGTGGCTCCGGTGACATGGCGGGCATCACTGACGAAGGGCGTTGCGACTTCTCACACACATCCAGGAGCATCGCCTGGATGACGTGGTGCACGGCAGGAAACATTCCATTTTGCATGGTGACGTTGTGACGGAGCAGCGCCCACGAGAGATTGGTGGTGTTAATAGGGGAGGATACTTTCGAGGCGAACGCTATGAAAAGGAAGTGGAGCTCGCAAGTGATACAGGAGACGTCGAGGCATAAATGTCTAGAAACAATTAAGGTTTTCTATAGACGTGTGTTATAATAATAAAGAGCTTTACCTCAACACCACATCCCTCAACGGCGACAGGGAGAAGATAACATGAGCAACATTGTTAACAAGCATCTGGAGGTTGTTCTGCGACTGAAACGTCAAGTGTCGGAGCACATTCCACGTGTACGTCTCCATCGTCTCATCGGGCTTCTTGGTGATGCGATGGTTCTTCTGCGGCGGCATCGGCGGACGTCGGTAGAGCTTCGACACACGGAACCGCTCTTTTTTCGAGTTCTGCGGCGGTGTCATCGAGATTTCGGCGCCTTTTTCGATGGCGGGGTCTTCGAGAATGTACGGTACAATGTTGTGCTTCTTCAGTTTCGTGTTGGCTCGCGGGTTCTCGATTTGCAACGCGTAGTGAATGTTTTTCGCGTGCTGATGATTGCCCGGCGGTTTCATGCGTCTGAAAATGTATCCTTATCTTTGATATGTTTGCTTTTTATTATCAGTACCGATGACGAATCTCAGTGAACTGCGACGGCCAATCGCTGAGATATGGCTCATTGACAAAGGCCAGTGGAATCGAGCCGAGTGTCTGGGTGTTGTCGTCGATGGCGAATGAAACGGGCGGTTGAACCTGATATTTTACTGTTGGTTAAACAAAATAGATGAAAAGAGCATACCGGCGGAGCAGCGAACGTCGTCTCCTTCGAGTGATCATTGATCAGGGGATCTTCTCGGTCGCAGAACAGACTCACGATTCCTGGAAATTATTGGAGCATTATCATAGCAATGCTCACAAGGGAATAACTTAAGTGGGTAGAGGTCTCCAGAGAAACAAAGTATATGGGGTGAAAGAGCATTGTCTGAAACCTAGAAAACTGTTTTTAAAAGTTGCTTTCGAGACTTGGATAGTGAAAATGCGATCCAGAATGGTCAAACATGAGACATTTCACTTTTCCAAATCTCCACGCAACTTTTAAAAACGGTTTTCAGGTTTCAGACCATGCTCTTTCACCCCATATACTTCGTTTCTCTGGATACCTCTATCCACTTAAACAATTCCCCTTTCTTCTCCCTTACCACACTCATTGGCCAATCCCAAGTACTGTCGATTCGAGGAAAAAGTCATATCTGTAAACATGGGACCTTCCAACGTGATACTGATCGCATTGGCCTTCGAGTCCAAATCGAGCATCTTGATGCCGCCCATTCGATTCCACGGATTCGGCGGGCCATGCGAGTTCGGCACCTGGTAAGCAATGCACAATCGATCACAGTAGGACGGCATGAAGCGCACGAATCTCGGCGGAATGTTGACGCCGAGCGGGGGAAGCGCACGGTAGGTGCGAAGATCGTACACCTTCACAAACGTGTCCGGATGGTTGTGACGGTTGCTGTAGGTGACGGGACTTTATTGGTTGTAGAGGGACTGTCGGGGGTGGAGAGATTCACCTGTTCGAAATGCCGCACGCCACCATTTTGTTGCCGGCGACGTCGAAATCCACCACTCGATCGTTGAACACGTGAAGACTGTGGATGGTTTCGCAGTTCTTCGGGTTTTTGATATGGACCTAGAAGGGAAGGGTGAAATTTATGAGAAATTCGATTAAAAAGTACATTTCCCGACTCGTCTGCAGTGATCGTATTGGTGCCATTGTAGCGGATGATCATCGCCGAGTCTTCTGACAATTCGGCCGTTCGAATCTCTTTTTCCTTCACAAAATCATAATGGATGAGTTTTTGTTGGCGTCCGCCGAGTATGAAGGTGGTGGTGAGGGGAATGTGATACATGGATCTCATCTGCGTCATCGATGGGGACCTGAAATCCGATTTTTGACTGAAAATGGTTGAAAATGCGGCAAAATCAGCTTGAAATCATTTATTTTCTATATTTTCAGCTCCAAATTTTTGAAAATCACCCACGAGAACTTCCCAACCGGAATCCCCTGCCGAGTGTTCACCCGGAGCACCGTATCGGTCAGTGAGAAGATCGCCGGCTCGGTTGGCATCAAACTGTGCACAGGCGACACCTTCGACGCCACGAATGCAGTGTATCGATTGCATGGATTCTGCGGCAGGAACGATGTCACTTTTCCCTGGAATTTAGCGGTTTTTTCCCGAAAATTGTTTGTTTTCTTCAACCTACCGTTGTGCTGCCCACCCAAACTATCTCCTCATGTGTGTCGAATTGCACGCACGACGCCGGATTGTCGGTTTGCGAGTTGATGTTAAGCGAAGACGAAAAGTGCCACTGAACGTTCATCTGAATGGTGTGAAGAATTCTGTTCGCCGATCAATTTGCTCACCTCATTCCCTTGACTCGTACTCGGCGTTGCCATTAATCGAGTAGCCTGCAATATTGATTTTGTTGGATTTTCGAGAAAATTTGAGAGAATGATCACGAAACTGGAGGATTCGAATTCTGGCGCCAAACGAAAAAAGCGCGCATGGAAAAAAGGTGAAAAAAAGAAGTGTGGATTTACGATAAACCGCGCGCCCGCGGAATGATTGGAGCGTCGTTGGGGTGATAAATTTTTTTGGCATCTGCTTCACGGCTTCTGGGGAAGGAGAGCAAGAAAAAATCGATATTGTCTGGAAGTATTTAAATTTCAGAAATTCGCGCTCAATCAAATGACAGGTTCGCTGGAGCGAAGTTTCTGATAAAGGCCTGAAAAGCAAATAAAAAAGGTTTTTCCAATCGATTTGAAGTGACTCAGATGACCAACACAAGAGAGAAATTTATTCAAACAAAAAATCAAAAAAAGGTTCAACTTTTCTTGAACCGTTTCTCCTATTTTTGGTGCGCGCATATTGCGAAAAGCCGCGCCGCTGCTTCTCCCAGACTCCGCCCACTTTTTCCATTTGGAGCGCAATCGAAAAACAAATATTTGGTGGAAAGTAAAGTAAAAAAGGGCCAGAATCGAATAAAAGGAAATATAAAGTGCATTGGATATTATTGATGGAGAATTCTTTTCAAAAACGTTTTCTCTTTTATCATAAATAGTTTTCATAATTTTATTTTATTTTTTCTGATTATTTTTCAAAGTTTTCACAACGAAAAAATAAAATCTGATCTGAAACAAAAAATTCCGCAAATTATTTCAAGTCCCACTTGACACTACAGTAAGACACAATGGGTGCAGGGCTCTGTGTGCTCTTTGTCCCCGTTCATTATTATGCAAATAAGCTACTCCTAATTCCGCTTCCCTCGCCGCATATTCATTTTCACCGTACCTTTCCACCGTTTCGTACTGTTTTCATCACGATTTTATCAGTTCTTTCTATTCGATGACACAAGGAATTTCCGAGAGTCAGGGAAAAGATGACACTGGGTATTATACACCCAAAAATATTCTGAATCCCGCCATGTTTAGGTATGCCATTTTTTATTCGGTTTTTGAGCGTTGCTTTCAGACTCGCTGAAATCACTAGAGCCCTCAGCGAGGTGAACATGGAGATTGAGCAAGAGAAGCTATTTGAAGATCGGAGGCACACTATCAACGTTGAGCAGTATAGTCACGAAGAGGAAGATATCGAGTCGCAAGAGCCCGAAATCGAAGTGCTCGAGCTAAGGTTAGCAAATTTCCTCCTAATGACGACAACTGATTTGTAGAACGGATGCGAGAGAACCCAGTTCGAGAAGCAGCAGGTTACTGGAAGTCTTGCAGAGAAACGAAGATGGCATTGGAAAAGCTCTAGTAATAAGTCTTGCTCTGTCTATATCCATTCTCATTGTTCTTTTGATTCTCTGGACCTGATTATTATTTTTTTAATGTTTATTTCTTACGAAATCCAATAAAATGAAAATGAGTTGATAATTTATTCAAAAAATCAACGACAAACTCAACAATGAAGATATTTACTTCTTCTTTCCGGCGGCTCCGGCCTTGGCGGCAGACTTGGTGACCTTTCCGGTTCCATCGGACTTCTCAACGGACTTGATGACTCCGACAGCGACGGTTTGCCTCATGTCACGAACGGCGAAACGTCCGAGTGGGGCGTAGTCGGTGAAGGACTCAACGCAAAGTGGCTTGGTTGGGATGAGCTCGACGATTCCAGCATCTCCGGACTTGAGGAACTTCGGGAAGTCCTCAACCTTCTTACCGGTACGACGGTCAACCTGAAAATAAATTGATAAAAACTTGATCAAACAAATAAAATTATTACCTTCTCCTTAAGCTCGTTGAACTTGCAGGCGATGTGAGCGGTGTGGCAATCAAGCACTGGGGTGTATCCAGCGGAGATCTGTCCTGGGTGGTTCATGATGATGACCTGAGCGTGGAAGGTACGGGCCTCCTTGGCTGGGTCCTGCTTGGAGTCGGAGCAGACGGATCCACGACGGATGTCCTTGACGGAGACGTTCTTGACGTTGAATCCAACGTTGTCTCCTGGCACGGCCTCTGGGAGAGACTCGTGGTGCATCTCGACGGACTTGACTTCAGTGGTCACGTTCTGTGGGGCGAAGGTGACGACCATTCCTGGCTTGATGATTCCGGTCTCGACACGTCCGACTGGGACAGTTCCGATTCCTCCGATCTTGTACACGTCCTGGAGTGGGAGACGGAGCGGCCTGTCGGTTGGGCGCTGTGGTGGAATGATGGCGTCAAGAGCCTCGAGGAGGGTCTTTCCGGAAGCGTTTCCTTCCTTGCGCTCGACAGCCCATCCCTTGAACCATGGCATGTTGGCGGAAGCCTCAAGCATGTTGTCTCCGTTGAATCCAGAGATTGGGACGAAAGCGACGGCCTTCGGGTTGTATCCGATCTTCTTGATGAATCCAGAGACCTCGTTGGTGATCTCAGTGAAACGGGCCTCAGAGAATGGTGGCTCGGTGGAGTCCATCTTGTTGCAGGCAACGATGAGCTGCTTCACTCCGAGGGTCTGGGCAAGAAGAGCGTGCTCGCGGGTCTGTCCGTTCTTGGAGATTCCAGCCTCGAACTCTCCGGTTCCGCAAGCGACGACCAAGACGGCGCAATCAGCCTGGGAGGTTCCTGAAAAACAATTTTGAAAATTAAGGCTTCCTAAAATTATTATTACCGGTGATCATGTTCTTGATGAAATCACGATGTCCTGGGGCATCGATGATGGTGATGTAGTACTTGGCAGTCTCGAACTTCCAGAGAGCGATATCGATGGTGATACCACGTTCACGCTCGGCCTTCAGCTTGTCAAGGACCCAAGCGTACTTGAAAGATCCCTTACCCATCTGAAAGAAAAAATTTGCATTTGCTGTTTCTTTTCAGTTAGTTTACCTCCTGAGCCTCCTTCTCGAACTTCTCGATGGTTCTCTTGTCAATTCCTCCGCACTTGTAGATCAAGTGTCCGGTGGTGGTGGACTTTCCGGAGTCGACGTGTCCAATGACGACGATGTTGATATGAGTCTTTTCCTTTCCCATGGCTGCTGCGGAGTGAGCAAAGTGTTTCCCAACTGAAATAATTGCATTCAATAAAAATAATGGGAAGAAAGAAAAGAAAAAATAAAAAAAATTGGGGCCTAAAATTTTTATTCATGTCAAATTCGCATTAGTAATTTAAATTAAATTTTAATTGTAATTTTAAAATATTAAAGAATTAAATTTAATCAGAAAAAATCTAAAAATCCCTGGAAAATGTAGGATCGAAATTTTAGGCCCAAAATAAAGTGTCATGTAAAAATAAAATAAAAATTCAAAACCAAAACCATGAACCTCGGCAACAGGAGAAATTTTAGAATTTCCAGAAGCTCGAGTGGATTGGATGAACGGTAAAGCAACAAAAACAAATGCAAAAATCAACATGATTAGTCAGATGACCGATAAACTCACGTTAATTTGAAAAGGCCCAAAAAACGCCTTGCGTTGCGGTTCGCCTGCACATCTAACTCTCGCCACGACCGGCCACCGTACTCGCTTTCAAACGCTCTCGGCGCGAAATCAACGCTTTTTCGCGCAAACTTTTTCTTGTTTTTCGTCGAATATTCGATTTTGAGAAGAATTTTTTATGAAATTTTTCGAAAAAAAATTGTTGGAAAAATCGATAAAATTGAAAACATTTTAGTGCGAGAATGGTGGCAATGGAAATCGATCAGAAAAAGGAGAAAGTGCTCACTTGGACTGAAAAATAGTAATTTTCCACAGGAAAAGTATGAAAATCCAATAAAAGCTGTAAATTTCAGTCGTCCAAAAACTCTCGATGATATTGCCCATCAAGATGAAGTCGTTACAATGCTCAAAGGCGCTCTTCAGGGCAAAGATGTATGATTTTATCCGAAATATTCGATAAAAATGGAAAAAAATGTTTAGCTTCCACATCTTCTTTTCTACGGACCTCCTGGAACAGGAAAAACGTCGACAGCGTTGGCCTTTTGCCGTCAGCTCTTCCCCAAGAATATTTTTAGGTGAGAATTGAGAGATCGCTTCGAAAACTTTAAAAAAAATCGAAAAATTTTCAGCGATCGTGTTCTCGACCTGAACGCCTCCGACGAGCGAGGAATCTCCGTCGTCAGAGAGAAGATCTCGGCGTTCTCCAAGTCCACTCTCGGCTTCACCAACAAAGAAAACGTGCTCAAGCTCAAAATCATCATCCTCGACGAGGTGGACGCGATGACGAAGGAAGCGCAGGCGGCGATGCGTCGTGTCATCGAGGATCACTCGAAGACCACGAGATTCATCCTTATATGTAATTATGTGTCCCGGCTGATCGCTCCAGTCGTCTCCAGATGCGCAAAGTTCCGTTTCAAGTCGTTGCCAGCGGAGGTTCAAGTCGGCAGGTTGGTTTTTCGTGGAAATTTTCATAAAATACAAGGAAACAATTAATTTTTTGCAGACTTCGAACGATTTGCGAGGCGGAGAACACTCCAATGTCCGACGAGGAGCTGATGAAAGTGATGGAGTACGCAGAGGGCGATTTGAGACGGGCGGTCTGCACTCTTCAGTCGCTTTCTCCCATTTTGAAGAGTGTAAGTCCCAAAATAGTAGTTTTTCTTGTAAAAACACGGATTTTACCTCTTAAACTCATCAATTTCACCGAAATCCACCAAAAATTCATCCTCCCAATTTCCAGGACGACAAATCAGCTCGCGAATGTTACCTCCGCGGCTCTTCCGACACCGAGCTCATCGAATCAGTGTGCTCCGCCATCCCAACGGCTTCAGTGGAGGACGTCTTCCGAATCACCGACGGCATCGTGAAGTCGTGCACCGGCGTGGCGTTCATTCGTCACTGCTTCAAGAAAATGGTGGAGGCGGACATCATCAATGATGCAAATATTGGTGTGATGGGCAAATTGGTGGCGGTGAGTGGTAGATTCCATCAAAATTTTTTTTCTGATGATCAAATTCATCAGAAATTTTGAATTTAGGGGGTTTTTTCGGCCAAAATCTTAAAAAGGCAATAAAAACCTAAAGAAATTGAGTTTTGGTTAAAAAAAAAAATACAATTTTCTGCGCCAAACAAGCCCAAAACCCTTATTTTAACAAAAATTTGATATCAAAACTGTGAAATTTCTCTATTTCAAAGCCAAAATTTCCAATTTTTCTATAAAAACCAATTTCAGACATGTGAAAAACGAATTCTGGACGGCTGTGAGCTCGAAAGCAACCTCCTTGACTTCCTTCTCACTCTTCGCGAAACTCTCCAGTCCTAATCTTCTTTTAATCACTTTTTTTCTCAATTTCTCATTACGTGTACAATTATTGACCGATTTGACCTCATGAATAACTCCCAGTTCTTCCAGTTTACATCACAAGAAACCCATTAAAAGTTATAATGGCAGTTTGCCGGAAGAACGGCTCACTGGAGCTCATCGATTTTCGGCGCCCCTCTCTCCTTTTTGAGAGCGGCGAGCATATTTTTGGAGCATTCGCAGCGTATCCGATTGCAAAACGCGGATTTTCAAGTTTTTCATTGATGCTTTCGTATATTTTTTGAATTGAGTTTTAGGGAAGCTGCGAAAGTAGTTTTTACTCGATTTTTTGAGATAAAATTGAAAAATTATAAAAATTGTATCAATGCCGCATTTTCATAAATATTTGTGTTTATCAATAGAGCGCGTTTGCATTATTAAAAATGAAAAAATGAGACCGGACCGCAACCCAAGAGTCCGCAATTTGTCGTCAGATGTGTTGCTTGCGGTCCAATTATGATTTTTTTTTTTTGATAAAATGCAAATTCGCTCTACTGATAACAACGCTTTTTCAGATTAATTTCGAATTTTTTAAAAATGAAGATGCGCTCTATTAATAAATTTTGTTTTTTCACAGTGATAGTGCGCCCTAATGATAAAATTTCGATTTCATTTTCCAACATTTTCAAAATTTTACATCCTTTTTTGAATCCGCGCATCCACTGACAACATTGAATTCCGGAGGCATCGTACAGTAACCGCTGCTGCTCCGCTGCTCACTGATAATCCCGTCCAGCAGTACATGCTCCTAATCCGCCGGAATGTTTGCCCTCGTTTTCTCGTGTTTGTGTCCTGCCTTTTCATCTCATTTTTGTGAGCGCGCGCGAGTTGCCACCGACACGCGCACTCTTCCTTTGATTGCGATTTTATATCAAAAAAGTTGACATTTTCTTGATTTTTCCTCAAACTGTTGATTTTCAGCTCTAATGGGAAACGTGCACACTCGCAAAAGGCCTTCTGGATACCACGGCCATCATCAGAATGAGCACAAGGCGTGTCAGAATTGTCAGGAAGAAGAGGAGGATGGTCCGGCTAGGAAGAGGTTGAGGATCGACGAGGCGCCGGAGAATGAGTACCAGAAGGTGAGTATGAAAGTGCGCTCTGTTGAGAATTAGGAATTTTGATGATGAAAGTGCGCTCTACCGATAAATGTTATGCTCGTTCAAAAATTCTAGTTTCTGCAGTAGGAAAATGCGCTCTACCGATGAATACAACGAGTTTTCACATTTATTCTAGTTTAAAAGTTTTGAAACCGCGCTCTATTGATAAAATTAACTGGAAAATGAGTTTTTGTCCTGAAAAAATGATAAAATTAGAGTTTTGAGATTCAAGGACAATGCAACTGCGCTCTAGTGTCAATACTAGCAATGTAACTGCGCTCTAACGCTAAATAACAAATTGTAGTTATCCTAGTTTTAAAGGTATGAAAGCGCGCTCTATTGATAAATTTCTTGAAAATTAGGTTCCTTGGAAGTTTTAAGATTTTGAAATTGCGCTCCAATGCCAATCTAAGTGATGTAAATGCGCTCTACTGCTAAATATGCCGATAAATTGTACTTAACCGAGTTTTAAAGGCATGAAAGCGCGCTCTACTGATAATAGTGCTGGTCAAACATCTACAACTTCCCAAGTTAAACAAGCTCTCACTAAAATAGATGAAAAGGTGAACTTTTTCTTGAAAACACCAGTTTCAATATTTACCTACCGACTTTTCAAAATTTACAACTTTTCACCTTTCACTTTCACTTTTCAAAAACCTTTCCTATCAGTTCCCATTTGCAGCTGGCCTTCAAATCCCGCCTCCAGAAGCTGCGAAAATGTCGGCCGCACCTGCATCTGAAGCGACGGACCTATAAAGTGGAAGGAGGTAGATTCTAGTTCTTTTTTGATTTCATTAATGTTGACATTTGTCGTGTAAACATACTCGATGATGATGATGATCCACTTGTCTTGCGCTTTTAATTGTGGTGTTTGATTTTGATCAGAGCACACATGACTGATCTGTGGTGATGGGCTTGGTTAATTGGGCTTTAATTGGGAGGTAATTGGGGGGGGGGGGGGGCAATTAGGGGTTAATTAATATAAAAAGTTTTCAGTGGATCCACGACCTCCACTTCCTCGCTTCATCGTCGATGACAATTATGATAATTATGAAAAGCGTAAGTTGGTTTGCGCTCTATCGCACTGTCTGCGTCTCTAGGTTTTCTAGATTTTCTGCGTTCTCTAGGTTCTCTAGATTCTCTGAACTCTCTCCAATTTCTGCACTCTCTAGACTATCTAGAATCTCTAGAATCTCTATACTCTCTAGGTTCTCTAGACTCTAGACTCTCTGTGTTCTCTAGGTTCTCTAGATTCTCTGAACTCTCTAGACTCTCTATACTCTCTCGACTCTTTACGCTCTTTACACTCTCTAGACTTTCTATACTATCTACTCTCTCTAGGCTCTCTATACTCTCTGCGTTTATTACCTCTGCACTGTCTCTAACTCTCTACCTGTCTGCGTCTACTACCTTATTTTTCCAGCAACTGCAACCGACAAAAAAGACTGCGCGGTGCCATGGTTCGAGATGCTCTTTCTCCCCGAGTTCCCCACCAGAAGTGTCATCAATGAGAAGAGTTTTGTGCTCGAGCGTCAACTCGGTCGTGGCTCCTTCGGCGTCGTTTACTGCGCCAGTGCGATTCACGATTCGGAGCGTAAATTCGCTATCAAGATGCAAGAAAAACGAGAGATAATTTCAAAGCGAGCAGTTCTTCAGGTCAAGAGAGAGGCTAGCATTCAGGTAGACCCCTTTAAAAGATAAACAATTCTTGAATATGTGCTCTACAGAGACTCCTTCCCGCCCATCCATTCATCGCGCGCACCTACTCCACGTGGCAAACCCGCACACACCTCTACTCTCTGCTACAGTACCCGGCGGGCTCCACCGGCGACCTGTTCTCCGTGTGGAGGACGCGTGGCTCACTGTCAGAAGCCGCGATTCGACTGATTGGGGCGGAGCTTGCTAGTGCTATTGGTAAGTGAAAAGAAAAAACTGAATCTATGGATCTTTTAGACTTCCTGCATCGAAACGACGTCATCTATAGAGATGTAAAGCTGGAGAACGTGGTGCTCGACCAATGGGGACATGCACTGCTCATCGACTTCGGGCTCGCCAAGAAGCTCCGTCAGGGAACGAGCACTTCGACGATCTGCGGAACTCTTCAGTACATGTCACCTGATGTGGCTTCCGGGAATACTTATGGTCATTACGTCGATTGGTGGTCTCTTGGTGTGCTCATGCACATCTTGCTCACTGGAATTTACCCCTATCCGAACTCCGAGGCTACTCATCATGCGAACTTGAAGTTTATTGATTATAGCACACCGCTGGGATGCTCCAGAGAGTTTGCCAATCTTATGGATAGGGTAATTTTTCATTTTTGTTTTTTTTTCTCCAATTTTTTTTTTGTTTCAAAACAAGATGCCCTTCCAGATGCTCGCAGTCTCACCCGCGCATCGATTGTGTTGCTTCACTGTGCTCCACGCACATCCGTTTTTCCGACAGATCAACTTTGCAAAGTTGGAGCAGAAGGAGTACAATCCTGCGGAGGAGTTAGGGAGCATGGAGTACGACACTTGTCAGAATGCAGCCGAGGGGGAGTTGGATGGGGAGCTGTTCAAGGAGAATTATGATGTTAGTTTGTTCATTTTGGTGTCAATTGATAGAGAATTTCAAGTTGGATATTTTGTCAATACTTTACTTTCCATGAAACTTAATATTGAGCGAGTTATAAGGTCTGAAAGTTGGGTCGTCTTGTGCGACGATTAATGATTCTTTGAGTGCTCATAGCTCGTCAAATAATATCAAATGAATAGTAATAGCTTTATCAGTCGATGTAGAATTTCATGCTGATCATTTCTTCAGTACTTCATATTTTACGAAAATTAAGTTTGAGCGAGTTATGAGCTCTGGAAGTTGCGCCATCGAACTTGTAGGAGGACGATGAATCTTTGAGCTTTTATTGTCATATCTTGTCAAGAAGAAATAACGATGATTATATAAATCAATGCAGAATTTTATGCTGAATCTTTTGTCAGTACTTTATTTTTCATGAAGACAAAGTTTGAGCAAGTTATAAGGCTTGAAAGTTTCACTGCTTCAATTGCACATTGTATTCAGAGCCCATAACTCGCTCAAATTTGATTTTCATGAAAAATTAAGTACTGATAAAATGTAGAGCATGAAATTCTGCATCGAATGATATAAAAATCTATACCATTTTCAAATCCTTACTTATAATTATCCCTAAACACAAATTTTCAACCAGGTATGTTTAGCCTAGTGGCTGATCGTTCCCCGTTCTTTTTCACTGTTGTTGTCACATTCAAAAACACTTTTATTTTGCAGTTCGACCGCTTCGACTACTTCAACGATCGGTTCTAGGTGGAAAGAAAAGAGACACTCCGATTTTATTGCGCCCGGTGTCGACGACGAAAGTGATAAAACTCTTCTGTCTCACCATCATAAAAACGCTACAATATATATACATCTATTTAATTTGTCTTTGGTTGTGTGTGTGCAGTTAATTGTATTGATACGCGGTGCTATAATAAAACATCATCATGTTGGTAATAAAACCGATATCAATAGATTGGGTCAGTGTTGTCGTTTGAGCGAGTTGGAGTTGATTGATTAGAAACTTCGTTTAAAAATGGAAAAAGGTAAGATTATTCTGACTAATTAGATACGGATCTCATTGTTCCTTTTCTAACCTATAATTAGCGTTACGTAAGGTAATTATCCTTTAGGATTCTATAATTGTTGGGTGTGACCTGACTTTGACCTAGAGGATAATTGGCTTGTCGGAAGAGTTGCTGATTTTTGGGACTTGATTGGGATCTGATTGCTTTATCTAGTTTCAGGGCGTCATATATGTGGTTTTAATAGAGCGAGGCGGGTATTATAAAAGTGAAAGTTAACTAGGGATAGCTTTACTATTAGTATAGAGTTCTGCTACTGATTCAATTCTAGAGAGCTTTAATGGCTCTGAAAAGATACTGGGAAGAATCTTTACTATTACTAACGGACAAATTCTGTGTATTTGTCCGTGTGTCTGTGTGGCGCTAACCCTAGCGCCGTCCCCAGCCATCGGAATGAGCCCAATTTTCGGTTACGGCCCTTATTTGGTGCCGCGGTGATGCCCGTCCAAACTAGAAGTTTATAGCTTTAATTTGAAGGGTACTTCACCTGGAAATTTCTGAAATGGGCCCTGCGAGGGGGTCCCAAAACCGCGTGCACATGTACGCACCTGCGCTGCCCCATTCAAGGGTGTCGGGGTAGTCCCGGCGGTTACGCGGGCGGACGGTGTGCAGAGGGTCAGGGGTTCGATCCTTTTCGGGTCCCCTTTTTTTTCTTTTTTGGGAAAGTGTATTGGGACATTTAGGCGAGTTCCCACCCCATAAGAAGCCAGCCGAAGAGCTGCGCAGCAGCTCGACCGGCTGGTAGTAATAAGTTATGAGTAAAGTAGGTTGATCAGAAAGCTTGAGATCAAAAATTTAGGAGCATTTTATAGAAAGTGGGCGTTGCTAGTTAAATTATAAAAATTTTCGTTGCAAAAGGTTTCTCCAGAACTCTATTGCTCATCTTCAACTGCTTTTTCTCTATTGGAATTTACATTTCAATTAATTTTGAGCACTTCAGAAGCCTCTCTCTACTTCTAAACTGCAACATTTAAAATTATAAACTTCATTTGAAAAAAACACAAACGTTCCCTCCTTGATCCGACTCTCTAACCCCATCAATCTTCCCCTCCCACCAACGCTTCAAAAACCGCCAAACATATTGTCGCCGGTCACCACCACAACCTCCCCCCCCGGATCCATTACAATATATTCGTGCCCTGCTCGTCTCGCACCCTCCTCAATCCGCACGCTGTCTGCGCGTCTCCTTTGATTCCGACAGATGATACGGCCATCTGCCTCTCCTCCGCCACCACGCCAGCCACCCAAAGGTCATTCGCTTCCTTCTTGTTGGGGGGACCGCGACGCGGGCACGCGTCGCACGTCAAACGTCAACTTGTCGTTTTCGATTTTCCCGCTCGCTTCTTTTGCGAATTTCGTTTCCACTAGAGGCTTTCAGCTTTTGGGGATTTTGGATGGTTATAGTTTTGAATGTGAGAGTTAGAGAGTAGAGAATAGAGAGAGTGTGGGAACTATAGAGGGGTTAGAGAGGTTAGAGAAGTGAGCGAGGTTATAGACGCAGAGGTGTTAGTTTTGGCGCCAAACTTTTCTGATTTGAATTTTTGATAACAGTCCCTTCTAAACCAATAATTTTTCAGAAATGGTGGGCGGAGCCTCACCGAGCTCATTATCCGAGCTTCTCGACCAGGTGCTCAAGATCAATGAGCAAACTCTGGATGATAATGATAATTCCAAGTGAGTCTTAAGCCACGCCCCCTTTCCTCAACCCTATCACTTCCAGAAAACAAGCCCTCCATGTTCACCCAATGCGCCAGGCTCTTTTCGATGTGCTCTGTGAGACCAAAGAGAAAACGGTGCTCTCCGTGCGAAACGCGGTGGATGAAGCTCCAGAAGACCCGCAGCTCATGAGACTCGACAATATGCTCGTGGCGGAGGGTGTCGCCGGGCCTGATAAGGGCGGCTCGTTGGGCAGTGATGCGAGTGGAGGGGATCAGGCGGATTATCGACAAAAGTTGCACCAGATTCGGGTGGTGTACAATGATGAGTTGAGGAAGTATGAGGATGTGAGTTTTTAAGGAGATTTAAAATTCTGGAACCTTTTTGAAGCTTTGATTCTTTGTTTAAATACACTGGAAAATTCGATACATCTTGGAGCATTTTGAAGCCCTCCTAACTCCGCCCACTTTTTGCTCTTTTTGGCTCAAATTTTGTGGAGTTACTCATTAATAACAGAGCTACAAATTGTCAGTTGAACATTTTTCATGAAAACCAAAAATGAGCAATGTGCAGCACCTTCAGTTTTTCGAAATTTTAATTAGGGGTCCAAAAAACTGAAAATATCTTTGTCAATTTTGATTTTCTTAAAAAGTTGTCAACTGATAAATTGTAGCTCTGATATCAATAAGTAACTTTAGAAAATTTGAGCAAAAAAGAGCAAAAGTGGGCGGAGTTATGAGGGTCGCAATGACTCAATGAAAAAGTATCTTTCAAAAATTGAGAAATATCTCTGTTAGTTTTGAGTTTCATAAAAAGTGTTCAACAGATAACTTGTAGCTCTTATATTAATAAACAGCTCCAAAAAATTTGAGCCAAAGAGAGCCAAAGTGGGCGGAGCCAGAGCTCAATAACTCAAACAATCAAATTTGTTCAACACGATTTGAAATATCGACTAAATTAAATCTTCGAAACCCTTCAAAGTTCCCCATTATTAATTCTAGCTTCTTATCAAAACTTCATCTTTCCAGGCCTGTGCCGAGTTCACCCAACACGTGCGCTCGCTGCTGAAAGACCAGTCAGCAGTGCGCCCGATCGCCCACAAGGAGATCGAGCGAATGGTGTACATCATTCAGAAAAAGTTCTCCGGAATTCAAGTTCAGCTGAAGCAATCCACCTGCGAGGCCGTGATGATTTTGAGGAGCAGATTCTTGGATGCTCGCCGCAAACGACGAAACTTTTCGAAGCAGGCGACCGAGGTTTTGAACGAGTACTTTTACGGGCACTTGTCGAATCCCTATCCGTCAGAGGAGGCGAAGGAGGATCTGGCGAGACAGTGCAATATCACGGTGTCTCAGGTGCGCTCTATCGAACTTCCTTCAATTGTAAACAAACCATGAACTTTTTCCAGGTGTCCAACTGGTTCGGCAACAAGCGCATTCGCTACAAGAAGAACATGGCAAAGGCGCAAGAGGAGGCGTCGATTTACGCCGCCAAGAAGAACGCCCACGTGGCGCTGGGTGGAATGGCGGGTGGCAATCCGTATATGCTGCCGGGAGCAGCCGCAGCAGGCTTGCTCAATCCTTATCAGACGATGGGCATTCCAGGACAAGACGCGTTGCACATGAGCATGCCGCCGTTTGATTTGAGCGTTTATAATCCGCAATTGGTGAGTTATTGTAGGGGAAAGTGTGAAGGTATGGCCTAGAAAACGACTTCTAGGCCATGTAAACAAAACGAGGAATATGAACATAAAAACAGTAAATTAAATGAGTTAAATTGAGTCAGTGAGTTGATCTAGTGGCCTAGAACTCATTTTCTAGGCAACCACTCAAAATTCAACAATTTTTCATAACCATATAATATCGTAGTTATTGATTTTTCCTAACGAAAACAATACAGTAGGTATGCAAGTGCGCTCTATTGAGAAAAATGTATATTTTCAAGTTTTTCATTAATTTTTCGCCTTTCTGTACCATTTTTTACGATTTTTTCAACCAAACCAGTCTAAAAAACAATTTTCCATTCATTTGTCACCCAAAACCCAACATTTTTCCAGGCAATGGCCACTGCCGCCCAATACCAGCAGCAACAAATGGACAATGATCAGAAGCCTTGAAAAAACGAAAAAAATTCAAATTTCCCGCCTAAAAATCTTGCTTTTAACGAATCGTCCCGTCAGAACACCAATTCCCCGCCCTTTTCATCGACCTCCTAATTTTTCCTACTTTTTCCTGATTACTTACAATTTGTACCCCACGTGCACCGATCTCGCACACAATGAGTTTATACTGTAATTTTTTGAATTTTCTTTATTTTTGTAATTTTTTGTATTTTTTATAATCAATATCATTAACATAATTCAAGACAAACAAATAAAAAAACGTTTTCTTATTCTCCATTTTTTCCGAATATTTTCCAGTTCATCACACTGAAAAATTGCCGATTTCCGGCGTGAAAAATGAGAGAAATAAGCAGTCGCCGCTCTTTTTTCTTCCAGGATTTTCTGAGAATGCTCCTTTTTTGGCTCATTTTCTCATTGTTTTTTCTTTGGAATGTTTCTTGGGGTAGATTTACGGGGGTAGTGTGGATTTACGGGAGGTTAGAGTGGATTTACGAAGGTTAGGATGGATTTACGGAAGTTAGTGTGGATTTACGGGAGGTAAGTGTGGATTTACGGATGGTAGTGTGGATTTACGGAGATTTGTGTGGATTTACGAAGGTTGATGTGGATTTACGGGGCTAGGTGTGAATTTGCGGAGATTTGTGTGGATTTACGGGAGGTTAGGGTGGATTTACGGGAGGTCAGTGTAGATTTACGGAAGCTAGTGTGGATTTACGGAGGTTGGTGTGGATTTACGGGCGTTGCTGCGGATTTACGGAGGATTGTGTGGATTTACGCGATGTAGCTTTACGGAGCTTCTACTTATTGAGTTTAGTGTGGATTTACGAAGCTCTGTACATTTACGAACTCTTTTCCACTTCTGATTTCTGTAAATTCACAAAACTCCGCCCAAAAACACAGAAATCTGCTCCGAAAAAACAAAGCAGAACACCAAAAAGCTGCCAAACTTGATAAGGAACGCGAAAAACTGGCGGATTTTTCGAAAATTCGCGAGGATTTTGGTGAAACCAACAAAACACACACGACGAGCCCCAAATTCGATTGGTCCCAGGAGAGCATTTTCCGGAAAACTGCGAGTTTTGCCCAATTTTCACATACATTTTTTGTGCTGGTTGGCTCACACTGCTCATCTGCACCCATGGTGTGAAATTGTTTAGTTTGGTGTCTTTCTTTTGAATTTGATACTTTTCATTGTTTCTGGACTTTTGAGGGGGAGCTTTCACTTTTCATTTCAAATAGTTATCTGTTTCTTTTTCTCCTTCTCCTGAAATTCAATTCTGATTATGACCCCTTATATTTCCAATTTGTCTATTTTTTTGTGAAAATCGCATTTTCCATCATTTGAATATTCAAATTTTGCACCCGGTACAAAATTTATCAACTTTTTGGTAAACTTTGCACCGGGAAATGATGAAATCATAAAGGATTTGAATAATAACTGAACGATCGGTTGTAAAATCAAAGGTTAGTGTGGATTTACGAAGGGTAGATTTACGGGGTTCCGATTTACGGAGAGTTAGTGTGGATTTACGCAGTTTAGATTTACGGGGTTTTGATTTCGGAGGTTAGGGTGGATTTACGAAGGTTAGTGTGGATTTACGAAGGTTAGGGTGGATTTACGAAGGTTAGTGTAGATTTACGGAAGTTAGTGTGGATTTACAGGGGTAAGTGTGGATTTACGGAGGTTAGTGTGGATTTACAGAGGTAAGTGTGGATTTACGATGGTTAGTGTGGATTTACGGAAGGTTATTGTGGATTTACGGCACTTTTAATCTGGAGAGATTACTGTATCTGTGTGCATACACCAAATTTGACGACAATTCACGGATTTTGCTGAATTCGAACTAATTTCTGTAGTTTTTTTTTCCAAATAGTGTGCATCAAGAGAAAAACAACACTCCACTGCATTAAAAATGCACCTAACTATAATACTTCGAACAATACACCAAAATTACACCCATCCAAGCTACAGTAACCCCCACCCAACCCTTTTTCCAACGATGTTCCAGCATCCCTTGCGAAAAACCCCTGCCGCCAACTGTCTCCCGATTGCTGTCGTCACTTTCATCATCAAATTGTCCAACACATTTCGACTTTTTTCTCTGCGCCCTCCTCTCCAATCGTGCTCTCTCGCTGCATCCAAAGTACTGGTGGAGCTGGAGCACAACTGACAATTTGTCAAAATTGCCCGTTTTCTCTGAGTCGTGTGTGTGAGATGCCAACTGTTAAAATTCGCCACGACCTTTGTGCTCCATGGAGCTGGGCTCCAGAAGTTTAAAAAAACACTGAAATCGAGAGAACTAGAAACTATTCCTTGTTATCAAGGAGGGGTACCTACGCACTTGATGTTTTTCATCGATAACTCACAAACTGATAACGCGTTTTTTCATTGACACACATAAATTTGCATCGGAAATAGAAATGGAAACAATTTGGGTTGTGAGGGTGACCGATTTGCATTTCATTGTGCCCTGCACATTGGTTTGTCATAGATCAGTGAGAGAGCACAGATGAGCATTGAACACAAAGTTTTTATGAATAACATGTGAGGGGTAAAAATGTCCTAGGTTTCGCAAACTAGGCCATGACATTGTTTTTAAAAAGTTTCTAGTGGTTCACTTTGAATTTCAACGTTCTGCACCTTTGAAAATCGATGAAAACCGATAAAAACGCTCTAATTGGTCGCGTTAGGGGTGGCCTAGGTTTTGCAAACTAGGCCATGACACTCTTTTTCGAATTTTTCAGCTTTGTCAGCTGAAATTTCAAAATTTTAAATTGAGCAAAACATTTCAAATTTGATAGGAACTCTTTTTGTAGGAGAAAATTTCAAATTTTTAACGGGAACGTGCAGAAAAATCGAATTTATCTATTGGATTTCTAGGCCATCAGGGAAAATTTTGTTTCTTAGGGTGTTTTTAATGATAAAATAAGGATTTTTGTTCTCATTGTGCAATAGTACAGTTTTTCTACTGTTCTAGTCAACTGGTGGCGGTTTGCAAACAGTTTTGAATCTAAAAACATGGATTTCAAGTCATGGCCGTCAATTTTTGTGAGATTTCTAGGCCATCACTAAACAAAATAGTATCTTTGGTGTTCTTTTTCACATTTTCATCGAAATTTTTGAGTTCTCTGCGTTGTGAATGTTTCTGTACAGTTTTTCCAATGGTGGATTAACTTTTTAGAGTGAAACAACACTTTTGATTTCTTCAAGTAGTCATCACCACAAAACCCTAGTTTCTTGATCTAACAAGTCAACACTCGAATAGAACAAAAAAAAACAGTTTCCACCACACTTATCTGCTGCAATCTCAGACACTTTTCTCCGTTTTTCCTCTCACTGTTGGGGCGGTCTTTTTGGTAGAGACGCAGACACGCCGACTCCGCCCACTTTTTTTGCTGGGGGGCGCCAGCGCCCATTCGGACATTTCGGACAATTTGCTACGTGGCAGACGAGTCGCTGGATTCTGGATTCTGGATTTTAAATTCTGAATTCTGGATTCTGATTTCCGGAGAAGAATTTAATTAAACCTACCACTACTAATACTATTCGCCGTCTTTGGTCGCAGTTTTCAATTAAAGTCGAATGAGAGGCGAGATGGGCGCTGGAAGGCGGCAAAGATTGTGGCTCTTCGAGTCTGTCAGGTTCGGTTTTCCATTTCTGTTTTTCCGTTTTTAACATGAAATTTTGCAAACTCTTCTTCTTTTTCCTCGTAAAAATTAGCCAAATTTACGATCGCAAACAAGCTGTCAAGTTTATCGTGTGAGAACCGATTTGACAGGCGGCGAGAAAAAAAAGGGAAGGGGGGATGAGAAGAAAGTTCTCCTAGAGGATCGAGAGATCAGTTGACCTGTCAAGTACTGGAATAACTCGGAGGTCTAAGAATAGGTTCAGGGCTTGATAGTTTGAACGTTTAGTAAAGGTGGTCTCCACTACTAGAGAAGGGTAGTGACCTGTTAAACTTCTAGTATAGGTTAGACTAGTACTAAACTATTCTAGGTATGAAAAGTACTAAACATTCCTAGGTTAGTTCAGTATGAAATTTTCCTAAATTAAGTCTGTATTAAACTTTCCTAGATAAGATTAGTACTAAAATTTCTTAGGTTAAATTAGTACTGAACACTCTTAGGTTAGGATAGTACTAAACATTCCTAGGTTAGGCTAGTACTGAACTTTTCTAGGTTAACTCAGTACTAAACATTCTTAGGTTAGATTAGTACTAAACTTTCCTAGGTTAGTCTAGTACTGAACTTTCCTAGGTTAAATTAGTACTAAAGTTTTCTAGGTTAAGCTAGTACTAAATTTTCCTAGTACTAGCCTTTCCTAGTATAGGCTTTGCTAGCGCTAAACTTTTCTAGGTTAGTTCAGTACTGATCTTCCTTAGGTTAGTCTAGTACTAAAATGTTCTAGGTTAGTTTAGTACTGAAATTTCTTAGGTTAGACTAGTACTAAACTATTCTAGGTATGAAAAGTACTGCAATTTCCTAGGTTAGTCTAGTACTACAATTTCCTAGGTTAGGTCAGTACTGAACTTTTCTAGGTTAGCTTAGTACTGAACTTTCCTAGGTTAGACTTGTACTAAACTTTTCTAGGTTTGGTTAGACTAGTACTGAACATTCCTAGGTTAGGCTAGTACTGAAATTTCCTAGTATAGATTAGGTTAGTAGTAAACTTTCCTAGGTTAGATCAGTACTAAACTTTCCCTACAAGTATACCTTTGACCACCCCAACATCACAAATCCTATGAATCACAGCTTCTGACCCTCACACCTCCCTCGAATTCAAATCCCTTCTTCCAATTGGTTTACTCCGTCACATCTGACACCGATCAGTTTTACGCACAATTTCACTCCAATCCTTTGTGTCACACGACCACAATTTCTTTGTGATTGCGAGAGTCAGAACCGCAGTCAGAACATGGGGGTGATAAGAAAATATTTACTTTCGGATTATATTATAAATTAAAAGTTATCAACAAGTGATTCTGCAATGTGTTGGGGAACAAAGAGTGATGCAGCTGATTGACCGGAACTTCCTGATCATCATCCAATTAGTTCCATGGTTTTTGATCAATGTTCATTCTTCCCATTGCGTCTGTGTCTAATTGTAAATCTAGATGTTCTGATTTCACTGATATCATTCGGCATCACAAGAGAGAAATGTAGTTGATGATGATGGCAGGGCACAACCAGCTCAAGTGGGCTCTGCGCACTTGTGTGATCTCACGTCACAAAAAGTGAGTGGGGTGGTGTAATATGAGGAGTTTGGAATTGCAAATTTTTTGGGAGGGGGGCTCATCAAAGATGGTAAACTTGGTGAAATTTGGAGAGGGGGTAGATCAAAAGTACAAGTCCACGAGAACTACAAAACAGTTCCAAACCATTGCTGATCGCTGATTTTCGAAGAATAAGAAAGATTTCCTCAGCACATTCGGCCTTCCTTTCCCGGTCGATGCACCATTTCGAAGAATTAGAAAGATGTCTATCGGTGAAGGGATAGTTCTTCGAGCTTGTAGTAGTCATGCCAGGCACCTCGTCTCCCAACTCTCGAACCACTGCGTTGGTACATCATCATTTATTGTAGCCTTGGCCCGCAGGGCGAGCATAAGGCACAAGAGAATGAAAGATAGTACAAGTACGCTTTAGAACGTTGCTGGGACGTTGCTAGAACTTGCTGGAACTGATTGAACCTTCCCGGAGACTGGTCTCGTTGGCGTTGACACGTGGCGAAAGGTCGTCGGGGCCGGTCAAGTCGAGGCCAAGTCAGGGAAGGTCGGGTCGAAGTAGACGTAGTTCGACGTGGACTTGGGGAAACTGTTCGCTAGGAACTACAAAATGAGTATATCTGAAAAGGTTGGGGAATTCATGGGATAACGTCCCATTAATTCCTCGACACTGGGCGGCCGACTTGGGAATCTCCATTGTAGTGGAGATTGGAGTGACGACTCGTTTTGTAGTGATTGGCGTTGGAATCACAGGTGTTCGCGAAGTTGTTGCTTCTCGCGTAGATGGTGGTTCTGGAAGCAGAATTTTGAGGAATTTCAAGTCAAACAAGGAGAGGCGAGCGTTTCAAGAGACATGTAAAATGTCGATTTGACAACGCAGATGAGTCACTCGTAGTGGTCTCCCTGCCCCGAGGAAGAAGATGTTCTTCGTTTGACTTGAAGTCCTCCAGATGTGGTTGTTGGACACTCATGGAGTAGGAGGTCGCGATCACAGTTGTTGTGATGTGGAATGCAGGAATTTGAGGGACTGAGCCTCTTGTGTTGTGGTGATTGAAGGTGAGTACTTGAGGGTTCAGAACCTCTTGGTTGGTCGTAGAAAGACCTGTGGAGCACGATGTGACGCGCTGCGAGCTGTGTCGCTGATGGTAAGTATCGAGTATGTTGATGCGAGTTGGTATGAGGTGTTGTTGAGTTGGTGGATTATTGGGAAGTTTCCCACGTTGACTCGTGTACTTCAGTCGATTCGTACTCCTGCTCATATTCTTCATCTTGCTCCGAAGCGAAGTTTGTGCAGTGAGCGGTGTGATGCTTTCCGTGGCAGGTTTTGCATCTGCCTCTGGAGTTGCATTGCTGGACGAGATGTTCATCGCTGAGGCAGTTGTCGCAGAGATTGAACTCGATGACTGCCGATTGCTTTTCGGCTCGAGTCAGTGGACATTGTGCTGCTGGATGCTCGTGGTCGTAACAATAAGCGCAAGGCTTTTTGTGGAATGGGATTTGCGGGTACAGTTGGGACTTCGCGGGGTAGTGAAGACGAGAGTCTTGGGAGACGTAGATCTCCGACTGCATCGTCAGATACTTCCTCTCGCTTTCCACTCGTTCAACTTCGCGTTTGGTTAGCTTCCGGATTAGTAGTGATTGGGAAAATGTGATTTTCCTGCTGCCGTGGTGTTTTGGACGTCCTCGGAGCTCTACATGACTCCTGGCAGCGGAAGACGGGGTCGGACCGTATGCGATAGTGCCTTCGTGTCAGGAAAGGGTCGCTGTTTACGGTAGGTAATGAGTGATCAACTCTGTATTTACCTGTAATATTCCATCACCTTCTCATCAGCAAAGTGTTGGCCGTAGAGTCTGCTGTGTTTCTGACGTCTTGAAACATTTTTTGCAGTTGGTGGTGAAATCCGACATCAGTTGATCATTTTATGCATGCTGAGATGCTGGAAGTGGTGACTGGTGCATCAGTGATGACGATCCTGATGCATGTAGTAGTGGCGAGTGTCGTTGATGTGGGCTCAACTCGCGTTGGGGTGTCGCGTTGAAGTGTAGTTTCCAGTCGGGCAATGCGGTGTTGACGTGGCACTGTGCCCAGTGACGATGATGTCAAAAATGATCGGGGACTGATGAACGAGTCGCTGCTGAAGCTTTCGAGCGAAATATTCTGGATATGCTGAAGATGTACGGTCTTTGGCAAACAAGAAGTGTAGCTAGCATCTTCTTGTTCGGAATCGTTTCCTGGTCGGCTTCAGTGTGACTTGTTCTGTAGATATGTGACTGCTGTATGAGTCTGGTTGAGGAATGCATGTATTGAAGTGTCATTCCTGTAGAGTTTTTTCTGAGCGATAGAGAACACTGCAAGAGCGAGTGTCTTGCTCGGTGGGGGTTCAGTGGTAGATGGTGAGTGTGTACCGCTCCGGCTTGTGTGCGAACTTCCAGTTGTGGGAGTGCAGCGGAAGTCGGTACAGATGACGAGGAACAAACGTAGGAGTTGTTCACGGTCCAGTTTGCATGCCACATCGTCCGATCGTCAGCCGGACTACAAACGGACCTGAAAGTGTGTGTTGCACACTCAAAAAGGCTGATCCTTCGAGACGCTTTGTCGTCGGGAACGCTGTTGCTCCAACTCAGTCGTCTCTGGGATATGGGTGTTCAGCGAGAACGCATGTGATCTGTTGAAGTGATCGGGTGGCTCGGAGAGAACTTTCTGGCCACGAAAGAATTCTCGAACGGTTGGTGTCGCTGACCCAGATGGTAGATGTGAAAGCCTTGAACGGTGAGTGGTGGAACTCTTCCCGATGTTGGGGGATCTGTTGTGAGCGTAGAAGCTCGATGAGTGCGATACTCAAGAAGAAAAAAAGGAAGGAATCAACCATTGTACATGATGGGAAGGTTGTCCTGTTGGCAGCCGATGACGTGGCTGACCGCGCGTAACTAGTGGTAGTCACGGCGAGGAAACACACGTGGAGGTCGCGTGAGACGGGCGACGTGAACGCCGAGCGAGAGTGTATTCTGCTGACGTGTCGCAAGGGAAGGTGCTGCTCCGATGTAGATGGGAGCGAAGTACGACATCGCGATGATGGTCGTTGTAGTGGAGCACCAGAGTTGTCCTGCGTGTGAGGGAGTTCTGCGTGTAGAAACGCTGGCAAGGTTCCGTGTGGAGAGAGTTCTCGACGGTAGATGTACCAGAGAAGTAGGGGTGCTCGATCGTATTGAGCAGTGTGCACTGGACATGTAGAGGCGTCCGACTTGTTCTGCGTGCTGCGACGCTTGAGAGCTGGATGAGCTCTGGAACAGTGGAGCCAATCTTCACCTTGAACTGCGTGTTGTAACGCTGGAAGGTTCGGCAAGCTCAGCTTGCAATTCGGTCGATGCACCATTTCGAAGAATAAGAAAGATGTCTATCGGTGAAGGGATAGTTCTTCGAGCTTGTAGTAGTCATGCCAGGCACCTCGTCTCCCAACTCTCGAACCACTGCGTTGGTACATCATCATTTATTGTAGCCTTGGCCCGCAGGGCGAGCATAAGGCACAAGAGAATGAAAGATAGTACAAGTACGCTTTAGAACGTTGCTGGGACGTTGCTAGAACTTGCTGGAACTGATTGAACCTTCCCGGAGACTGGTCTCGTTGGCGTTGACACGTGGCGAAAGGTCGTCGGGGCCGGTCAAGTCGAGGCCAAGTCAGGGAAGGTCGGGTCGAAGTAGACGTAGTTCGACGTGGACTTGGGGAAACTGTTCGCTAGGAACTACAAAATGAGTATATCTGAAAAGGTTGGGGAATTCATGGGATAACGTCCCATTAATTCCTCGACACTGATTGGCTAGTTGTGTAGTTCTCGAGGACAATATGGATACAACTACACAAAGGGAAACTGAGAAAGTTTTCAATTTTAATGGAAAATTCGTTCAAAACCATGTTTTGCAAGATCTAGGTCATTCTTGTCGGTTGCTGATTGGCTGGTTGTGTAGTTCTCGTGGACTATTTTAATTTATCTGTTCCTTTGTCACAATTTTTACAGTTTTAGAGCATTCCGAGCCATTTGAGTTGTCCTCGAGGACTACAAAACTATCCAAGGATATTCACAACTAATTTTGCAAATCCTAGACCATCATAGTCGTTCGCTGATTGGTTGATGGTGTAGTTCTCGTGGACTATCTCAATTTATCTATATTTTAGTCATCAGTACCTATCGCGTTTGAGTACATTTGGAACCATTTGAGTTGTCTTCGAGGACTACAAAACTTCCCAGAGAAATCCACAACTAATTTTGCAAATCCTAGACCATCATAGTCGTTCGCTGATTGGTTGATCGTGTAGTTCTCGAAGACTATCTCAGTTTATCCTTTCTTTTGCAAATCCTAGGCCACCCTTTCTCGTCGCTGATTGGCTGGCTGTGTACTTCTCGTGGACTATCACCCTATCTGCATTATCCATAGTTTCCACGTGAACTACACAACCCAAAAAACCGTGTACTTCTCGTGAACAATCCCCACTGATAAGACCACCTCGTGACAAAACGAAGAACACCGATTCTCTCTCTCCCTCCCTATTTCCGTCGCCATTCCGTGCAATCTTCAAAAAATCGACCAAAGGCTACACACAGGGGCCGTTGTGTTTTCGTTGACAAAGTGACAAGAAATGATAGAATGATATCATCAGAATCATCAGAAGAGAGATGTCTGATCGCGGGGTCCAAAACTGGCAACACACACAAAATTTGGAGAATTGTTTTCTTGATTCCACGAGTTTCGTGTTTGCTCTGGCGATCATGTGAGCTCTGACGTGGCAGAGCTGTTGAGGAAGCTCGGGAGCAAGAAAGAGCCGGAGCATCTGAAACTCGAAAACCCGGAAGCATTCCGCCCAAAAAACAATAAGGAAAAGGGGAGACATTCACATTTTATGAGCATCGTATGAGCACATGAATGCCAGAATCTGGACCACCGTCAAAGAGCAGAGCCTCTAGCGGCTAGTGTCAAATTGGATTAGTGTGCTCTTTTTCTGTGAAGAGCACTACTTTTTGTTCTTTTTTATTGGGTGTGCTCATTTTTTTGGTGATTTTGTCATTTCTAGAATTTGAAAATGTTTCTTTTGCTGGTTAAAAGGTTCTTCAGTAAGAAAAACAACAAAATTGTGGAAAATTGGAGTAAAATGCTTTAAAATGGTGAAAAACTGGAGAAAAATGCTCAAAAAGTGTAGAAAATTTGGAAAAATAAAAAAAAATTCAAAAATTCTTATTTTTCTAAAATTTTCAACATTTTCAATAGGGTTTTCAATCATTTTTTAACGAATTTCTCCCATTTTTCCAAAATTTTATATCCAATTCAGAATCCCAGAGCCTTCTGAAAATCCTCAAAAAATCCTCAAAAAAAGAAGAAATCATAAAAAACAAGGCAAAAACACAAAGGCGCAAAAAAAGGTTCCCTTCGGCCGCCGCCAGATGTCGTTATTTTCTTTGCTCTCCGTGGGTCCCTTTCCTCTTGAGCCTCTTTTCACCTTTGCCCCCCTTTGTTATTCTTCACTTGTTTTTCAGTTGTTTTTCCTTGTTCTTGATCTAACCTAATCTAAATGTTCCTTTATTATCAGGGAGTTAATAACTATAATGAGGGTTCTCTGCTCCAGATGCTCCAAATGCTCCAAAAAGAGCACACTTTATCATCCGGCTAGTTTACATCATAACCCATGGAAAAGCGGGTTCAAATTTCATTGTGAAGAGCACACACCTTGCGGGAGCAGCGACGGCAACTGCCACATAATAAATGCGCATTTCTCTGGCGCTCTCCTCGAAACGCGTGCTCTCTCGTCGATTTTAAACTTCATGGGGGTTACTAGTGATCGGGCGGGTTCGAGAGGGAGGGTTTTGAAATTTTGGGTTGTTTTGAAATGTTCCGATTTTTGTAGTGCGTCGATGCGTGTTTTGATAGATTTGGGTGTTGGAGAGTAGTGCGTCGATGCGTGTTTTCAAGGTGTATAGTGCGTCTATGAGTCATAAGACGACAATTAAGAGCGTATTTTCATTGTGATCAAAAAGCTTGAGATTAGTGCGTTGTTGCGTGTTTCTTAACATTCTCTGAAGCGTCTTTCCACTACTGTAGTGCGTCAAAGCTTTATTACTCGACATTTAAGAGCTTGTTTTCACTGTAATCGAGTAATCATGCTCTCAAGCGTAGTGCGTTGTTGCGTCTTCTATTAAAACAATCGGAAGCGTGTTTTCACAACTGTAGTGCGTCAAAACACGCTCCTCTTCCTGATAACCCACTACTCATTATTTACGCTCTTCAACCCCATGATTTGACAGTACACTTGACCTAGATCAAATCCGTTGAACCTAACTCTATTTACACATCGCGGCTGACATTTTTATCTCAAAGAACGCCGCGAACTTTGATACATTGGTATCTGAACGACCATTAAAAATCGGGGTTGTTTTGATTCAAAAATTCGAAAAAAAAATCATTTGAAAACCTTTTTCTTCAAAAATAAGAAGTCGATTCAGTCCCCTCATTCATTCATTTTTTTTTTCAAACTATCATAAAAAACCAGTTTCCGATTCACATTCAAAAGTTGATTTTGAAGTAAATAGATTGTTATCTTCTGGAGAATGTGAATTTTTTCGATTTTTCTAGACATTATGAACTTTTTCATGTGACCCTGGGTCCGCCCCCTTCTATAGTCCATTAAACATTTGATTTCAAAGCCACGCCCCTTTTTCACAGTTCCAAAGATTTATTTTCCATTAAAATGATCATTAATTGCAGAATGATCAAACGAAAACTGCAAGATCTTGCAGTTTGCTGCTCCTATCAAGTCGACTTTTTGCACGAGAAAAGTGAGTGAATTTCAAGAGTTTTCATGACAAAAATCGAATTCTCCATGAAATTTGGAGTGATTTGATACTAATCATGACCTATTTTGGATACATGTGGAGTTTGGAGCAGTTTGGAGCACCGGGCTCCGCGAGCACAAGAGCTCGAATTTCAAAATTAACCAAAACATACCATGATTAGTATCAAATCACTCCAAATTCATGGAGAACTCAACTGTGATACTGAAACCCTGCTCCAAAAGACTATAACACGGAGTTTTTCTAGAGCACTCGGTAAAAGAGTTCAAAAGAAAGTACGAGGTGTTGGACGAGATCGGTCGCGGCGGTTTCGGCATTGTCTACGAAGCGACTAGTCGGCAAGAAGGGCAACTTCCAGTCGCTGTGAAGTTTGTGCAGCACAAGCATGTCAGAAGTTGGACTATGGTGAGCAATTTGCTTTGATCTACTAATATAAATGTGATAATTACTTAATTAGGCTAAATATCTCTTACAATATTACATCTTAAAACATCTCAAAAATAAAACTGAAAATGTTTCAGACCTGCCGCCAGTTGATCCCTTCCGAAGTATGCCACCTTGAAACTTGTGAGGATATTCCAGGAGTGATCAGGATTCTGGACTGGTTTGCGAAGTAAGTACTCTTCAATTATGATGCTCCTAAGCTCAAACTCATATTCCAGCTCAAAAGGCTTCTTGATAGTTATGGAGCGCCCTGAGAATTGCATGGACCTTTTTGATATGGTGTCAGTTCACGGCCCACTTTCCGAAGATATGGCGAAATTTATTTTTAAGCAGGTACCACAAACTTTAACCTAATTGAATCTGATTTAAAATAACAAAAAACATTTCCAGGTAATCACAACTGTGTTCGATATGTACAGCAAGCACGGACTTTTGCACCGCGACATCAAGGATGAGAATCTGATAGTGAATATGAATACGGGGGAGGTGAAGCTGGTGGATTTCGGAGCCACCGCGTACGCGGAGAAGGCCACCAAGAAGGAGTTTCAAGGTGGGATTTCGAATTTTGGAGTTTCAATGGAGCAAACTTTCCAGGAACCCGCTCGTACTGCCCTCCCGAATGGTTCCGGGACCAGCTCTACCTCCCACTGGAAGCCACCTCCTGGTCCCTCGGTGTGCTCCTCTTCATCCTGCTCACCGGGAAGCTCCCATTCCGCAACGAGATTCAAATCTGTCTGGGCAACGTGAAGTTCCCCGCGGGTCTCTCCAAGGAGGTGTGCCAGCTGGTGAAGAGTTGTCTCACCACGAGCACCTCGGCGAGAGCATCACTGGCGCAGATTGCCGGGCATCCGTGGATGGAGTGCGATAGAGGGTTTTATGGGGAGGGGGACACGTTCGAGGAGGCGTTGATGGAGATTAGTGAGTTTTTATGATTTTGGAAACCCAATAAATGTTAATTTCCAGAAAACCCACCTCCAGAAGACAAGGAAGCCGAGGAAGAGGACGCGGAGCTCAACGATGTGGTGCTCACCAGGAGCCGTGACAGTCGCGCGGATCTCGATGTGGACAGCATTTGCACAATGGTGACGGCGGTTGAGGATCGATACGAGCCCACTGATATCAATATCAGTGGATTGGAAGGGATCGAGGGGGACGAGGTTTTGGGGACAGGTAATTTTCAATATCAAAATCATTGCTCATCCTAATTCTTTATTCCCCTTCCCTTGTTCCAGGCGAAACGACGAACCTGATGCGCAGCGACTCTCGCTACGACAACATCTCATCGTCCTCTTTCTGCGACTATGTCTCGATGGCCTCGTTCGACGATCCCGCCAACTTCACCTCCACCTCGGACATCTACCAGTCCGCGTGTGACGTCTTCCCGAGAGCTGGGTAAGTGCTCACACTTATATTTTCTACTTTTTCTCAATCAGTAATCATATTTCTAGCTCCTCGACATCTCTGGGCCGTGGAATTGGCGCCGTCAAATCCGCGTCCGCTTACAATCTTGTCAGGATGCGCAAAAAGTCGAGCATCTTCAAGTCATTCGACACGGAGCTGGACCCAGTGGATGAGCACGATCAACCACTGCTCCCAGAGACCTCTTCAGCGATGTGCCAGTCCACGTATTCTAACGATGAAGACGTGACGATATCAGAAGACATGGTAACGGCGACCACCTCCTCGTCGGTGCTCCAGATGCCTCTGAAAAAGAGCGATAGGGATCAGAATCAAAATGTGTTTGAGAAGGAGCCGAGCCCGAAGCCGATTGCAGAGCTCCCGAGAGCCAGGGACAGTGCTCTCCGGATGTCACGTCATCGACCGCTTCAATTCTCCACGTCTTCTAACCCACCTGTACTTGCCATTTTCCAAGTATCGCCTACCACTTCGGTTGGCTGACCTCATTTCATTCCTTTTTATTTTGTGTACTTCATCTTTTTCATGGGTCTTCAATGTTTCGTGTACTTTTTTTGATAAATCATAAACCGTTATCTTACGAGAAACTTTATTCAAATCGAGATCAATTCGCAAAGCATCTATAGCATCAAAATTTACACAAAACGTCACTATATCATCACAAAACCCGTACTCATAAACCGATATTATCCATTCTACGCTACCAGCGTCTCGGCGGTAAGCTGAGCAATGATGTGCTCATTGAGCAAGAAGTTGGTCTCCAGGAGCATCGACCTCGAGAGAAGCGTCAGTTTGGGTTTCACTAGTTTGAAGAGCGGGTGGATGGGGATGGGGATTCCCTGGCGGAGAATATCGTTGACCATTCGTTGGAGGATCTCGCGGGATAAGAAGCCGGCGTCGTCGAGCTCGTCTTGGAGCAAGATGTGCGGGGTTCGAGAGGTCTGGAACATGGGTTAAGAGCCTTATTGGTTACTGTAAAAGTGAAAACTCACAAACTGAATCTCCTCGATCGTCACTTTGCCCTTGACACTTTTCGGCGTCAACTTCATCTTCATAAGCGCCTCAATTCGAATCTCCATCTCTCCGATTGGCTCATTTCTATCTGATACGAGTTTAATGAGCCCCAGGAGATTGAAGTGGATGCCTCCTATAATCAGAAGATGCTTCATCCAATTTAAGAACCTAGATACCTTTCTCTTCGGGCTGTACAATTACCACTGGAGCTCTGAGAGTTGTGAAGACAAACGCGATATTTCGATCTGGTAGCATGTCCCGAAGAGCTGGGAACAGGTCCCCGATGCAGAAAAGACTTCCCGTGCTCAAGTCACATGTTGTTCTCATAACCGGCCCGAATTGCGGGGTAGTCCAATCGATGCGAGTGTCGAAGAGCTTGATGCGATGTCCATGGAACATTAACGAGTTCGGGACAAAATCGGAGACCACGATTTGCAGCATTTGGGCGTTGGAAGCGATGCGAGGGAGGAAGACAGGACCGGCGCCGAATGGGGTGGTGTGACCGGACTGGTACACTTCGCCAGAGGTCTGGAGCTCGATGCCGCGAGCCGTGAGGGATGGGGTGGAGAGCATAGAGTAGTCGAGCATCAGGGAGTCGGCGCGGGACTGAAAGCGATGTAAGAGGTTGGGAGCAAGTTGCAGAAGTATGATAATAATGATAAGGAAAAGAATACGACTCACAAAGTTGAACGAGTTCAGAATCAGATGGAACTTGTCCTCGTTCATCTGTCTCGGAGCTCGAACTCTTGGATCACGAGAAACTCGGCGAGCATTATGAGCCACCATCATTCGGCGATTCATTCTGTTGCTATTGTTATTGTTATTGTTACGGAGCATACTGAAATCAACTTCCTCTTTACTTATAAGGCTCAAAAAAATAAAACCCACTTCTGTCGAACCAATCTCTTCATCCTTTCCTCGGCTTGCATGATAATCTTCACAATGTCGAAATTTTTCGAGTCTTCCAAAGAGATTCTGCTGGAGAGAAGTGCAAATCGCTGGTTCACTCGATTATTGACAATGTGCTCCAGTTTCGGACAGATCGCGTCGAAGAAGATCGAGTTGGCGTCGATGGCGATGGCGTCCTGGAAGTAGAGTGATAGAGAGACGCCTTAGATAATAGACGCAGACACCTAGAGAGCGTAGATAGGGCGACCATCGTCTGATGGTCTGCGTCAACTATCTGACAGTCTGCGTCTATTGTCTAACGGTCTGTGTCTACTGTCTAACGGACTGCGTCTACTGTCTAATTGTCTGCGTCTACTGTCTAACGATCTGCGTCTATGGTCTAACGATCTGCGTCTACTGTCTAACGGTCTGCGTCTATTGTCTAACGGTCTGCGTCTAATCCAATTTCTTACCGCCAACGATTTTCCATTCCTCGGGTCCATTGGCTTTGTGGCGAGTTTGATTCCTTGGGTACGAATCTTACAGTGCTCCACCTGAAAACTTGCTAATTTTATATCTGCTCAATTTTCAGCTGCAACTATTGATAATACTCTGAGACTCAAGACATGATAAGGACAAAATTCAACATGCTCACCTTCAACGCCGGATTCCCGCCCGCATTCTTATTGATCCTTATGGCCACCTCCATCTGCATACTCGGCGTCCGGAACGACACGCTATCCACCAACTTGACACCCCGCAACTCGCCACTCAACACCGCCGACGAGGACACCGACACGTTCCTGATACTGATGCGGAGCAACCCATCAGAAGTTGTGGTGCTCACGAGCTGCTTGTCGAGTTGCAGTGTCTCCAGAGCCAATCGTCGGAGGGTGACGGTGGGGAGGGTGGTTAGCTGGCGATCTTTTCGGAGCGCCGGCGGTTTGATATCGGCAAAGTGGGCGGAGAAGGCGGCGGCGACGATAGAGGCGACGTATTGGGTGCCTGTGGGTGTCACTCGGGCGATTACGCCGGGGCCTTTCTGGAAAATTATGCATATCATTTAAAAGCTCTTTTCCTGAGGATTTCAAATCTGTGCTCCATTTTTTCCTCCGAGCTCTGTGAGCCGAGATATGGAGCTATAAAGTTGGGTGACAAGTCGAAAAGTTTGAAGCTCCATATCTCGGCTCACAGAGCTCGGAGAAAAAAATGGAGCACAGTTCTGAACTCGTCAAAACAAGAGCTTTTGAATGATATAAAACTCATTTGAAAAATAAAAGGACCCACCAAATTCCGATCATTGAAAAGGAGCGGGTTCATATCTGCAAGATCCCTGGCAGCTGCTGAAGTGGGAGGAGCTTGGCATAGTGCCAATTTTGTTAATATAGAAATCTGGAATTGAAAATGATATCTCTTCCAAATCCAAACCATCCAACTTACCAATAAAACATATCGCTTCATAGTGTATCAAAAATTCTGATCTTTCAAATCACTTTTCCCTTTTTGTCTCCGCCAAGGTCACAATATGCTTCTCCCCTCTTCTGAAAAAACACGTGTTGATCTAACAAAATATAACACAAGATCAGCATCAGCAGGCTTGAAGACAGACGAGTCAAAATGAGTAGAAGTTCAGATGAGTGAGGGGGGGAGGAGAAGAATGTTGTTCACTTTCTATTCTTTCACTGCTTGTTTTTGAATAGAGAATGATGTCGAAGGGGACAGTTCATTGTGTCCGTGTTAATGGACCCGGCCAATCATTTTTAGGAGGGAAGGGGGACTAGAAAATTTGGGAAAGTTAGGCCATGTTTGAAAAGGTGTGGAGGGTAGGTAGGTCAAAATGTTAAAGTTGGTAACTTTTCGGTAGGTCAAAAATCACTAAAAGATGGGATAATTTGAAATATCTATTTTTAATTAGATAGTTAATTAGTAATTTGACCTAATTAAAGACTCTAAATAACTACGATAAAGCTTAATAATTCAGCTTTATCATCCTTAAAAGTTTACAGTAACTTCAAAAATTTCAAAACCACCTATCGCCTTTTCTATGCGCCTTTAAAACTACAGTATACTTAACCTTCTCTTTGTTGTACTTTTTAGATCAAAAAATACCAAAAAACTTAACAATAAAAGGATAAAATGATAAAGTGATAAAGGGGATGGTCACTATCACTTTCTGCCATTCATTGCAAACAAAACTGGATAACGAGGGCACACGAACTACAAAATTGCTATCACTTTCATATCAAAGAACGAGTACACTTGCTCTTTAGCTCATTATACCCACAAGGGTTACTGTAGAAAAAGTAAACTGGAACAAAAAGACGAGACCTGAAATGACCAGGCGCATTATATACCCGTAGTTGCAGCTGAAACAATGTCCATTTCTCGGCGTCTCTCGTCGCGCCACACTCTCTCGGCGCGGGGACAAAGAAACGACCTCTAGCAGTTGTGTGGACCTATTGTTTCGAATTGCTGTTACAGCGGAACGAGAGACAGTGGACCACAGATGGACTTGAGATACTGATTTTTATCTTTTTTTTTGAGAGAGACTGGAAAACATTAGGTAATTGTCCTCTATTGTTCTCGATTTCAACGAATGTGTTCCATTGTAAACTGGGTTAACTGATAACTTTTTGATTTTTATGATCAAACAACAAGTCACTTCTTCTTGCCCTTCTCCTTCTCCTTCTCCTTCTCCTCCTTCTTCTTCCTCGGCTTTCGATTCGAGACTGGAATAATATTCCGCTTCCTTTTCTCCAACCAACTCGGCTTCCAGGCCCCCTCCAGTGTCTTGTGGAACCCATCCTTGAGCACTGCCGTCAGGGTGTTATAAATGTGCTCATCGTACTGGCCATTCACTATTTTCGCGAGCTTCTTGACTTGCGTTGGGATTTGCTCATTGGAATTGAAGAAGACGTCGGGGTCTTTCCAGAAGGATTGTTTCGCTTGGAGAGTCTCGGGCTCTTCGGTGTGAACTTTCCAGGGCAGTGGGGTGAATCTGGAAATTAGAAATTTGCTCATTTGGAGCTTTTTTTTGCTCCGGACTGAAAAAAAATGGTTTTGAGATTTTCTGTATAGAGCATTAAGCCAAAACTTTGGAGCTTCATATCTCGGCTCAAAATGACATTTTCTAAAAATTGAACCCAGTTTTGAGCTCCTCCAAACTAGAGCTTTCGAATGATACCAAACTCATCCCAGTTGCTCAATTAGCAATGCTCCAGCCCCCTCCCCCACTCAAACCCACAAATTCAACACGGTATAAAACCAGCTCTCCATGTCCATCTTCACCGTGGCCGGCACCCCATCTCTCAGTGCTCCGTGAGCATCTCTCGACAGAAAAGGTAGTGTGCACGAGTCCACCGGGCTCAGGACACGTTTCCCGCCCGCCGAGCAAGCGTCGCCAAAGTCGCACAACCACCAACTTTTATTGTTTTGCATGCTGAGCAGGATGTTGGTGGGTTTGATGTCGCGGTGGATGATCGAGTGCGTGTGACAGTCTTTGATGCCTTTTAGGGTTTCTTGGGCAATGTAGAAGACGTCACAGAGGGGCAGTTTTCCACCGATTTCTTCCACGATCTGGAAAAAAGGGGAGTATGGAGGACAGGTCATAACTCCGCCCACTTTTGCTCTTTTTGGTTCAAATTCTCTGGAATTGCTTAGTATCACAAAAGCTACAAATTATCAGTTGACCACTTTATATGAAAATCAAAAATAAACTCGAAATTTTGAGTTTTACAACAGGTCCTCAAAAAATGACCATTGCTCCAGAAAAGTTGATATAACTTGGTTAATTTCAATTTTCAGTGAAAGTGTTCAACTAACAATTTATAGCTCTGATATCATTGCACAACTCCAGAAAATTTGAGCCAAAAAGAGCAAAAGAGGGCGGAGTCATACCTTCTCCAAGTTCACATCCATCATGGGCATTATCAAGTAGGGTGTCCCGCCAGCCGTTCCATGAAAAAACAACGGGGTGATATGGGTCGGATACGCCACATTCTTCCGATTGTTCGACGAGTACAAGTGCTCCAGAATCTGCAGTTCATGTTGGATGCGTGCGGCTGCCAAGTGACGACGACTGATCTTCAGTGCCAGGTAGTTGGCGAGCCCTCGTTTTTCACTGGAAACATATAACTTTGGAGCACACTAATTGAGCAACTCACAGCTCACTATCATGCTCCTTGTAAACCACATAAAGTGCTCCGAATCGCCCAAGCGCTTGAAGGGCGCCCACCTCCACCTCATCGCCACTTCCCACTTGCAGTTTGCTGTTCATATCCACTATTTTGCCGAGAGTGATCGTGTTGCCCACTTTGAAAGCGCCTTTTTTGAGTAGATGGTCGTCCAGGATGCGGGTCTCTTCTGGAGTCAGCGCTGACGTGGCAGTGAGATCCGGGCGTTCGGATTGGAGGACTTGGGCGGCAAAGGTGGAGGGGTTGGGGCGGGTAGTGGTAACTTGGCCAGGGAGGTTTGCTGTTTGCTGGTTTGCAGGGAGCTGAAAATGGGGAGTGATTGGATGGAAGGGGTAGATTTGGAGCATTACGTAGAGCTCATGGTTAGTTCGAAGAGTATTTCAATCATGTCAAAAGAATGCTTCTAGAGCCCTACTATTATCGGTACATGAAGAGTGAAAACGGGGACTAGAGAGTAGGCCATGCAGTGAGACACAGATAGACAGTCTGCGTCTAGCCAAATCGTGTACTCTCTCGCGCGAGACGCAGACTGTCTGTCTATCTGCGTCTAGACGAATCATATACTCTCTCGCGCTAGATGCAGACTATCTGTTCATCTGCGTCTCACCCGACCATACACTCTCTAACTCTTGATTCATTGGAGCGCAAATACGATTTCGCGGACCTGCGCTATTTTCATTTCAATCACCCATAACTCGCTTCAACCTCATTATCATGAAACCCTTCAGTTGAACGAAATGTTCGCCTCCTCATTCTCCATCGATCTACACCAAATCCCACCACCCACCTTCCCCACCACCGTCACCTTCGCCTGCTCCACAGTCTTCTTGTCGTCCTCCTCCTCGCTGCTCTCCTCACTCTTCTTCTCCTTCCTCTTCCGCTTCCCACGCTTCTTCCGCTTCTTGGAGCCTTTGACGGGCGAGTTGGGCGGAGCTTTGGTGGATGCTCCCGAGACTGGTAGCATTGAAGATTTACCGGCGGTCTTTAGTTTTGCTAACATGACTTTCTGGAATTTTTATGGGGGAAACATGGAAAATTGATTGGTTTTTGAGACTCACTTTTTGAATACTTATGGAAAATGTTTGAAATTTCGATTTTTTGAAAGTTTTGACTCCCAGAAACCTGGACGGTTCAGTTCAATGGAGCAGGTTTGCTTTTCGATGAACATTTCGATAAAAACTCATTTATTATCAGTGAAAGTCAATAGAAAAATCGATATTTGTTATTAAATGCATAGAAAAAGCAAAAGCGAGGTGTTAGAACATTAAAATTCGGGAAATTTTACAAAACTTTTTTCAAAAAAATTCAAAAATTCTTAAAAATTCAAAAAATCAATAATTGCAAGTTTTTTTCATCATCACAGGGGTGTATTATCTATCGATATTCAATATTAGGCAATATTTTGCGAAGTGGATTTAAAAAGATATGAGCATTATTCGAAAGACTTTTAGACCTTGCTCAGCTGCACACGATCGTTGCTGTAGCAGGCCTGACAGTGAAGGCGTCCGTCGCGGACACGCACGTCGGCTCCAGTGGCTCCGGATCCTGGAAATGCTCTTTTTTTATTGTAAATGAAAAGAAGTGATTTTGAGCTCTGCAGAAAAGTGTACTTCTCTCTCGCCCCCTCCCCTCCACATAACCGCCCTCGCGACGGCGCTCGCTCGCCGCCCGGTTAGCTCAGTCGGTAGAGCACCAGACTCTTAATCTGGTTGTCGCGGGTTCGAGCCCCGCATTGGGCTGATGCGTTTTGCCACTCACCCAGCGACGTCTTGCACACGTAGCACTTGAAGCAGGCGAGATGGTAGAATAGGTTGAGGCTCTCCACGATCATCGCCGCGCCTCGGCCGAGCTCCTCGTTGCAGTGCGCACAACGGTGCTTCCCGCTGACGGCGACCACGTCGTCTTTCTGGGTGCTCGATTGGGAGTGCTGGGAGTGCGAGTAGCTCTGGCTCTGTGCTTGTTGGTTGCGTTGCACTGGAACCGGGTAGGTCCTCTCCTCGACTCGGCTATACTCATCTCGCTCATACTTCTCGGTCATGGGCTCCACTGGCGGCATGTCATAGCTGCGCGAGTAGTCGTGCTCCCGCTCTCGTTCTTTTTCCATTCGACGGTTGATATAAGTGGGCAGGTTGCTGGAAATGAAGATAAAGTTAAGATGAGCAAGAGTGAGCAAACCTGAGGGAAGCTGAGGCGGCGGCAATGCCACGTCGATCCGACTCGTATCCAGGAGCCGCTTGACGCTGTTGGTTGATGACGTCACGCCAGTCACGTGACTCCTGAAGGATTGTGATAAGAGGGAGGGGGAGATGGGATGGAGGGGAAGGGAAGAGGACAAAAGGAAAGTTAAAAATTGGTTTTTAGGAAGTGCAATTGCGCTCCATTGGACGAAAATTGAGATTCTGAGAGACGCAGACAGGCAGACAGTCTGCGTCTCTGTACTCTCTCGCGCGAGAGTACACGATTTGGCTAGACGCAGATCGACAGATAGTCTGCGTCTCTCAGGACTCTCTAGCAGTAAGTGCAATGGAGCGCGCTTGCATATCCAGAAGACTGTAAAGAGGTTGTTCTAGAAAAGAAGGGGACTAGAAAAACGTCTGGAATTCTAGGCCAGCTCTTGAATTTTCGTGTTTTGTTCAGTTTTCATAGTTTTTTTGTGTTTTTTTATCAAACAACGTTTTGATAAACCATTTTTCATTGAAAAAATCCTCTAAAAATCATGGAAATTCAAAAAAATCGGTGCAATCAAAAAATTCACAAAGCTGGCCTAGAATTCGCTCGTTTTTCTAGTCCCTCACCTCCAAATCGCTAACTTTCGATAATTTTTCTTCCCATTTTTTAAAAAATTTCCAACTTTTCAACTTTTTCAACCAGCTTCACCATGAAACTGTCAAAATCTCTCTCCAATCCTACAAACACCACCGTTTCCCCTAAATTGCTCAACCAGTGACATGTTAGTGCACCTTCTCATAAATCCTAGTCGTCGTGACCTCCTCCTGCTCCTCCCACTGATACGTGTTCCTCACAAAATCAATCGGCTTCCTGTCCTGATACTCTCTCTGGATGTGAATATCGTGGCTCCGCTCTCTGGGGCTCTTCACATGATTTCCCTGTCGATCGTAGAACCGATGCGACACTCCGGACACCTCGACGTCGTCTGACTCTTCCGAATCGTACCGTGGTTGATGGCTTCTGGAGCGCTTCTGCACCCCGTAGCTGCCGACGGTGTGGAAGTCGTCGTCGCGCCGATGACGTGGCATTCTTCGGATGACCGACTCTTCTTCCACGTCTTCTGTTTCTTCGGAATACCTCTCGATGCGTGTGGAGCGTGGGAGCGAGTCCGTCGAGTGGTAGCGGCGAGGGGGCGGGGCCACGTCGGGGTAGAAGTTGTGGGCGGGCTGTTTGAGGGCGGAGCGAAGCGGTTCGTTCTGAAGACGTGAGGTGGGCGTGGCCAGTTGTTTAACATAATGATAGTGAAAGTTGGAAGAGAAAAATGAATGAAAAAGGTGGTTAACAGTGAAGAAATCCATGTTAGTCTGGTGTTACATGCAAGTGCGCTCTATTTTTCATATTTTTTTGAAGTTCTAATGATAATAAACTGCTCTATTGATAACTTTTAATTTTAAAAAATTGAGATTTTTTTTTGAATTTTTGAAAAAAAATTTTTTTTTTTTGGAAAATTTTTTTTCTAAGGAATAGGTACAGAGGGAAGAAGGGGATAGAAAAAAACAAAAAAAAATACCAAAAATTAAAAAAAAATTACAAAAACTCACCACTTGAACTTTCTCTCCAATCTCCTCAACATCTTCCGAATAGTAATTTTTGTTCTGGAAAAAAAATGTTTTTTTTTTTGAAAAATTAATTAAATCAATACTTTTTATTGGTTTTTAAAAGATCAATCATCTTTAGAAAAAGCTATGAGATAATAGGTATTTTTTAAAATTATGAAAAAAAAATTTTATCAAACATTTTTTTCAAATATTGAATAACATTTTTTAGGATCTTCAAGACCATAGAAATAGAAAAAATCCATAGAAAATAAAAACTTTGCTTTTTCAATAGTTTTGTTTCCACTATTTGTTTTTGCGCATCCAATGTCCTCCTTTGCCAACAAACATTGCTGGGAAATGGAAAAAAAGGAAACAGAAACAGCAAAAAATCTCAATTTTTGGTGAATTCGGAAGCGATTTTGTTGGCGAATTGCATTGTTTACACCGGGAGGACCGATTATAATATTTTTTTCACTTTTTTAGTTTTCATGATGGTGGTCGCTGCTGGTTTTTGGTTTTTTGATTTCGAGCCATTGAGTAGTAGTGATTTTTGGTCTTTTTCATCAAAATTATAATATTTTGAACTTAAAAACAGTTTCATAATGATTTTGTAGTTGAAAAGGTAGTGAAAAATGAAGTTGCAAAATTTTTATACCCTTTTTAAAAATTGAAAATTCGGTCATTTTGGAGCCCTCATAACTCCGCCCATTTTTGCTCTTTTTGGCTCAAACTTTCTGAAATTATAGATTAATATCAGAGCTACAAATTGTTAGTTGACAACTTTTCATGAAAATTGAAAATGAGCTCAGCAAGATGAATTTATCAACTCCGCTTGAATCATAATTTAGAAATGTGCTCTTCAGAAAAATGCAAATTTCAAGCTCATTTTTAGATTTCATGAAAAATGCTTAACTGATAATTTGTAGCTCTGATATCAATCTACAACTCACAAAAGAACTGGAGCAAAAAAAGCAAAAGTGGGAGGAGTTTAAAGGGCTCAAAATAAAAATCGTAAATTTAACTTACAAATCTCTCATGGACCCCCAATTTCCGTTTCATTGGTAAAGAATCATCACAATAATAATAGCTGGACATATTTTTTCTCGTTTTTGATGAAAATGTCTATATCAGTATAATAAAAACTTTTAGTTTTTTTGTTGTTTTTGATTTCCCCGCCCAGTTTTTCTTTTTTTCTCACAACAATAGAAAAAAGTGACTCATAAAAAGAAAATCATATTGAAAAAGTACAACAATAAAAACAAAAAAGCACTCACACTTCTGGGCAACGTGGACCTTTTCAATGTAGTCGTCGTCGACTCCTCTTCTGAATCCCGACGTCCGTCGTAGTTCAGATTGGTCTTCTGTAGAGAAACACATGTTTTACTTTTTCTAGAATTCAGATGTTTTACCGCCACATTCTCACTGCTCAGATGGAAGTTGCGAATGGTGCGCGGCTCGGGCTCTCCGCCACGTGTCTTCGAGTACACGTCTTCCGATTTCTCTCTTCTGGAGAGACGACGATCCACTTCGGGCACAAAGTCGGTGAGGCGGCCCGGCGCGTTCTTCTCCTGGTAGCTGGTCACTCTGGAAATATGCGAGGATACAGTAATTTTATTGATAGGTACCGTAATCTAAAGGAGACTACAGTAATCCAGTAGATCTAGAGGGTGGGAGCTGTTTTGAGTGCAGAAATATAAAATGAGGTACAGTAATCCCGTGGAAGCTACAGTAATCCATTGCAGAGTACGAGTAGTCTAAAGGTAGAGAGCGGTTGGGGTACAGTAATTCACTAGGAGATACAGTAATCTACAGTAACCACAGTAAATCGATAGTGTTTGGAACGCTTCCTGGATGCTATAATTCAATTGGAAGTACAGTAATTCACTACAAACTACAGTGATCTGTTAGTTGGGAACAATTTTTGGGAGCAGTAATCCGATGGGCACTACAGTAGTTCACTGGGAGCTACAGTAATCCACTTGAGACTACAGTAGTCTGCAATCTACAGTAATCTACTGTGAGCTACAAAAAACTACAGTAATCTAAAGGCTGGGAACACTTTCTGAGCGCAGATATTCAATTGGAAGTACAGTAATCCACTAGAGGCTACAGTAACCCAATCGGAGTAACAGCAATCCACTAGAAGCTACTGTAATTCACTGGCAGCTACAGTAATCCAATGGAGGCAACAGTAATCTACTTCCAACTACAGTAACCCAATCGGAGTAACAATAATCTACTACAGTAACCCACACAACTACTCAATTACCTTCTCAAAAACATCAGAATCCTGAAACCACTCCTCTTTTCTCACACTTTTCCTCCCATCCCCACCCACCTATAATCCCCATACTCGCTGCGTCCACTGCTCCTCGCCGAGCTCGAATTAAAATTATCCTTGGCGGTGCGATAGCTCGACAGACTCGTGTCCCTCTTCCGATCCAACGACACTCCGCCGGTGCTCGCGCCACGTGGCAAACTGTTAAAGTCGCGCGACGATCTGGACGATGTCGAGTTGGAGGCGCGCGAGTGTTTTCGCTTGAATTCGGCGTACGAGTCAAATGATTTGTTCTCGGTGAACACGGAGCGGGCCTGAATAGTTTTTGAAGTTTTTTGCAGTTCTTTGCAGTTCTCATACCTTATCAAAGTTGCTGGAGGCGCTGACACTAGAGCCCGATGAGACTTGCTTGGTGAGCAAGGGGGTTGGAGCTGCTAAAATGAAAAATAATTACTTATAAAGGAAGAGAATCCCATGACTCACGAGCTCTCAAAATGAGCACATCGGCTTCTCCAATTCGAGCTGCTTCGTGGAGAATTCGGGTCACACCAGATTGGTACTTGTCCGACATGTCCTCGCCATTGATCGAGAGGATCGTGTCGCCGACCTGGAATACAATCAAGTATGATGGATTATCTATATCAATTCTTTACTCTCTTATCGTTAGCAAACTGACAAAGCTCAATAAAGCTCATTTAACCCACCAAAAGCCCGGCCCGATCCGCCGGCGACCCAACAATCACACTCTCCACAATCACCCGATTGTCCCTCTTGAACGTGGTGAAGCCCATGCCCTTGTGCACCGGCTGTGAGCCCATGATCACTTGCAGCGTGAACATCCCGTCTTGCTTCGAGTACCCGGTGGAAGACGTCGAGTGACGACGTGCCGATTCGCGGGGGTGGTACGTGGCGGGCGACTCGTCGAACGGGATGTCGACGGCGTGGTAGATGCGGGTGGAGGAGGAGGATTTGAGGGGTGGTGGGGCTTGGCGGTGGTGGTCCTGGAAGTAAAGAATTATGAGAAGATGGAATTGGAGTTGGTGGAAGTGGGTGGGACTTACGGTTTCATCTACTCCAAATTTTCTTCTAGGTTCTTCTTCAGCAAAACTTTTCATTTTGAGAATCTATTCCATCTAACTAACAACTGTTCCTTTATATAGAACGTCCCCCCAACAAAACAATACCCCCTATCTGACTCACCTCCATAATAAAATCGCTTCTCGGATACTTGGTCGCCGTCACCGTCGCCTTCTGCTCCCTGTTCAACTCCACTGTCAGGTCAATGTTCTCGACGCGCTGCGGCTCATTTTGCTCCTGGGCGGCTCGCGAGACGAACGGTTTGACGCCTTCTCGTGGCGGGGGCTGCTTGAAGGTGGCCTCCACACGGGCGGAGGTGACTGGCATGTAGGAGGTGTTTTCGGATAGACGCGAGGATTCCTGGAAATGGAGAGATGCTAGTTAGATAGTAGACGCAGAGAGACAGAGTGTATGAAGGGTAGAGAGATGCTAGTTAGAGAGTAGACGCAGGGAAACAAAGAGTGGATGCAGGATATAGAGATGCTAGTTAGAGAAGAGACGCAGAGAGACAGAGAGTGTATGAAGGGTAGATAGATGCTTGTTAGATAGTAGACGCAGAGAAACAGAGAGTGTATGAAAGGTAGATAGATGCTTGTTAGATAGTAGACGCAGAGAAACAGAGACGCAGAGAGACAGAGAAGAGTGTATGTAGTATAGAGAAAAAAGATGTAGGATGCTAGTGAGTGATGCTAGTTAGATAGTAAACGCAGAGAAATAGAGAGTGTATGGAGGGTAGAGAGATACTAGTTAAAGAATAGACGCAGAGAAGTGAGAGATATCCGCTCGAATTACACAACAATAAGTGCACTCTATTGCAAAATACAAGCTGGAAGAGAAATCCATTGCAAATTTCTCTTCCATGTTTCAATTTGCAATAGAGCACACTTTCGACTGCTCACAAAATCAGGAAACAATTGAGAGATACTATTTAGAGAGTAGACGCAGAGAAACAGAACCTAGAGAAAAAGCAGTAAACGCGCTCTATTGCGAATAACATTCGTTAGAGAGACTAGTTAGAGAGTAGACGCAGAGAAACAGAAAAAAACTCACAAAATAGCCCTTCCTCTTGTTTCTCTCCCTCTCCCTCTGCTCCTCTTCCTCTACTCGCTCCTCGTCAGACCTCTCCTGCTCATAATAGTTGCCACGTGGCTTCTCGATGCTCCGATAAATCGGCGCGTACTCTTGCGTCTTCGTGTACTTCAACGGGATCAGCACCTGATCGAGCTTCTCCTGCACCTCAACCGGCGGCGGTGGAGGCGGATGATGCGGTGGCTCTTCGTCAAGGAGAGATTTCGGGGAGACGAACAGATCGGTGCCTGGAAACAGTGAATAGTTTGGAGCAACTCATATAATAAGAAGGAGCTCACTTCTCGGCGAGAACTCCGAAGTGGACGGCGACTCGACGGTGCGGTTGTCGATGCCCGAGTCGTTGTTCAGATCGTCGCTGGAGCTTCTCAGTGGGGAGACGGTGGACGCCGAGTGCTGACGTGGCAGAGCGGGTCGGGAGGCCGAGTTCACTTGGAGGATCTCTTCTTTTGTCTGGAAATTTGGGAAATGTTGGGGTAGGTCAAAAGTTGAAATTGGTACTAGGCTTTATTTTTTTAATTGGTGAATGATGGATGTACAGGGCAAAACTAATAAGGGTAGATCAAAAATTCAGGTAGATCAAAATAATTTTAAAGTTTCAATGTTTTGTAGTTTGTAGTTCGACTGTAGGCTTTCAAAGTTAAAAATCCTTTTCATATTACGTGAACCTCATGAACTTTCTGGAGAAATGAAAAGACTACAAACTACAGTACTTCTTAACTCTTGCAGAGGATTACTGTAACAATCACTATCATCTACAGTAATCCCTACCTACAAAATTCCCCACAATCTTCAACAACACAAAAAGTAGGTCAAAATGACAAATTGAATTTCTGTCGACTACTGTACCTATAGAAACCTTTTACTTTTTGTTCGTCAAAAAACCAAAAATCCTTTCAAAAAAAAGAAAACCAAAAAAAGTATGCACACACAATAGACAATAAAAACACAAGAAAAGCGATCAGCAACAATATATACATTTCTCTTCCCCTTTTTCTTCTTTTCTCTCAAAAATCGTATAGAATCTCCGTTCCGTTCTTCTTTCGCCCGATTCTTCCGGAGAGTATACATCTCCGAAAAAGGGGCGTGGCTTCGGATAGGATCATTGATAAGGTTGGAATCATATATTATATATATTAAAGGGAAAATCAATACAGTTTTCTACAGTTTTTTTGGGATTAAAAAGGTATACATCACCATTATGTAGGCGTGCATATACGCAAAAACTGGATTAGTTACGCGTTTTTACTTTTCATGGCAACAATTTTTTACGTTACCAGTGTTGGTAGTTTTTACACTTTTTCAGGTCAGGTCTTCAAAACTAGCATCTCGATTCTCACCACCAAATTCTCATCGTCCCACTTGACACTTCGACGCGACTTGCGCTCCTCATCATCGAACATCTGCACAAAGCTCGGTGCTCCGGGAGCCGGTGACGTGGACATCATTTCCACGTCGGCTGATTGTGGACCACCGCGTCGGGTGGTGATCTCGACGTGCATGTAGCCGCGTTGATCGCGGCCGACACGTGGCACCGTTTCGTTGGGGAAGAGACGCGACCAGCGCGGCCATTCGTCGGAGCTCATCAGGTTAGAAGGGCATAGGTGGGGTTAGAGAAGGCGTCGGGGATTGGGAGCAGAAGCAGGAGCAGAAATAGAAGACGTGAGGGATAATCAGAAGAGATCCAAATGTCACTGAAGATGTCAAACTTGACGTTGAGAAAGAAGACGTTGAAAAGGAAGATTGGAATGGGAATGGGAGATGAATAAGAGATGTAGACGACGTGGAAAAACGGTCAGAATCAGATGATCTGATGTAGAAGTTCAGAAGGCGTCAAAAAGTTGTAGATGTTCCTATTTTTCGAAATGCATTATGAAGTTTAGAAACTATGATAAATCGAAATGAAGACGATTCAGAAGACGTGGGATTCATTGCTCCAGAAAGCGTTGAAAATCAGAAGACTTTAAAGATGATTAGGATAATCCACGTGGCAAAAAGTTCTAGAAGATGTTGAAAATGAGCATGGGAAAAAAACTTCAGAATCGAAGATGTAGAAGACGTGAAAAACATTCATCCTTTTAGAATAGATCATCAGAACTGGTTCTTAAAATCTGTAGAAAATTCAGAAGACGTCAGAAGCCTGACGATGTCAAGAACTAGAATAAATCCACGTGGATTTCAAGCCCCATCTAGATGACTTGACGATGATTCTAGCTGATTCAGAAGGCAGTAAACGACTTTATTTGAAGACGCAAGAAGTTTGAAAAATGAGCTTCAGAATTCAAAAACTAGAAGACGATCAAAATCAGAAGCTCTTCAGATGACGTGACACTCTCTCACAAATAAACAAAGCCTCTTTCTCCCTCTCTCCCTCCCACTCTCCATCAGAAAGGAAAGGATATATTATTATATGACACAGTGAATTCCAAAAAGAGATTACATCGACACTCGGAGGGAGACAAACTTTTTTGTTGTGTGTGTGTATTACCAAATTCCGCGAGAAAAGAGCGTGTGAAATGGGGGAGACGGCCGCGAGAACCGTTTATATCTGGTGCCATCTTTCGGGGGGCTTTTGTGTCCCGATTTCCGATATGTATATTAAATGGGGGGAAATGTGGAAGCTTCAATTGGATGTGGAATTGAGAGAATTGACAGTTGGAATAGTTTCAGGGGAGAGGATGGGCTAGAAGTAGTAGAAGCCTATTAATGATGATTGGGAAATGTGCCAGAGTTTCATAGAAGTGTATACAGTGGAAGCTATTCAGAATGGTAAGTAACTTCATAGGATGGTAATTATTTAGGAGGTCAATTATTTAGGACGGAAATTGTATGGAGTGGGCAACTTTAATATGAGAAAACTTTTTTACTTACAAAATGGTAAGTTAAGATGATTTGAGCAAGTCTCTGAATTAAAGAGCTCTAGGGCTCATTTCAAGCTCATAATCTTGCTCATTTCCCCTAAAGGAAGCATTATTTGACAGTTCATAATAGATCAAAAACAGTCCGATTTAACCTAACTCAAAATCCACTAAAAAGCAATCAACAAACATTTTTCACAGCTGAAAAAAAAAAAAAACAACAAAACTCCTATTCATAAACATGAACACATCAGAAACAACATAAAAATGGGGGGAGTTTGACGCACCGGAACTGTACGGTTTTTTCTGGGGGAAAATGGACGAGTTTATGATGAAAATTTAGGGGAAAAAAAGATAGAATCGGCTAGAAATTGAAGCTTGAAATATAAAAATGACTTTCTTATCAATAATTCAAGATGTCAATATATCCTAATACTGATAATCTTGCTCACTTTATTAATTCTTTAATAATATATTTGAAACCATAAGTTCACATCAGCTTAAACTTTATCTTCATTACTTTTGAAACATCTAGAACTTCTATTTCAATACAAAACCCCCTAAAAAACCCATTTTTCCCATCTCTCTTCAATGGCGCAGTGCATTTCCCCCACCAATCTCATCACCCCAGTTTTTCACACCAAATTTACCACCAAAACACTCACCACACCGCCTCGAACCTTAATCCGAAGCACCGAAATCTCTTTCGGCGAAAACGGACAGTTCTCATTGGAGCACTGCTCGAACTCGTGCGGCAGATCGACGCTCAACGGCTTCTCCACAGACACTTGCGGCATTTTCGAGCGACAGACCAACAGAATAGCGTTTTGAGCAGTAAGTTTGAGCTCTAACTTTACTGTTCGGCCTCCGAAATAAACCAGTTATCGGCGGAAGGGGAGAGAGAGAGAGAGTGCGCTGATTGGGGAGACACGACATGTCAAAAGAGTTATTTTCGCGGTTTTTGTGAGGGTAAATAGAAATGGTGGTGGAAGCGCGCAAATAAGTAATGTGCTCCGTTGGTATGGAGGGGAAACTACGAAACGTGTGGAAAGAGCACGAGGAGAAGTTTCCGGATGCTACAAAGGGCACAAATATATTGAAATACAGAAAATGAAAGAGAAATTGCAAAAAAATTCTCCTATTGGTCGGCTGTGTAGTTCTCGTGGACAATCATAGACTTCTATTTTGTTTTTTGTTTTTTTTCCTCATAACTCCGCCCACTTTTGCTCTTTTTGGCTCAAATTTTCTGGAGTTATAGAATGATATCAGAGTTACAATTCATCAGTTGACAACTTTTAATGAAAATCAAAAATGAGCAAATTATAATCATTTTTCTAAAGTGCGCTTCGAAACTCATTTTTGTCAAGTGCAGTTCAAAAATCCATGATAACAGGGGCTCATTTTTGATTTTCAGTGAAAATGTTCAACTGATGATTTGCAGTTCTAAAATTGATCTGTCACTGCAGAAAGTTTGAGCCAAAAAGAGCAAAAATTGGCGGAGTTATGAGGGCTCCAATATCAAACAACAAAAATGACACATTTCAAAGGGAAAGCATGGCTCAGTACGTTTTGACAAAACTACCAATTTCACTACCCCGGTTCGACTCTCGAACTAACAAAAACTTTATATTTACCATTTTTCTTTCATTGAAATAAAAAACTCACACTTCTCAACGGCTGATACGACTTGAACTCCTCGCTGACTTTCCTCGGCGTCGAAATTTCCGTATTCTCGGTCACCGACCGATCTCCAAACTTTTCCTTTCTCTTTCTCCGCCAGGTATCCAAATCTGCTTGCCATGGTTCACCCTCGTCGAATTTTTGCTTCAAAACCCCCAAATTTCACCTCTCCAAACCGTTCTCAACTCACAGATTGCTTCTGCAACATCTTCTCGCGCTGCATCTTCTGTTGCTGTGCCATCTGCAGCGTCGTCTTCGCCGTCTCGGCCATATCCTCGCCGCCGTTCTTCGCGGCGGCGACGAATTGGAACGGATCCGAGGATTTCTGTCCCGGTCCTCGCAGCATTTTTGCGCCGGGTCTGAAAGTTTGTATTCAGGCAAAAGTATTTCGCTCCCGGGTGGGCTCGAACCACCAACCTTTCGGTTAACAGCCGAACGCGCTGCCTATTGCGCCACGGAAGCGGCGAAAGAGGCGGCCGCCGAGTGCGTAGACAAGCGCGACCTACACGAGAGCGTTAGGGGGGGTCTAGGGGGGTACTGAAGGGATAGTGGTGAAAGAACACAATGCGTTAGAAATATAACTTTTCCTATATTTTCTGTGAAATCCAAACAATTCTAATGAGATAAATGTCCAAAGAAGTATCTGGGTGTGTGAAGATACCAAAAAAGTGGACGAAAAAGCGAAAAGACGGGGCGAAAACAAGAGAAAACCGCAAAAACAAGTGTCTATAATTGATGTTTCCAGCTTTCGCCCAGACAATTTGAGGAGGGGGTTTCAGAAAAGACCAGGAAACAGAAAAGGGCCAGAAATCTCGGAAAAAGTTTGGGAATGGTCGAAATTTATTGGAAAAACTTGATGAACCAAATGGAAATCGCTTTAAAACGCTAAAATAGAACTCAAAGCTGCTTGAAAACACTGAAAAATATGAAAAAATCCTCAAAAATCATAATTTTGAAGTTTTGCCTCCATGGCTCAACGGGATTTTGGACGCCACTAATCTCGCGACCCGGGTTCGACCCCCGCACTGGCAAAATTTTTTTGCGAAGTTGCCCCGGGGTAAAAAACCATCGAAAATCTCGAATTTTTTATCAAAACCTTCGAAAAACCAAGTTTTACGCCAAAAAATGAGCAAAATCAAGAAAACTATCAGAAAAATGATTCCAAACGAGTGGAAAAAGCGATATGGTCAATAAGGCCGATGAAGTGGGTAGCCACCAGGCAGATATCCGGTCATTTGGCGGCTGCTCTCCGTCGAAAACGAAAAGTGTGTATCCGATCGAGCCCCTTTTGTTTGCGCTTTCTTCCCGACACAATTGGTCACTTTTACGTGTGTTCTTCACTTTTTCGCGCTTCGCTGGTAAGTGTCGGCCTCTTAATGAGGCGAATGCCGAGATCAGCGAGTTCTGACGTGTGGCGGTGGAGGAGTTTTGTGGGATTGGGGGATGGGGAATTCAGGAGAAACGTAATTTTTATGATGAGAAGATTGTTGATTGTGATGTCATGTTTTGAAGATCATAGAGAAATTCACTACCTTTAGGATCACTAGTGAAAACTTTCATGCAGAAAAATAGACTAAAAAAGCAAATTACAGTACAAGTATGATGAAAGACTATAAAGGCCTTTTATTTGGACATTTTTAAGGATCATAAAAGTAACTAGGATACTATATAAGATCACAGAGACTATCAAAGTCTCAATTAGTATCACAATCAGTTTTAGTATCATATATAATGAAAAATACAGATTATTAGGCTCCTATTTGAAATGATAGCAATTTTAAGAATCCTATATAAGATCATTGAGCATTTTATGATACTGTATTGTATTATACTATAGAAATTCTTAGGATATAGATCAGAGAGCTTTTTAGATTCCTAAATAAGTTTATAGAAACTCATCCTAAATATTATCGATAGTTTTTAGAATCATGTATAGAATCCTATATATAAGATCCTATGTAACTTTAATCATTATCAACATGAAATCTATTTTTTCCTATCAATCAAGAATCTAACAAGAATCTGCAGTTTTCTGCAGTTGCTGTCGGCAAAAATGCAAATCTAGACAGTTCTTAAACATTTTTACACTGATCGCATACAATAGGTGTGTTTTGTCCTCTAATTAGGTCAAATTTTTGTACAGTCAAAAAATTAAGTTCTCACCCAAACTCGTCTTCCGGATAATCGTCACCGCTGCTGGGGTATTTCGCTACCTAAAAAAATTTTATTTTGAATTTTTTTTTCTCATTTTCTGGGGATTATGGTTATCAACGGACAAATTGAAGTTAAAGACACGTATTTGTTAAAAGTTAAAAATTTAAGAAAAAAAAAGTGAAAACAGTTCAACAACGAGTAGAAAAGTGAGTCACGGACACATAAAAAGTTTGATAACTGGGAAAAAGGAAAAGAAAAATGGTTCTGATAAAAAGGAACACTCATTGATAGTGAGAATCAGTGGAGATTCAAAAAAGAAATTCAAAAAAAATCAAATACAAACCACTATCAGTTATCAGTTATCAGCTGGTATAGAGAGGAGGGTGAGTCTTTGAAAAGCAAACAATATGAATTTTTGGCATTTTTTATTTTTTTTTTTGAGGTTGATTTAGATGACAATGGTGATGGAAAATTATTAGTAATAGTTTTAGTAAAAATTAAAAAAAATTTTTTTAGTAAAAAAATTTTAGTAAATTGTTTTTAGTAAAAATTTTTTTAGTAAAGTTTTTCCATTACTTTTTTAGTAATACAACCTAAAAGTGCTCCAAATCCTCTCCAAACCATTTCCCACAAACATCAAATACCTTGACAGCATAGTCATTCTCTGTTAACACCGACATGGTAGCTGAAAATTGAAAAATATACATGTTTTCAGAGCGAAATTTTCAGATAAAAGGAGGTGGGGTAAAGGTCAAGGAAAAGATAAATAGTGGAAGATGAGCGGAAATTCAAATAAAATGTCGGATGGTACTGGAAGGTAAATAGTGGTTATTTATAGGGAGGTATAGTTTTATCAAGTAAAAAATTTTTAGAAATTCAGAATAATTTGAAAATCAGAATCCAGAATCCAGAATCCAGAATCTCTATTCCAAATTCAATTCTCATCTCCATTCCCATTTCCCAATTCCAATTCCCCAATTTCCATTTCCAAAATCTCCGAAGATAATTTGATAATCGAAAATTCTTGAAAAGGGAAAATTTGAATATCTCGGAGTGAAAGTGAATATTAAAGTTTCTCTGCGTCTCCCTCATCCCCACACTCTTTCCAGTTGGATATCAGGTCAAGATATCAGTTGGATATGTATCAGGGGAGGGACTAAAGAATTGTGATCAGTGATTGGGACAGAGGGTAAAGTTTAGGTAGTGGGGAAAAGTGGAAAAAGGGTGAGCTCAAAATATAAGATTTTAAAAGAGGAGAAAATTCATGAAGAACTGTTAAAATTCCGAATCCACGAAAATTAGTTTAACATCATAATAAAATTGTCAAAAAGTATGTACTTTTAAATACCTATACTGTAAGTTATAGTCTATTTACTATAACTACTGTATACTCTACCTATATCAAAAATAACTTATTATAACTTTAAAGTATCACTACAGCTAAACTACAAACTACACTTCAACTGTATTATCATTTTACTAATTAAGTTTACCTAAATATTGATAACTATACAGGACTGTACTCCAATTCTAGCCAATAACTGAAGAACACCTAAAATGAGTCAAAAATAATATGAAAATTAAATTAGGTTAGGCTTGACATGATGCTCAAGAATCTGACAACTAGAAACTTGCACAAAATTGCACAAAATTCATACAGATTTTACTATAAAGGCCACCATCGAACTGCCCATACTGAAAAGCAATACTAAAACATTGAACTGGCAAGACTTACACTACCTGGAACTCTTTAAAATGAGCAATGAAAAGCCTTCATTATTGATGCCTTGAAGCCAACAAGCTCACTGTCTCGAAGTCAAACCAAATTTCAACTCCCAACATCTTGACCAGCGGAAACTAGTACAAAAATGGAGGTGGAACGGATCGGACGACGGTCTAATCCGTCATGAACATTGCTGCGGTTTTGTCTTTCGGGAGGATACATTCCAACATGCGTGTCTTCTTCTTCTTCTCTCGGACTACCCGTCGCAAAAAGAAAACACATTATGCAAATGCGGGACACGGAGAAGAGTAGAAGAAGAAGAAGGGGTGTTGATTGCCACCCGAAACAGGTGTCCTGCTGGGGAGAGAGAGGTGGACGATATTCAGCATTCGGCCGGGTAATTATGGTTAAGGTCCAGTGGATTTGGAGCCGATTGGTGATGGGGGTTGGAGCATTGGACAGTATGGTTTTGAAATGGAACAGCTGTGCGATTACTTGTACTTCTCGTATGTGTCATTTGGAAGTCTCGGGAGTCTCGATAAGTTTTTCGAGAAATTGATGTGAAAAATTCCTCGGTAAACTCTCGAGAAAAGTATCGAGAAGTTACTCGAGAAACGACATGATAAGCAACTTTTCGAGACATCCTGTTAACTTTCCCCCGACCAAAATTTTCTAGTACCTTCATTTCTCGATTCCTTTTATCTATTTCTCCTGTAGACTTGCACAAAAATCATTCAAACCAAATTCCATTCCAATATTTATTGGGCTCACATAATGAACATGTTAATCTTTCACTTAATTTTAATTTAACTTAAAAAATCGTTTCAAACTGTCAAAAAAAACCTGATATCATAGGGAAGGGGTAGTAAATGAGATGCCTAACTGAAGTAGTATATTTTTCACCGGGAAATATCAATCAGTTAACAAAAAAAGTTCATAAAAATGGGATTCGAGATCTAGATAGTCAGAATGAGGTAATCAGTATAGGGATTTTGTGTTCCAAAATTTAAGTTAATAAGAAATAGATTCATAAACGAGTGGAGCCGAATGGACGAGATGCTTGAACTCGGAGACGTCGACGTTCGCAAGGTCTTCTGGCACTTTTTCCTGCAAATTCCTCTTTAATTTTCACTGATCACTTTTCTTTTCACTTCACTAACTAATCACCAAACGACAATAATATTTTTCTCAAAGAAAAGTACTTTTCCTTTTGCCCCAAAACAAATCACTGACCACCTAACCCAGTCTCATTCCCGCATTTTTCTCGTTTTTTTCCACCCCCAAGGTCAAAAATGACCATAAACAACTGGAGGGTGCATCAGATGATTGATGGGACTTGGTACCAGGTGGCACCGAAATGGAGACAATGAAAACCAAGAACTAATAAACTCACACTATGAGCCGGAGAGATATTATGAGCCATCTTCAGGTGATGCGTCTTCTGCTCGAGCTCGGCGAGCTGACGTTCCAGCTCAATGACGTGGGAGAGGCTCTCCAGAAGGATCTGAAAATAATCTATAGATGAACGTAACAGAATGCGAAGCTTCTCGAAAATTCTCACGTAGAAGCGATAAAGTAGAGTGTAAACCGTCTAAACTATGTCCTTTGAAGAACTAAGAGTGCAGACCCCCGTCGACGAATAACTGGTTTTTGCAGAAAGGAATCGGAATCGAATAAGAATTGAGAATTGCCCTTCTAATAGGGGGTTCGAGGTTCTAGAATCATCGCAAGTTCAAAAGGGTAGTCAAAACTGCGAGATTTTGAGGTAGTGATAACAAGATTTGAATTGAGATAATGTTGAGATAACAAGTTCAAAAGGTTACTGTACCTGGCAAACAATCGGATCCTTTGGCACCTCGGCAATATACTCCTTTAACCGATTGTAGATCACATTTTGCTGATGGTACTCCACATCATATGCTGGTGGAGGGGATGTCCTAAAAATTGCATACTATAATTTTATATAACCTACAAGAAGCTTACATTGAGCCGGAAGGACTTCCACTGGCCGACGAGTCATCAGAATATGTAGACGTCGTGGAGTTTTTGCGTTGCCGGTAGGGGTGGTAGTAGTAGTCCTGAAACCACACAATGAGATGAGCTCTCGAAAAGAAAAGTACCTGGCTCGACTCGCTGCTCATTCTCCTCATGGCTTCACAAGTGTACTTCATTATTCACGCAAAACGAAAGTCGCGACTAAAAGAGAATCATCAGCTGTCTCTCGGTTCGCTCTCCAAGTCCCGCCCCTTTTCGCGGTGCCTTCCGTGCCAGGAACCGAATGTCTGTGCGCTCCTCGATTCGCGCAGTGTCTTGGGCTGGCGACGCGCCACCGACGGGTACGGCGCGAAGACGTTGAGAGACTTTTTTCGAAAGAGGGTGTGGGGGTGACTTATCATACATCTGTCCTCTCTCTCGATTTTTGAATTTTCGCGCGCGCGTAAATTTTTGAACAGATGAGGAAGAGAGTATCTTCAAGAGAGGAAAGGATAGTCGATATGAAATATGGGGGGTGATAGGGAGGCATAGTGAACAAAGGGGTTGGTGTAGATTTACGGAGAATGGTCTAGCTATGATAATTTTCACTATAAAAAACTGATACCGTACCGCTATCTTATCATTCTCAGCTGACACTTTTCAATTCTCTGTGACTTTCTTCCCATGTTCAACTACACTCTACCAATCAGAAAAAGAACACGATTTTTGAAAACTTAAAACCAACAGAAACAAGTTGACGATAAACGACCTCGAACCCTGACGCACTTCTCCTGCAAAGTACACTTCCCTGTAGGTTGTGAGGTCGACACATTATTTGAAAAAGGCTTTATTTTATATATTAGGGTTACATCTGCAGAATTGTTCAGTAATTCGGTAATAATACAATGATAAGGTTAGTAATTGAGAGGCCAAGATCATACTAATAGCTTTAACTACCTGAACATATAGGCGATATTGTTGACATTGCACAAGGATTTTTCTAGCATGATACTAACTACACAAGTTCACTCTAAATGCCAATACGGTTGACGATTGAACTCCTTGTACTGATCGTACCAATAATCCGATATCCTAACTTTATAAGAATCATCATTCAAGTACCCATTCATCAGTTTCAAGTGCTCTCTCTTCCGCGCCTCCGCCTTCTTATCCATCTCCTCCTTAGTCCACACATGCAACTCGAACGAGAGTATTCCTCCAGTGCAGAACGGTGTGAAAGCGGGGAACAACTTCCGATTTCTCTGATTCCTCTTCAAGAATTTGTATGGATATGGATTGTGCCATATTATGAAATGAAGACGTCGTCCGTAAAAAACAATGGAGCCGAGAGCTCCGTCATGCTCTCGTCGGATGTCTGCGGCGTACTTGCAGTCCAAGAATGAGGTGGGGTCTTTGATGGTTTTTCGTTTGAATAGGGGTCTGAAATTGTGAATTTGAAAATTGTGGATCCACTGTAACATGTGATCTGGATCGGTGAGAAAAATGAAGAGGCAAAAGTAAGGGCATCTTGATTAGTTTCACTCGATGTCAAGACGACCTAACTTTCATACATTCACATTTTCTCTTCCACTAGATCAGATCAAATGATTGAAAACTCACTCCGTATCAAACCACTCCCCCTCTCGAACTTTCGGATCCCATTTAAACCAAGGCAGCCTTTCCAAAATCTTCTTCTTATTCTTAAACGCCTCATCATTCAAAGTGATATCCAATTTGCAGCACTTGACAGGCCTAACATCTTCCAGCCAGTGCCTGAAAAATGCGTTGAGGTCCTCCGCGGTCAGATGATTGTGTCCAATGTCGGTGTAGGTGTTGTTCAAGGAAAGTAGGTGTTGACGGGTGAGCCAGTTGGGATGGTCCAGCTCGACTGAGTGGGTGTTGAGGAGCTGGAATGATTGCAATTTTTTAATTTAATGGAGGTGGAAAATTTAAGATCGCGCGAGATGTTAGAAAAAATTGGCGCGAAGAAAAAAATAAAATAAAAAATTTAGGCCAAACAAGTCGTAAAAATGCGGAGATGGGTCTCGCCGCGATGTCGGGACTACGGTAGGCTACTTTGCGCGGTAGTTTGAATTTGGAATTTTGAATTAATTTTAAAGTTTTTCCTCCTTTCTTGGGATGTTAGTTTCAAAACTTTTCCTAGGATCTGTTTTATCAAAACCACTCACATTCGGATGCATACACGCCTCTCCAACTGTATACGCAACTCTGATCGATGTGGACTCGGCATTCACATTCTCCATCACCTCATCAATATGCAATGGATTAGCCGGATACGAGCCAATCAACCTGATAGTCGACTTTTTCGGAAAGTTGAGGATGCTGAACCGTTGGCACGACTTCTGATCATTGACATTCACACCGATGTAGTGGGATCCGGTGCCTTTGAAGAGAGAGGTGAGCTCTTTGTAAGTGCGCATCATTCCCGATACATAGTCAGTGGGAGGAAAGCAAGAGCGTTGGAGGTCGCTGATTTCTTTCAGGTGGATTCTGAAAGATGTAGGAAATGTGAAAGTTAGGCCAGCTAGATCTCACCGCGCATTAAACATCAAACTCTGAAGCTTGCTAGCTCTCGACAAGTAAGAATTCGTCCAGTACACCCTCTTCCCATCGTTCCGAGTCCACGAGTAGAACACCCTCGCCTTATATTTCGACTTTCTGAAATAAGCGGCAACGCATGACTTCTCATCGTCGAATCGCACTAGCATCGTGGAGATCTCATGGCGGTTGTGCTTCTTGACAAGCTTCCAGTATTCGGGGGAGCACTGCGCGAGATTGAAGCTTAAAATTGGGAGTTGTCCGAGAGAAGTACACGGGCAACCAATAAGAGAAATCGCTCACCAGTCAACTGGATTCAGCTGTTTAAACAGCCTCCGCATCACTTTCTCCGGGAATGTTAAAAGTGTCACTTTTTTGGGGTTCGGTTGAATTGAAGGGAATAACATTTCATTCATGTCCTGAAAGGAAACATTCAGAATTTTCTTATGATAATAAATCAAAACAGAACGAAAAGTATCAAATTGGGACAAACGTACGGGGGGCGAAGAGACGGCAAACAAAAACACGGAGGTTGGAGAGAAAAAGAACACTCGTGCGCTTTTTCTCTCTCTTTCTCTATTTCTCGTCCTATTTCTCACTATCGATTCGCATCCTGGTTGTTTGTTGAAACGTTGTGTGGATTTACGAGATCATGGATTACAATTAGAACTTGTGAGAAATCACCTCGTGATGAGGTTCGTGCAATTTGAAAGGAAAAAATTATGGCGACGAGTTATGATAATACGGATTAACCAGTAGAATTGTACTCGATATTTATCACATGTGATATATAAGATTAACGGATTTGTTTTTCTGCTTCATACTTCCTGATATCAAATGGCTTTCGAATGTACTTTGACGTCGGCGAAATCGACACCCCAGTGGGTCTCGCAACGAAAGCGCACAGTCGAATAGTGGTTACCGTAACCTCGAAAGAGAGAGAGAGAGAGTCCAGAGAAAAAGAGGCATTTTGTTTTCGCGGTTGTCTACAACACTGTCGCCTGTTCCACTTCCATGTCGCTGCGCCCCCTCCGCCGCTCTTGTCTCCCCTCCCAACGCACGCATTTTTCGCCGCGTTCGTGGTGTAATGGTCAGCATGGATGCCTTCCAAGCATTCGACGGGGGTTCGATTCCCCCCGAACGCAGTTGATTTTTGCTTGAAACAACAAAAAACACAGATTTCCAATCGGTCAAAGATGTTTATTGATACCAAAAATTGAAAAAAGTCCACGATGGCGAGTTGGCGGACCTCCTGTACAGTGCGGGGTTACCTCTGACCCGTTTTGGCGGCTCCGCTGCAGTGCACTACCTCATACTCCCCGAAATGTACCCACTCCTGATGGATTTCTTCGTGTTTCAATGCAGTTGGACGTCGGCGTTCAGATGGTGATGACGAAGACGTCCAAGATGATGTTCAGAAGGATGGAGGAGGCTTTTGGCTGCTGAAAAAGTTTTCACTAACAAAAAAATCAAATAATCTTCCAACTCACCATCGAAAATGTCTCGACTCCATGGGGATTAACACCCCAAAGTCTCACGCGCCACTCTCACCTTTTATACTGATAGGAAAAAGTGGGCGGAGTCAGTAATAACTGATTACAGGGGGGATTTGTTGTGACAAGTAAAATTGATGGTTTGGTCTCGTTATCGGTGAAAATTGGAGATTTGATAAAAAATTGATAAAGAACGGGCACCGAAAAACGGAATGTTTTTGAGAGCTGCGTCTCCCCCTCCTGCACGCTATTTCGCTTTTCTATAACAACAACTTTTTTAGATGGGGTTTTCAACGGATTTTGTCTATTTTGAGGGGATTGAGTTAGATATTCGGGATCAGTGGAAAAAGCTCTTTTGAGTGATACTAAATTTGATGAGAAGATTTGGGTTTTGAAGTTTTTTTTTTTTTTTTTTTTTTTTTTGAAAAAAAAATCATAGAAAATTTTAAAATTTTTTGTTATCCTATACATACTTTTAGAATTGATTCAGAATATGTCTTCTAGAAATTCTGGAGTTATAAAAATATTCAAAATTTTTGATCTTCAACTATTCATATTTATGTTGCCCCCCCCCCCCTCCACTTCCCTGTCGCAGCGCCCCCCTCCGCCGCTCTTGTCCCCCCTCCCAACGCTCGCATTTTTCGCCGCGTTCGTGGTGTAATGGTCAGCATGGATGCCTTCCAAGCATTCGACGGGGGTTCGATTCCCCCCGAACGCATACGATTTTTGCGATCTTGGTATGTTAATCCAGGGTGAGTCACACTCTCTACCTGATGTTTGGAGCCGTGGGTGTGTAAGCACATGACTGGCATTTATACTTCTGATTTCAAAGAAGCCAAGTGGTGAACAAGATAGATCGCAGAAAAAGTGGCATTTCAAGTGACATTAGAACGTGGAAAATAGCAATCATGATAAAAAATTTTTATTTCTCGAAGAAAACATATAAGGGAAATGTGGCTGGAGGTACAGTAGTACTTCTTCGTATGGATTACTGTTGCTTTCAGGCGATAATCACGGTCCTTTTGTCGTCGCTTTTATTGATCGTATGCTCGAGCTCCAAAAAGCCAGTGAAAACAGAAAAAAGTGAGCCGGAAACGGTGAAATCGGTGAAATCAATGACATCTGGGAAATCGGCCAAACAGGAACCGGCTGAGCAAGATAAACCGGCTGGCCCATTTGCTCCGGATGACCCATTTGCTCCGGATTGCCCATTTGCTCCTGCCGAGCCACCAACTTTGGCCCGAAAAAAACGGTCAAAATACAAAGGGAAGCGGTTAGCAAATCGCAGAAGGAGAAGTGTGTTTCGATTGAGAAGAAACCCAAAAAAATTATAATTTCAGAAATGAGGTAGATTGCGCTCGACAGTTCTGGTACTCTTATATTGTGAACGAATAAATAATCAATTTTTCTTTTTTTTAATGCCACGTGTCACCACATTTTTCCCGCCGAACAAAAATTCGAAATTAGTTTCGAAAAAGCGAACAAAAATAATACAAATCAAGCAACTGACAAAAAAACGATGTACGGAATCATATTGCTCAGTGAGGTATTTTTTCTGGTTTTCAGTACTGAAAAAAATTTTTTGATGTTTTTTCCAGATCACAATTAGTATCCTGGCAACAGTGCACCTTCTCACCAACTGTAGAAAAGGAAAGCAAGCGACACCATCCGTTGCACCCGTCCCGTCCACCACCACCACCACTAACAACACCAACAACGCTACCACCAACAACGCCAACGAACCGGTGAAGTCCGTCTCGGGCCAGCTGCCAGTGGCCACGCCGGACTTTGCGAACCCGTCCACGGCCTCCGAGCCGAAGAAGGACGAGGACTTGAAGTCGTTGAACCATCAGTTCAACGAGACCACCAAGCAGCCCGATCAGGATCAGCGCAGTTTGATGGTCTGATCAATAAACTCATGTCGTTCTGTTGTTCGAGCATTCTGACAAAAATCATCTGCGTTCGGGGGGAATCGAACCCCCGTCGAATGCTTGGAAGGCATCCATGCTGACCATTACACCACGAACGCGACGAAAAATACGCGCGTTGGGAGGGGTGACAAGAGCGGCGGAGAGGGGCGCAGCGACATGGAAGTGGAACAGGCGACAGTGTTGAAGAAAATCGAATTTTCCTCTTTTTCTCTGAACTCTCTCTCTCTCTCTCTCTGGAGGTTACGGTACCCTTTACTCGACTGTGTGTTTTCGTTGCGAGACCCACCGGAGTTTCAAAAATTCCAGATTTTCAGCAATTTTGAATGTTTTTAAATTGCTATCCAGTACATATTTCGTAACCTCAATCACACCTTATTGACAACAAGAAGCGCATTCGTCACTAATCCCCTTTTCATAGTTTGTGACTAAAAACCACTGGGAAAATGTTATTTGCGCAAAACTCGTGATCGGGATTAGGAAGCCATGCGGATTATGATGATCGCGAGGATTTATATTTCCATTTTGGGAATTGCGCACACGGAAATTGAATGTATGTATGGGAGGAAATTGGATTTTTCAGTAGTTGACAGGAAGACAAAAATGAAACGTGTGGGAGGGGAATTGAATCCAGGTCGATTGATTCGAAGGTTTCTCTGCACTCTCTAGCTTCTCTGCGTCTCTTACGAATGCAGGGTCTAGCTTTCTTGTTGTCTGCGCTCTCTAACATTGGTGTGTTCTCTCTCCGTCTCTAGCTTCTCTGCCTCTCTTTCTCTCTCGTGTCGATTTACGAAGGTTTTTGGGATGAGCAATGAGATTTTTATATTAAAAATCTCCGATTTTGTATTTACTCTTCTGAATATTGCTCCCACGCATTCTAAGAAAGAAACTTTCTTTTTTTCCTATAATTTTCAATTCCACCTGAAATTTTCAGCTGGAAATTTGATTTCCGATACAGCTCTCCAAGACCACGCCCCTTTCAGATAATCCTAACCGGATGATCACCGCCCCCGGAAATCTGGCAGACTCCGCCCCTTTTTCCCCGCTATAAAAACGCTATCAGTGAGCCCTAAACTCGGGGAGCAATCCCCACTCGACCCTGCTGGATGGTTGTAGAAAGAGGTGAGCTCGAGAAAAAAAAAAGAAAAATTGATAATAATAATAATAATAATGGTGAATTTCCAGAATCTCCCACCCAACTGGTCACCAAATGCAGGCTGGTCCTGTGACAACACCATATTCCATTTGACGGAGCACGCCAGATTCGGCCACTTTTTTCGACGACCACCTGACATCGATGGAATTCACCGGATGCTCCTTCAATTGGATTCTTTTTTTTTCTTTTTTTGCTTTCTTTTTTTCTTTTTTTTCTTTTTTTTTCACTCACCGATGTTCATTTTTCACAAGTATCAAACAATAAAGTCGATTTTTTAATAAACACTGATTGCTAGCAAAACACATCTGCGTTCGGGGGGAATCGAACCCCCGTCGAATGCTTGGAAGGCATCCATGCTGACCATTACACCACGAACGCGGCGAAAATTGCGAGCGTTGGGAGGGAAGACAAGAGCGGCGGAGAGGGGCGCAGCGACATGGAAGTGGAACAGGCGACAGTGTTGTAGGAAATCGAATTTTCCTCTTTTTCTCTGGACTCTCTCTCTCTCTCTCTCTCCACCTCCTTCAGATTACGGTACCACTCGATGGACTGTGTTCTTTCGTTGCGAGACCCACTATCTTTATTCACAAATCTAATTAACTGCGATCAATGGAATAGTAAAAGTTCCGATCGGGGCAGCGTTACCGAACGCCAACTGTGGGTCGACGTCGCCAGGCGGTGCGAGAGCATACTGAACCGCCAACTTGTCCTCTTTGGGTGGACCCTGGGTGCGGGTGATGACAATATCACGTGGCATACCGGGTTCCACGTATCCAAAGACCGGGGTGATACGGTAGTCCGAGTTGTTGGAGCATTTCACCTGGAAATTTTCACTTGGCGTAGGGTTTGGTGTGAGGTACGCAACCACACTACAGTAATCGATTTTGAGTACAGTAATCTGGTATTTCTCAATGGAGCGCAGTTGCATAACAAAGTAATAAAAACTAACCTTGAAAACGAGTCTCTCGGTGCCGCCCGTGATCAGCTTATGGGTGGAAGTGCCACCCGCAGCTGGAAAGGTGCACGCTGGTGGATCCGAACACAGCGACATTTTCCAACAAATTTCTATACTTTTTCCTTGTTATTAAAACATTTTTCAGTTTACTTCCACGTCCCCCCTGCAACGTGGCAGTACTAAAATGTGGCTTGTCATCTTTGTGAGTACGCAGCTCATTAGTATTGGTGTTGGATGTAATAAAAGTCAAAAGTTCAACAGAATTTTAAATTTGAGGGCGATTCGGAGAATTGGGAATGGGGTATGGGGAAAAGCGAAAAGGAGAAAGGGAGGGGAGGAGGGGCGGATTTGAAAATTGATGTTTTTTGAAAAAAGATAGCAGTAATGCACTGAAAACGGGAGAGACGCAGACAAAAATCGTCGCATTTTGTTTTATCGTTTGTAATTCGAGTTTTGCAGATTTCGAGCTGAAAACTAGTTAGATCTAAGTTTCAGACGATTCTCTATCGATTGATATAAAAAAGTTTGAAAAAATTCAAAAAACAAAAATTTTCCAACATTTTCGCATTAGCCTCCAATTCATTTTGGGAACTGGGACCAAAATCAAATTTTGTTGACTTCGCAGTGTACTATATATCATTTGAAAGCCCTTTTAATACTGATTCCGAATATATAAACAGTTTTTCTAAATTCCGACAAAAAGTGTGTCAAAATCGACATTGAAAATTAATGTTTTTTAAAAAAAGATCGCAGTAAAGCGCACACAAAGCGAGAGACGCAGAGAAAAATCATCGAATTTTGTTTTATCGTTTGTAATTTGAGTTTTGCAGATATCGAGCTGAAAACTAGTTAGACCTAAGTTTCAGACGATTCTCTATCGATTGATATAAAAAAGTTTGAAAAAATTCGAAAAACAAAAATTTTCCAACATTTTCGCATTAGCCTCCAATTCATTTTGGGAATCGGGACCAAATCAAATTTTGTTGATTTCATAGTGTACTATATATCATTTGAAAGCCTTTTTCATGCTGATTCCGAATATGTAAACAGTTTTTCTAAATTCCGACAAAAAGCGGGTCAAAATCAGGTTTGAAAATTGATGTTCTTTGAAAAAAGATAACAGTAATGCACTGAAAAAGGGAGAGACGCAGACAAAAATCGTCGAATTTTGTTTTATCGTTTGTAATTCGAGTTTTGCAGATTTCGAGCTGAAAACTAGTTAGATCTAAGTTTCAGACGATTCTCTATCGATTGATATAAAAAAGTTTGAAAAAATTCAAAAAACAAAAATTTTCCATCTTTTTCACATTAGCCTCCAATTCATTTTGGGAACTGGGACCAAAATCAAATTTTGTTGATTTCATAGTGTACTATATATCATTTGAAAGCCCTTTTAATACTGATTCCGAATATATAAACGGTTATTTGAAATTCTTCCAAAAAATGGGTCAAAATCGGGTTTGAAAATTGATGTTTTTTGAAAAAAGATAACAGTAATGCACTGAAAACGGGAGAGACGCAGACAAAAATCGTCGAATTTTGTTTTATCGTTTGTAATTCGAGTTTTGCAGTTTTCGAGCTGAAAACTAGTTAGATCTAAGTTTCAGTCGATTCTCTATCGATTTATAAAAAAAAGTTTGAAAAAATTCAAAAAACAAAAATTTTCCAACATTTTCACATTAGCCTCCAATCCATTTTGGGAATCGGGACCAAAATCTAGTTTTTGTGACTTCACAGTGTACTATATATCATTTGAAAGCCCTTTTAATACTGATTCCGAACATATAAACGGTTCTTCAAAATTCATCCAAAAAGTGGGTCAAAATCAGGTTTGAATATTGATGTTTTTTGATAAAAGATAACAGTAATGCACTGAAAATCGATGTGAAGGAGCCGAGATACGATGCTTCAAAGTTTCATTGTCATTCTCCATTATAAACTTACAATTCCTAAAATTTTTGCACTCAATCACTTCACAACTATCACGTACTGAGTTCAGATGGGTTCAGATGGCTGAAATCCAGACATACTGTTTACCACGTCTTCTTGAAAAAAGCAGAATTTAAGTTTTTTCGACACTGCACGTTTTCAAGTGTTTTCAGTGTATTCTAAGTGAGACCGTCTCGAGAAAAAGCAAAAAAGTTTTTGCAGAAAATCTGCAATTTCCGGATATCTCTTCTAGATTATCCCCCCGCAAAGTTCGTGTACTTTTCGTGGACGTCGTGCAAAACAAGAACATCTGCAAGTACACACAAATTAGTATTCCTTGTGCTCGTTCATTGCCCTCCAGCACATTCTAATTTGATTTCTCTCTCTCGAAGAAAAAATAGGGAATAGGAAACATGTGCGCTGTAATTGAATGTGAAAGCGATTATTATTGTGTTCTTGTTGTTTCAGTTTCCTGACGAAACTGATGAAACGTGACTGGTGTAGTTCTGGACAACTAGAGCTCATTTAATTCCCAATCACAACACACACAAAAAGAATAAGATGAAGAAAAGAACAACGAATTTTCACATTATACCACAATTTTCATATCGGCAATCGGTTGACACACACACAAGTTGACGGGGAACACTTTAATATTTGAAAAAAAAATAATTATAAGGGAGGGGGAGCACTAACAGGGAGGAGAATTGAGAAGGGGGGGAGGAGGTTAACAGTGGGATGGGGGGGATGACAAGCCATATATGAGGACCGATTGTGATGATCCGATTGTGGTGGGAGCAGGAGGAGGTTAGCTGAAAGTTATAAAGGGTTTTAGCCTTGAAAATACAGGAAAAAGTAGTATGCTTTTTTATGTATAGTTGTTAAAATGATAAAAGTTACCTTAACTCATCGACGTCCGGCGCTCGACAACTTGTTCAGGTTCATTCCGAGGAGACCGTTGATGAGCTCAGCGTTGGAGCTGTAATGATAGTTTTGGTTGAAAGTGTAGTTTGTAGTGTAAATGGTTGCTGGGGGTTAGATTTTTAGGTTAGCAAAAATGACAGGATCATTGGAAAACTACTATATATATTTTTAGTGTTAGCACTACTTCTTGGAAATTAGATCTAACTCAACTTGAATTTATTTAGGTCAAACTTTGAGTTCTCTAATTTCTAAATCAGATAATTTTAGGTAACATATACCTTCAACATTCTACTTTAAGTAGATCAAATAAGATAGCCTATATAATTTTCCTTTTACCCCTTCAATAGCAAAACTAACCGCTTGCCAACAGCCGACAGTTTGCCCAAATCCATTCCGATGAGACCGTTGATAAGCTCGGCGTTGCTGCGCTTCACAAACTGCATGTCGTCGTACATCTGCAATTTCCCTTTTTTCAATAGTTCCTAGTTCATCCCTCTTTTTGAGTAAGTGGACAATCGAATTCCAATGGGGTACTACGAAAAGTTCTAAAAACAAGAGACGTTAAATTTGGAAAATCACATCAACTCTACACCATCTAAAAGTCCATGTTGTTGTTATTGACCTCAACTTGTGACCCGAGACCGCCGAGCAGAGGAAGAGCACGTCCGGTCTCTCTGCCTCTCACTAATCAACGCGCTATTCTTCTAGCTTAGGAGTGGGAGTGGGAGGAGGAATTAGGTTCAAAGGAGAGAGGTTGAGGCTGGAAATCGGCTGGAATTTGAGGAAGGTGAAGCTAAAGGGGTGAATTAGAAGGGTGAAGGGTGTTGTCTGGGATCAGCCGGTTTACAGCTGAATGTCAGCCGATGTACAGCCGGATGTTTGCCAATTTGCAGCTGATGTACAGCCGAAGTACAGCCGAAGTTCAATGACAACCGGAATGCAGCCAAAATCCAGCCGAAGTAAAGCAGAAAGTTAGCCGATTTAAAGACAATGCCGAAGTTCAGCCGATGTACATTAGAATGCCAGCCGAAGTTCCATCAAAGTACAGGCAAGAGTCAGCCGATTTACAGCCGGATGTTAGCCTATTTGCAGCCGAGATACAGCCGAGGTACAGCCGATATACAATCGAAACTCGGCTGATTAAACTACCGAAAGTCAGCCGGTTTACATTCAATACACAGCCGGTGTGCACAGCCAATGAATAGCCCAATTTCAGTCGATATACAGCCGATATGCAATTGAAACTCGGATGAACTATCGAAATTCAGCCGGTTTACATTGCACTTTTACAGCACACTCCGTCAAATGTCGGCTATTCAAAAACTCACTTTTCTCAACCAGAATCCAACTTACAGTACCCCAACCCCTCCCTTCCCACTACAAACTACACCAACATTCAAAAACATACCTGCGGAGCCCTGTACAGGAGCGGAGTGGCACTGGACACGGCGCAGAAGACGGCCAACGCGGCGAGCATCGAGACAAGGAATCTGTTCATGGTGGCGAAGAGAGGAGCTGCAAGGTTGTCACTTGGCGGTGAGGCACAAGTCGAATGGAATGAGTTTTGCCGAGGATGGGCTCGCCGAGCACCACGGCTCCGCCCACTTTTCGACGAGGCGGGTGCGACCACGCCCCCTTTAAAGTTTCGGGGGATAGAGAGAGAGAGAGAGGGAGAGAGAGAGAGGGGAGGGTTCTTTGGAAATGGGGAATTAATTGAGTGATTCATTTGGGGATGGAGTTAAGAAGACGTCATGAAGGTTTTAAGAGGTTGAGCCCAAAGATTCTGGAGCTGGAGCAAGAGCCGGAGCAAACTTTCCACTACCCAAAATATTCAAAAACGCCTTCAGAATACGACGATGATGCAACAATGTACCCCGAACTATGGCCGTTTAAAAAAGCCTCTAATCCAGCCGATTCGCTTATGTTAATGCTCTTTTTCTAATCTAATTAATTGGAATCATCATGAATAGGAGAAGGGGGAAGAGCAAGAATTGATGGAAAGT